>JAVSCE010005115.1:0-324795 GCA_032199065.1 Smutsia gigantea | reverse complement strand
ACATAAACAGAATCAGAAATGAGAAAGGAAAAATCACGACGGACCCCACAGAAATACAAAGAATCATAAGAGAATATTATGAGAATCTATATGCTAACAAGCTGGAAAACATAGAAGAAATGGACAACTTCTTAGAAAATACAACCTTCCAAGACTGACCAAGCAAGAAACAGAAAAACTAAACAGACCAATCACCAGCGACGAAATCGAATTGGTAATCAAAAAACTACCCAAGAACAAAACCCCTGGGCCTGATGGATTCACCTCTGAATTCTACCAGACATATAGAGAAGAAATAACACCGATTCTCCTTAAAGTTTTCCAAAAAATAGAAGAGGAGGGAATACTTCCAAACTCATTCTATGAAGCCAGCATCACTCTAATATCAAAACCGGACAAAGACCTCACCAAAAAAGAAAATTACAGACCAATATCCCTGATGAACGTAGATGCAAAAATATTCAACAAAATATTAGCAAACCGAATTCAAAAATACATCAAGAAGATCATACACGATGATCAAGTGGGATTCATCCCGGGGATGCAAGGATGGTACAACATTCGAAAATCCATCAACATCATCCACCACATCAACAAAAAGTAGAACAAAAACAACATGATCATCTCCATAGATGCTGAAAAAGCATTTGACAATATTCAGCATCCATTCCTGATTAAAACTCTCAACAAAATGGGTATAGACGGCAAGTACCTCAACATCATAAAGGCTATATATGACAAACCACAGCTAACATCATACTTAATGGCGAGACGCTGAAAGCTTTTCATCTAAGATCAGGAACAAGACAGGGATGCCCACTCTCTCCACTGTTATTCAACATAGTACTGGAGGTCCTAGCCACAGCAATCAGACAAAACAAAGACATACAAGGCATCCAGATTGGTAAAGAAGAAGTCAAATTGTCACTATTTGCAGATGACATGATACTGTACATAAAAAACCCTAAAGATTCCATTCCAAAACTACTAGAACTAATATCTGAATTCAGCAAAGTTGCAGGATACAAAATTAACACACAGAAATCTGTTGCTTTCCTATACACTAATGATGAACTAACAGAAAGAGAAATCAGAAAAACAATTCCATTCACAATTGCATCAAAAAGAATAAAATACCTAGGAATAAACCTAACGAAGGAAGTGAAAGACCTGTACTCTGAAAACTACAAGACACTCCTAACAGAAATTAAAGAGGACACTAACAAATGGAAATGCATCCCATGCTCTTGGCTAGGAAGAATAAATATTGTCAAAATGGCTATACTACCTAAAGCAATCTACAGATTCAATGCAATCCCTATCAAAATACCAACAGCTTTCTTCAATGAACTGGAACAAATAATTATAAAATTCATATGGAAGCACAAAAGACCCCGAATAGCCAAATCAATCCTGAGAAGGAGGAATAAAACAGCGGGAATTACACTCCCTGACTTCAAGCTCTACTATAAAGCCACAGTAATCAAGACAATTTTGTATTGGCACAAAAACAGACCCACAGACCAGTGGAACAGAATAGAAAATCCAAACATTAACCCAAACATATACAGTCAATTAATATTTGATAAAAGTGCCTTGGATATACAATGGGGAGATGACAGCCTCTTCAGCAGCTGGTGTTGGAAAAACTGGACAGCTACATGTAAGAGAATGAAACTGGACTACTGTCTAGCCCCATACACAAAGGTAAACTCAAGGTGGATCAAAGACTTGAATGTAAGTCATGAAACCATAAAACTCTTAGAAAAAAACATAGGCAAAAATCTCTTGGACATAAACATGAGCAACTTCTTCATGAACATATCTCCCCGGGCAAGGGAAACAAAAGCAAAAATGAATAAGTGGGATTATATGAAGCTGAAAATCTTTTGTACAGCAAAGGACACCATCAGTAGAACAAAAAGACATCCTACAGTATGGGAGAATATGTTCATAAAAAACGTATCTGATAAAGGGTTGACATCCAAAATATATAAAGAACTCATGCACCTTAAGAAATAGAAAGCAAATAATCCAATTAAGAAATGGGCAGAGGACATGAATAGACACTTCTCCAAAGAAGAAATTCAGATGGCCAACAGGCACATGAAAAGATGCTGCACATTGCTAATCATCAGAGAAATGCAGATTAAAACGACAATGACATATCACCTCACACCAGTGAGGATGGCCAACATCCAAAACACAAACAACAACAAATGTTGGCGAGGATGTGGAGAAAAGGGAACCCTCCTACACTGCTGGTGGGACTGCAAATTAGTTCAACCATTGTGGAAAGCAGTATGGAGGTTCCTCAAAAAACTCAAAATAGAAATACCATTTGACCCAGGAATTCCACTCCTAGGAATTTACCCTAAGAATGCAGCAGCCCAATTTGAAAAAGACAGATGCACCCCTATGTTTATTGCAGCACTATTTACAATAGCCAAGAAATGGAAGCAACCTAAGTGTCCATCAGTAGATGAATGGATAAAGAAGATGTGGTACATATACACAATGGAATATTATTCAGCCATAAGAAGAAAACAAATCCTACCATTTGCAACAACATGGATGGAGCTAGAGGGTATTATGCTCAGTGAAATAAGCCAAGCCGAAAAAGACAAGTATCAAATGATTTCACTCATATGTGGAGTATAAGAACAAAGAAAAAATACTGAAGGAACAAAACAGCAGCAGACTCACAGAACCCAAGAACGGACTAATAGTTACCAAAGGGAAAGGGACTGGGGAAGATGGGCGGGAAGGGAGGGATAAGAGGGAAAAAGGGGCATTACGATTAGCAGATGTAATGTTGGGGGGGCACGGGGAGGGCTGTACAATTCAGAGAAGACAAGTAGTGATTCTATAGGATCTCACTACGCTGATGGACAGTGGCTGTAACGGGGTTGGTGGGGGGGACCTGATGAAGGGGTAGTTTAATAATCGTAATATTGCACATGTAATTGTAAATTAATGATAATAAAATAAATTATATTAAAAATAAATAAATAAATAAGGTCAATATTCCTTTAAGATGATTTCCTGAGTTTACTGACTTGTTGGTTATCTAAGGAACTATGGGTTTAGACTATGATAAGAGCTTCCACTGTAATAAAAAATTCACAAATTTGGAAATTCAAATTTTGATACTTCTAAATTAGTAATAAATTTTTTTATAGATAAATAAAATTATCTAAAAGTTAATTATAGCCACAGAAGCATATTTTCAGGAAGGTGGTACCTCACAGAAAGAGAAAAGCTGTAAGGGTTCATAGTCTTAATATACATAATCAAATACATGGAAATATAAGAGACCATTTATAAAAGTATAAAAATATAACATTATCAAGTTAGAAGGTCTTGACCAAAAATCAGGAGCTATATAATACATATATATGTATGTCTTTAAATGTTTGCAAGGGAAATTTCAAAGAAAAGGCTTTTACGGGAATGTTAAACTGCTGACATGTTGAGAAGCTAGTAATACGGACTGAACCAAAGGGCACTGGAGTAGAGATAGCATCATTCTTCAAGTAAAATAAAGTGACAGTTTCACTATAATTAGTAATAAATTTGTTTATAGATTTATTATCTAAAAGTTAATTATAACCACAGAAGCATATTTTCAGTAAGGTGGTACATCACAGAAAGAGAAAAGCTGTAAGGGTTCATAGCCTTCTTAATATACAAAATCAAATACATGGAAAGACAAGAGACCACTTATAAAAGTATAAAAATATAACATTATCAAGTTAAAAGGACTTGACCAAAAAAAAAAAAAAAGGACTTGACCAAAACAGATGGGGATATCTGTACCTACTCTGTGATTGTAAGTACAACTCTAAGATTTAACTGTAAAATGTACGGATGAAGAACTACCCAGATCTGAAATTATGAATTATACTTCCTTTACTTCTGTAGTTTATTGTTAAAATTATTGCTTTACTGCAGACTGAGTGCTTTTCAGCAGAACATTAAGTATCTCTACCATATGGTATTTAAATGTAATTGTCCCACTTAATCAATAAAAAAGTCCCATAAATTGGGTATTGGCATATTGGGGAGATACTAGATATTCTCAAGGGTCTTTTAAATTGACAATTAGCAGAGGGATATATTCCCACTGAGAATTCAGAAGGAAATTTCCTGGGTAATATTCTGTTCTTTTTATTTGTTTGTTCTCCATTCTTAATTGGCAGCTCATTGTCTGTTAGGGAGTTCACTGTACAAGGAAACTTCTGCTACCAAATGTTTTGGATAACACAGACAAAAGAAGGAATGGATGACATTAAATGACACATCTGAATCCATTTGGCCCTCTCTAACTAGTAAAGCAAAAAACACAAACTATAATCTTTCTAAAAAACATGACTGGACCATATGAATCATTGTATTGATTTAATAAGAAAGCAAGAACAAAAGTAATACCAAGATCTAGTTAAAAGATGAGAAGGCACTTTACAATGTTTACAGGAAAGGGACCTCCAGCAAACAGTAGACAAGAAACATGTTTTTCACTGAGTTTGTGATAGCAAAATGAAGATTTCCCCTCCCACTTCTAAATAATCAATCACTAATTAACTCATCATGCTATGGAGGATTCAAAAAAGGTATAGGCATGGTATATTTTCTTAGTAACTGAACACACAGTTAGGAAGAAAAGTGAAACAAATTACAATAAGTTAGTGCTATTCAACCATTGTGGAAAGCAGTATGGAGGTTCCTCAAAAAACTCAACCATTTGACCCAGGAATTCTACTCCTAGGAATTTACTCTAAGAATGCAGCAGCCCAGTTTGAAAAAGACAGATGCACCCCTATGTTTATCGCAGCACTATTTACAATAGCCAAGAAATGGAAGTAACCTAAGTGTCCATCAGTAGATGAATGGATAAAGAAGATGTGGTACATATACACAATGGAATATTATTCAGCCATAAAAAGAAAACAAATCCTATCATTTGCAACAACATGGATGGAGCTAGAGGGTATTATGCTCAGTGAAATAAGCCAAGCCGAAAAGACAAGTATCAAATGATTTCACTCATATGTGGAGTATAAGAACAAAGAAAAAATACTGAAGGAACAAAACAGCAGCAGACTCACAGAACCCAAGAACGGACTAATAGTTACCAAAGGGAAAGGGACTGGGAAAATGGGTGGGAAGGGAGGGATAAGAGGGAAAAAGGGGCATTACGATTAGCAGATGTAATGTTGGGGGGGCACGGGGAGGGCTGTACAACTCAGAGAAGACAAGTAGTGATTCTATAGCATCTCACTACGCTGATGGACAGTGAGTGTAATGGGGTTGGTGGGGGGACCTGATGAAGGGGGTAGTTTAATAACCATAATATTGCACATGTAACTGTAGATTAATGATACCAAAATAAATTATTAAAAAAATAGTAAGTTAGTGCTAAGATACGTGGTTTTAAGTGTAAAGCGAGTTCAGAGTTAAGGAATCATAAAACTGAAAGCATAAATCTAGGGATTAGTTGGACAAATCTTGACAGTGGCTATGGTAGGTTAGAGTGGTGAGTAATAGACTGTCAGCTTGTGGCTTCCACTATGTAGAACTTTGATATAGTTAGGCACAGCTTTAATAGATAGACAACAAAATGGTATGATAATATAAAAATAAGAATTTTGTAAAGGGGCTTTCAGTATGTGTCAGTGTTCGAAATATATTCACAAATAAGATTAGAGAAATTCTGCTTAAAAAATAGTCTACTAAGCAAGTAGTATTAATGTACTAGTAGTATTAATGATAAAATAAATGGATAACTAGAAATTTTACTGACTTGAGAATAAGAATTAGAGGGGTGAAAATGAGAGATAAATGCATATGTTTATTATATGACCCTTCAATGATTAAAAATAATAAGTCAAAAATAGAGTCAATAATCAGTATGTGTTTTGGAGGGGAGAGGAAGTGGCCTGTTTGAAACGTAACACTAATAAGCCAATCATACCATACAAAAAGCAATCTACTATTTTTATATTTTCATGAAGCCTTGGAGGGGTTAAAAAAATGTGATAAACTTACTTCATTTTGCTTTTTGAAATTATAAGTTTATCATCACAGAAATGAGAAACTACTTGAGGCCACCCCAGAGGAAAATTAACATCTTATTTAACTCACCCAGAAAAACACAGATTCCTGAAGGATAGGAATTGTGAGAAATTCTGTCACATTTAAAAATAAACCTTAAAATTAAACTCTCAACTGCAAAGAAATACCATATGGTAGTTTTCAAACAGATCATATGTAATGATTTCATCTTCAAAGAATTCTGAGTAAAGACTTTTCCTTTAGCTAACATAAATACCAGCAATACTACTCAGGAAATATTAGCATTTCATTACTTCCAAGAAAAATTTTGATAAACTTTACAACTTAACATTTGACTGTATGCTATTAATGAGGGAAAGTACTTATTAGTCACATAAACGCATTCAAAATAAGCCTGAAAAATGTTTATGGATATGATTCTCATTTACACAATTCACTTAACAGCAACCATACGAGGGCCACATAAAGCAAGCTTAAATTACAGCCATCACTGATTTGGTATTAAGCTTTGTGAAGTACCGGTTTGTATTTCATCTACAAGGGCATGTGAGAGAGAACAAAGAATTGAATATACTAGAGAGTGATGTTACCAGTATATGATCAAATAAAATTCCAGGAAATTCTTTCATCACATTATAACTTTTACTCTATTATAATCTTTCATTAACATACTATTTCCTTGCAATAAATTTTAAAAGGGCTGCAAATGTGATCAACAGATTTTAGTATAATTTTTGAATAGTTTCTACAAAGACTCAAGATCCTTATGTTCCACTGGCTGGAGGTAAACGTTATTACCAAACAACACAAACTGTTTATTTTATCCCATTTTGAAAGCTCTTGTTAGAACTATGCAATAAGTAATCTTGATTCAAAATGTTAAAATTAGAGGGAACTTTAAAGACAAATATAAAACTTTACTTAACCATAACATTAAAATAAGTAACATAAACTCTCCTGATTTCATTTTTTACCTCGAGTTATTTGCCTGGTTTATTAGCTCCAAAATGGGGATTAACCTCCTAAGAAGGGCTTCACTGGCCTACCTTCAGAAGGTTCTCAGATCCCTTATTTTTCTGCTTCCCACAAGGACTTTTTTAAGTGGAGCACATATCTTGTGATCCCAATTGGGTTGGGAATTGGGGAGAAACATTTTATCTTAACTATGATTTTGAAGACTCTCAAATATATACAAATAGAGGAAATATAGAAAGAACTGAGCTAGCATGGGGTACACAGAAAACATTTGATATTATTTTTCCTTGTAAAATTTTTCAAAACATGATACAATTGGCTTAGTGAATATCTTAGTTAATTTAGTATTCTTTTATCCAGTGATTTGGTTATATTCCTAAAAAATTGTTTTTATTCTCTAATTTTTATATCCCACTCCTTCTCCCACTTCCTATAAAAAATGATGACAGCTAGAACATGACAACTACTAATATCCCATGTTTTATAGGCAAAGTGAATGGCACATTACATGTCTCTTATTTTGGTCTTTAACTAAGAATTTCTTGTTTTCTGGGAGCCAATTATCCTTCACCATAAATTTTATCTAATATTTAAAAGATTATTGGTCGGCGGGGAGGAGGAAAGGGATTTACTTCTGACATCTTTTGTAGTTACACGGAGTACTGGGTCTTCTACTTCTTTTGTATCCCCTAAAGTACTAAATGTTGGCTATACTAAACGTGTTTAATAAATACTTGTTGATCTGACTTGTTCTTACAGAACGGTACTGTTTTTAATATACAAGAACATCTGTTATTTGGCACTGACTGGGAATGAGATGTTCTGCATTAGTGAGCTTTTAAAATAATAAGGTTAACCCATTAAATACTTAAACACAATGTTTACCTTTTCTGGATGTAGGAATAATAAATCTTTCTAATGAATATGCACTTATTCACCTCTCAAGTATTATAATAATTTTAACCTTCTTTTGATAATTATGGGCCAGAACTATCAACATTGGTATTTACATTTTCCTGTGCATATATGCATATACATACTTGTACACACCTGTATTTGTATATGTATGTGTGTATACATGTATATATATATGTATATTTGTGTGAGGTGGACTTGATGAGGGACCATAAAGAAAATGGTGTGGAACACGAGGCTGAATGAGTAAGCAATCCCATGACTTACTTGGGAATTTCTTTATCACATCTCCTATCAAACACTTTGGAAATGGCTTGTCTTTATAAACATGTAGTGACAGATACCAAATTGTATTCATTCCTTTGCCTACTCACTCACTGAGTATCTACCACAAGGAGACTTTCAGGTGCTGTGATGATTCTAAGGTAGTAAAGCATGGCTAACCTTGCAAATTACCTTATTAGTAAAAGGCCAGAGCAGTCTAGAATCATTTTCTTCATCCTCTAAAAAAGTCTTTACTTTTCTTCCTCCTCTGAAAACTGGGCTAATGAAGTATAAACAAGGAACACGACATCTTCGTTTCAAGAAAAGGTACTTGAGTTAAGCAAAGGTATTTTTCAAAAATGAGAAAATTTTCAAAAGCAGAAGATTATACCTCTATACACACAAGTCTAAGAATAATTCTATCAATTTTATTAAGCCCTATATAATGCTTGATTTAGATCAGAACACACAGGTTATATGAACATCTGCTTTTTGAAGAATATAAAACTTCTCAAAGAATCTTGAAGTAGAGACAGTTTCATGTAGTGTTTCAGAGCCAGATTGCCTGGAATCCTCATTTGTAAAAAGGGAATAATAAGAGAACCTACCATATAAGGTTTTTGAGGATTAAATGAATTCATACAAAACACTTAGAATAGTGCCTGTTCACATATTATCATCTAAATCAGTGATACTCATTTGGGGGTGGTTCTGTCACCTAGGGGGCATTTTTAGTGGTCTTAATGATTGGGGTGCTACAGACAATTAGTGGATGAGGACCATGGATGCTAGACATTCTACATGACTTGAATGTCAGAGTGGAAATCAGAAATACCTCAAAAGGTAGAGGACATTTCAAGATAGGAGAGCAGGGTTGCAGTCTTTGTTAGTACTCCATCCCATGGCGTAACAGTGAATTATTTTTTGATACCATCCATATAAAAACTGGCTAATTTGCAAGAATATCATCTTTTCTTATTTTTTCAACTTGACATTCTATAATTTTTCTTGTCATGTTATTCCTATTTTTATTAACATTATTTCCCTTTTACTTATCATATTTATATTTTTCTATTACTGCTGAGATGAGTTTTTATTTAATAACTATAGTTTTACGCAGGGCTATGACACTGCAGAACTCCAGATGGCACTATTTACATGGTACTCCATGCAAACTGTATCCCTGAAATGCAATTAGGCAGGCTTGCCTCTGCCTTATATTTTCCTGTTATCTTATTTTTCTGATATTCAAATATATGCATTATAAAGAGGGACAAAGATTACCTCATTATGTCTTCTTATGTAGTCATATTTGTGTATATGCACTGCTATTCTCTAACAATTTTTGTTAATAGAAATGTATGGTACAATGAAGGTACTATAATAATTTTTATAATTATAGATTTTGATAGGTTGTATTTTCTGTGAATTTCACAAGATTTTATAGTAGGCATTATAAAATATTTGTTTAAAAAAAGGGAGTATTGCGACTGACAGAGAATTGCTGACTTAAATGAACACTCAATTTTCTAATAAACTTGCACAGATTACAGAATATTAAAACTAGATGGACTCTTAGAGAAAATTTAATTCATCATCTTCTATAACAACATTTCATACTATGAGTATGAGTATGGTTCCTAGTTTGAATTAATGAAGTTATAGAATGTAGAGAAAATCTAAAATATTCTTAGACAAAAATACCATCTTCTTAGAGTTTGAACACTGTCACTCAGGCAGAAGAATGAGTGAATTAAAAGTACAGCTACTAGAGCCAGACTAGACTGCCTGGTATTCCTGTTCCTCTATTTAACAGCTATGTTCCTTTCTACAGATTATTTAGCCTCTCTATGCCTTGTGTCCCTGTCTTCGAAAATGAGGATAAAAAGAGTACCTGTCTCAGAGCTGTTGTAAAAATTAAATAAATTTTATATAGGTAAGGTGGTGTATTATATACTAAAGCACTCAAAATATTTAGTAATATTTACTTATTAAAATTGTAACTCACTTACAGAAAATAAAATACTTTGTTGGTCTTAAAAATGCCTGAAATGATTATTCACAGGTCTAAAAATAAACTAGTGATTACTGAGTACCTAACACAGTGTCTGCCACATAGTAGACATTTCAGATTTGCTGACTGAATGAGCCAGTCTATAAACTAATTCATTCTCTGTACACTTATTTGTTCTCTACAAAGACTAACAAATGACAACTTTTTAATGGATAGCTTGATATACTAGTATAAGTGAGAACTAACTTCATTCTGATTCAGAATTAGGCAATTTTCAATAAAATACATAAATGTTATCAACTTGTTGAGGGGACAGATTGTTTTGAAATGGTGTCCCTAAGGCCATAAATCTTCTAGCTGATTATAATATTATGCTTCTATTGGAAAGGAAAGTTAAACATCAGAAAGTACGTAGAGATCAAAACAATGAATTTATTTTACAAATTATTTTTTTAAGTTGGCACTAAGAGAACTATTCCTTCTGCTCTTTACAGAACAAAATGTTAAGAATCCGTATTGAAGACTGCTCCTATGATTTGTCTCTTTTGTTATATATATGTGATAATATTCTTTTTCACAGGCTAAAATATTTTACATAATAAAGCTTAGTATTTAAAATATTTATTCACTTATTTTTCTCATTTATTTTATTTTAAAGTGTACAATGCAAGAGCACTTAGTACATTCAAAATGTTGTGGAAACATCATCACTACTTAGTTCCAGAACATTTTCATTTTCCCAGAAGGCAACACCATACCCACTCAGCAGTCACTCCTATTCTTTCTTCTCCCCAGTTCCTGGCAACCACAATCTGTTTTTTTTGTTTTGTTTTGATGATTTGCTTATTTCAGAGATTTTCATATATAAATGGAATCACAGAATATCTTATGTATAGTCTCTTTCACTTGGCATAAATACTTTGTTTCATCCATGTAACTGTACTTCATTCCTTTCTATAGCTGAATAATATTTCAATGCATGGCCTATTTTGTTTATCCATTCATTCATTGATGGACATCTGGGTTGTTTCTATACCTTATAAAATTTCGTTTGAACAGCTGTTTTTAATTTTTTTGGGTATATACCTAGGAGTGGAATTGCTGGGTTTGGTGGTTAACTTTCTGAGGAACTGCCAACCTGTTTGCACAGTGGCTGCACCATTTTACATTTCTACTAGTAAAGTAGGAAGTTTACAATTTCTTACATTCTCGTCAACACTTATTATTTTTTTGTTTGTTAACAGCTGTCCCAGTCAGCATGAAGTAGTATTTCATTGCACTTCTGATTTGCATTTCCCTAATAACTGATGATATTCAGCATCTTTTCATGTGCTTGTTGGCTATTTGTGTATCTTTGGAGAGCTGTCTATTCCAGTCCTTTGCCCATTTTTAAATTGGGTTGTTTGTCTTTTTACTGTTGAATTATAAGAGCTCTTTATATATTTTGGACATGAGAACTTTATCAGATATACGATTTGCAAATATTTTCTCCCAATCTATGAGTTATCTTTTCATTCTCTTGACAGTGTCCTCTGGTGCCCCAAAGTTTAAATTTAATGAAGCCCAATTTATGTATTTTTGTTGTTGCTGTTATATGTGCTTTTGGTGTCATATCTGAGAAACTGTTGCCAAATCCAAGGTCATTAAGATTTGCCCTTGAATCTTCTAAGTGTTTCCTAGTTTTAGCTAGATGTTGAGGATTTTTGCATCTATATTTATAAGGGATACTGGTCTGCAGTTTTCTTTTCTTGTGATGTGTCTCTGTCTGGCTTTGTTAACAGGGTAATCCTGGCTTTATATAATGATTTAGTTAGTGTTCCCTCCTCTTTTATTTTCTGGAAGCACTTGAGAGACTGTTGTCAATTGTTTAAATTTTGGTAGAATTCACCAAAGAAGCATCTTGTCCTGGGATTTCTTTGTGGGGAAGTTTTTGGTTACTGATTCAAACTTTTTGTGATAGGTCTTTTCAGATTTTTTATCTGTCTTTCTCTATATATTTTGAGTTCTGGCAGTTTTGTATTTCGGGGAATTTCTCCATTTCATCTAGGATACCTAATTTGTTGGTGTTTAATGGTTCATAGTATTCCCTTATAATCCTTCTTCTTTCTGTAAGGTTGGTGATAATGTTCCCGTTTTTTCCAATTTTACTATTGGAGTGTGTTCCTTTTATTTTGTCTAGCCAAAGGCTTGCCAATTTTATTATATCTTTTCAAAGAACCAATTTTTGGTGTCACTGATTCTACTGTTTTCTATTTTGTTTATCTCTGGTCTAATCTTTATTATGGTTGACCCCTGAACAATGCAGTGGTTAGGGGCACTGTCTCTTGTGCAGAAAAATCTGGGTATAGCTTTTGACTCCCCCAAAACATAACTTCAGACTCACAAAGAATTGAAAAGTAGAAAAGAAATAGGACTACAGAGTCCAACAGAGAAAACAGAGCAAACAGAGGGCAAGTTAGCTCTGCAAGTAGTCCCTTACAGGGTTGATACGTGCCTGCAAGTGTATTAGGCCTGGACTGGGAGGTGCTCACTTTCAAGAGGCAAAGGTTTCTTGCCTCCTTCCTCTGACTTGCCCAACCCTGCTTTAGTTCTTTTGCTCCTTTCAGATTACAGCATTTCTCTCTCCAGTCCATATGGCAGTGGATTAGTAAAGCAGTGCAAATAACATCAAGGTCATGGGTTTGATCCCCCTATGGGCTACCACATATGTACAATACTTTTCTTTTTCATTTCTATCAACCACATCACTTATGGAATCTGCTGCCTTATATCCAATTACATATACTGTATATTTATGAAAAAAAACCTGCATATAAGTGGATCCATGCAGTTCAAACCTGTGCTGTTTAAGGGTCAACAGGATTTCCTTTCTTCTGCTAGCTTTGGATTTCCTGTTCTTTTACTAGCTCCTTAGGTTTAAATTTAGATTATTGATTTGAATTCTTTCTTCTTCTTTAATGTAGGAGTTTGCTGCTATAATTTCCCTCTGAGCACTGCTTTTGCTGTATCCCATAAATTTTGTATGCTGTTTTCATTTCTACTCACCTCAAAGTTTTTTCTAATTTCCCTGTGATTTCTTTTTTGATCCTCTGGCTGTTTAAGATTGTGGAATTTAATTTCCACGTATTTGTAATATTCCAGTTTTCCTTTTGTTACTGATTTCTAGTTCATTCCAAAGTGGTCAAATAAGGTATTTTGTATGATTTCAATCTTTTAAAATTTAGATTTGTTTTGATACTTAACATTGGTTTATTCTAGAGAATGTTCCATGTGCACTTAAGAAGAATGTGTATTCTGATGCTGGAAGGGTTTGGTATATGTCTGTTAGGTATAGCTGGTTTGTAATGGTGTTTAAATCCTCTACTTTCTTATTGACCATCAGTCTAATTACTCTATTTAACATGTCTTTTTTAAGCTTGGTATATAAAACAACTCCCAAAATGACACAAGCTTTGATTATGATTAGACAAGGATTCTATGAATGTACTTTTACCACCAATGTGCAGACCCAGACTATGATAGGCATTACTTTAATGATAGGAATGATTCCTGGGATGCAAATGGCTATTTTTTCTGCTTAGATTGCATGGGTGCCATTAGGTTGGTGTCTTCATTTGTAACTTGGCAATTCTATACTTTGAGTTAGTGAAGACAGTTGTACTGAAATGTTTTTCTATTGTAGTCTATCCCCTTAGTATTCCTTCTTTCCTTTGTTACTGTGACAGTATAAGACACTTCCTACTCTTCCTTACTTTAAACTCCTTGACTTGGCTTATGCCACAGTCCACAGACAAACTAAGGCAACAATAAATATTTAATGTCTATTATAACTGGCACATTAATTGTGAGGGTCAAAGTTTTATGTGCCATATGTACACTTGGCTATTCACTGATCCAGCCTTAAATTAATATGTGCTCACATCTTCTGTTTCTTTTAAAAATGCTACCTATATTGCTTAGCTTTGGTCCAAGAGGCTTGACTTTAATAGCCACTCAGAACTGTCCTTTACTTCTGGTTGGAGAATGAAGCTGATGAATTCTAAATTTAGCTCCCCAGCTATTGCTACAATGATGTTATCACCCCCCATCTCAGTGGCTTACAAAAATAAGTATAAATTTCTTGTTCATGGGTCTTTGGGAAGCTCTATTTCATAATGCCAGATGGGTCCATATCTGCTCCAGGTGTTTCTCATTCTGGGACCAGTAGTTACCTAGGAAATGCTCACCTTATCAGAAGACAGAGGACAGTCAGTCAAGATAAACCAGGTAAAGCATTTAAAATGTCTGTTTGCATCATACTTGCTAACACTGCATTGGTATAAGCAAGTCACACAGCTCGGCCCAATAGACTGGGAAAATCTCTTCTTTCCATGGGATGGGGGAAAGGAGAGTAAGTATTTGCTGAACAAAACCACCATCAACCACAGTCTAACAAAATAAGACAATTAGGGGCAATGCAGTGAGTTTTTTAAAGAGTTAAATTTATTTAAATTAAAGGACTTACTCTGAAGTCCTTTCTCCTTTTTAGAGCAATAATTAAAAAAAAATAAAATGACGGTAACAATAGAAGGCAGTAGACCTTGTAAAATTCTTATTACTTGACAAAATAAAAAGTTGGCAACCCTCTGTCAGTCCTCCAGATTTTAGGACAATTTATTAGTCTACAAAAATCTCAACATCTACTACAAGCAAAAAAAATAATCACAGACCACTGAATGTAATCCCAGGTCTCTCTGACTGTTGTTCACTATTCAAGGCTATTCCTTGGCTTGCAAGACACTCATTTTCCCCTTCTCAGGTTTCATTATTCCAAGTGCTCATGATTAGGAAAGTCCACGTGTTAGAAAACTAAAATGTCATTATTTATATCTAGTGCTCTAATCTAACTTTAACTCTAATAATGGTTCCATTAACTCTTCAGGTTTCTATACAAATTTGGTTTTGTAACACTTGGGGCTCTAGAATCTTAACGCCATATAAATATTTGATGTCCCTGATATGAAAATTTTAACAGGCAGTACATAAAGAATAATGGTCTATGACTCTGTAACTTTAAAAAGATGAGCTATAAGGAAGATTAAAATTTAAAAAGTAGCTAGTGGCTTTACTTCCAATGTGAAAAGACATGTATTTAATAGTTTTATACATATACAAGTGTTTATAAATATTAATGATTCTGGCTTAGCCTTACCAAAAGTTAAAAATATGCAAAATAGCAGAGCAGTTTTTTTTCCACTCACAGTATTGTTAAAGCAAATGAAGCAATGGCACTCTTCTGATGACTGATTTACTCACTTCAGCTTATTTCCACCCCCTACTCTTACTCTTCATCTTGTTCTTGTGATATTTTCCAGCTTTAGGCCCTATTAAAATGATAGCTATCTCATCCATTCCAAACTAGGGGGTAGGGTGGAAGAACATCATATTGAAATGTATTATATCTACAGAAAACCTTATATAGAGACTCTCAAATTTGTCAAAATACTAAATTTCCCATGAGTCGTCTTTTAGCAAATGAGATTCACAATTCGTTATTAAACACTAACTTAGCAGACAGGATCTGTGAAGTAACTTCACAATATGGAAACTGCCTTTTATTATCCTGCTGATATTATTCAATATTGGAGAATTTGATCCAATATGTATTTAGATATCACGAATGTGCAAATCTAAACTAAGAGGCAGAGAGGTACCCATGAAATCAGCAGGGAAGTTTCCATTAACTGGGATTAGAACTCAGCTCACCAGTTTTGAAACTCATATTTGTGTCACACTTACAAGTTAAATGAAGTATGCTTTTTTTACAAAATTTTGTAGAGTATATAGGAGTTGCATTTTTTTCTAATTTTTAAAATGTGATTTTTATTAAAATAAGATGAAAATTTAAAAAATGTGTTTGTAAAATAAGCAACATACCTGCAGGTATGATCAGATTTTTATTAAAATAAGATGAAAATTTAAAAAATGTGTCTGTAAAATAAGCAACATACCTGCAGGTATGATCATCACTCACACTTGCAATTTCTTGGCCTTCTTTGGGATCAAACACCAAACCATTAATGAAATCGGAATGGCCCTCTAAAACCTGACATGAAGAGAAAAGTTAGTAAGAACACAGAAAAATAACCTACAATATTCTTACCTAGTATTTTTATTTCACTGCCTGAAAAGCTTTCACTGCATGCTTCTCTTTTCTATAAATATTTCTTAGGCAAACTGCTATTTTTAAAGCATGATTTATACACTTACTTTTCTGGAAGGTTTATCTTGGAAAGAAGCTGATCATCCAACACACCGCTAATAGCTTGATCTTTCTTTTCTAGCATGCATTTCTTACAAAAACACACACGCTTTTTCACTGTACCTGTCCTCATTTTACCTCCTTTCTCACTTACTACATAAAGCTCAAACAAAAATTAAACCTAGAACTTTCTAGGGGCACTGAGACAGAGTTCCTCTTGACTTTTTACCTCACACCTGTTGCTCTGCACACTCACTGCTACCTAATAAACACACAGTATGGACTTCACCTTCTATGGTCTTTCCTGACTTGGCAACGTGCCAGCACTGGAGACAGCTGGTATTATAAGCTTATTATCACAACAACCCAGAAATCCTAGTCTGGCCGTAGAAGGAACAAATGGGAAGTTGCGAGGTGGAGATTATGTGAGCAGGCAAGGTTTGATTAGTATGAATTTTTATAATTGAAATCCTAAACAGACCTATTGGTTATTTGAATATTTTAATGCATATTGTTCTCATATCTTCCTTTCTTTCCAAAAAAGTCAAATTTGACCTCAGTTCTAAGATTAATAAAGCAGTTCTATTTGGTACTGTGTACTACTAGAAATATATCATAAGAAAATAAACGACTTGATTCAAACATTTCTCTGTAACTTTAACAAACCCAGGTCCTCCAAATTATCTTTCAAAGCTTATGTCACAGTCCACAGACAAACTAAAGTAACAATAAATATTTAATGTCTATTATAACTGGCACACTAATAGTTAGGGTCAAAATTTTATGTGCCATTTGTATACTTGGCTATTAACTGATCCAGCCTTAATATATATGGTATACTGCATTATTGTACAACTGTATAGAGCCCCATTGTATATAACATAGAGCATAATTTTTATTATTTTCTAAATGATTGGAGAGGTTTATAGTTTATCTTTGTTTTATAGCATTATTCATGTTTTTTATTTACTAGAAAGTCAAGAAGGCAATACTGTTCTTATAAAAAATGTGATGGATTTTCAACCCAACTAAGAGCTATTCATTTGTTTACTTCCCAGCTTTATTGATATATAGAGTACATATAATAATGTATAAGTTAAAGGTGTATGATATAATGATTTGATACATGTATGCTGTGACATGATTACCACAGTAGGGTTAGTTAATATCTCTTACCACCTCATGTGATAACCATTTTTGAATTATTAGAGAATTAGAATACTTAAGATTTACTCTCTTAGCAGCTTTAATGTATATGACACTTGGTTAATTATAAAACTATACTTACCATGCTGTACATTAGATCTCCAGAACTTACTCATCTTATAACTGGAAGTTTGTACCCTTTGATCAATATCTTCTCATTTACCTCACCCTGTAGCCCCTGGCAACCAACATTCTACTCTGTCTCTGAGTTCAGCTTTAAAAAATACACATGAGATCATACAGTATTCCTTTCTCTGTCTTATTTTACAAGGCTGTTTATTATATTGATAGAAAACACATACGTAGGGTTTACTAGGTACAAAGCATTGCTCAAAGTGTTTTAAATGAACTATATGAATTTATATGAATTAGCTCAGTCAATGCTCATAATCCTATTAGGCAGATGCTATTAATTATCCCCATTTTACAGATAAGGAACTGAGCACAAAGAGATTGGGAACCTGACCAATGTCACACACTGTTACTAAAGTGGTAGAGCAGGCCTTTGAACCCAGGTGGTCTGGCTCTTATATCTGTGTTCTTAACCTCTTTGCAATCCTGCCTCGCCCTATGCTGTGCAGGCATTCCCTTGAAGCTTGGCTCTTACCCTTTGTATGCTCATGTCTGTTATACTCCTCCTATACTCAGCTCTGAATTTACAATTCTCTCTCATTTGCTGTGCCTAATACTTTAGTAAGTGATATCAGTTTTATAATCTGCAGTCCTTACTAAGAATCTAGCTTCTATAGAGTAATAATATAGTAACAGTATAAAATAAAGTAAATGAGACCCTAAATTACAGAAAGATGACCAAAAAGTCATCTTAAATTGGGTTAAACACAATTAAAAAAGCCAAAAATAATAAATAAATGTTTTAAAATTAAACTAAAGATTTTAGAATTATACTTGTCAACCTACCTTGTATTCATTTTTATCTTGCAAATCTGAAGTAAATAATCTAATTTTCATATCAGCAGCTGATGTACAAAATCTGTAAGCAAAAAAACAAAAACAACCCATTGTTAGCCTTTGCAAGTGAAGGTCCTCCTCCCGCCTGCAAATTACCTCTCCAATCATCAAAGCTACTTTCATAACTCATAATCATACTATTTTTTCAGGGCAGAAGTGAGATGTGGCTCTGTTGTGGAAAAAAAACTACATAGCCATTCCTGAAAGTAGGAGGCACTTAAAATTTTTGTTGAGAACACACACAAATTAGTATATTCTGGATTTGTCTCTTCATTAATAAGTGAATTTTACTATACATCACTACATGAATTTAATTTTCAACTTTTTCATTAAAGTATAAAAAGATGGAATAAAAAAGTACCTCCATTTTTAGCTAGGTTAACATTAGATATTAAAAATACTGTCACACATCTACTTTGTCTTTGCTTTCAGTTATTTATAAGCTTTATTTTTTTCTATTAGACATATAAAAACTAGTGTATTTACATCTACTAGAAGTGGGAGAGTTATTTGTAAAACCTTAATATTTAAGATTATCTTTTAGTAGCTCATCAATGTTATTACATTAAAAAACAGAATCTAAGCAATAAAGAACTATTTTTAACTAGTTCATCTTTAATCCTAAAGTTTTGATTCTCAGCATGTCAGGTATGGCTGAGGAGGAAATAGAAATTATTTTACTGAAAAACAACGTTTATTTCCAATTGTTTTTATGTAAATGAGTATCATATGGATCTAATTTTTCTAGCTCTGATTAAAAGTTAACTATTTTTCCCCCCAAAGAAATAGATTTATTTTAGTAAAATTTGAATTAGTAAAAGCAAGGTTCCTAATCTATAGACCTGGATGTATGGGCAGATCTCTGCTACTAGACCTCTTTCAGTGATTTATCAAAAGCCATTGGAAGAAACAGGTCAAAGCCAGCTTTGGGAAACTCCTTCTCTTGTCCAAGGCTTTCTCAGAGGTGAAACTAGAAGCTGCAGTGAAATAAATAAAGTAGTTCTTCTCCCCCAGGTGGGTTTATGCAGTTTTGAAGTATTCACAACCAGAGCTCAAATTTTCCAGTATTTTGCTTTTTCCTAGAGTTCAGAAGGGAAGACATACAAGTAAAGTGGGTGAAAGATAGTGTATATAAATGTGTGTGTGTGTGTGCGTGTGTGTGTGTGAGTGACTGGGGATGGAACAGTCTTTAGGAAATATCCACATTTCCTAGAAATAACACTGAGTAATTTAGAGACAGCTTTACAGTTTTTCATTTTAGTAGTTTCATTATATATTTTACAAATATGAAACAAATTTTAAGGCAAATTATTTTCTAGTAAGGTTCCTTTATATTCACGATGTATTTAATTTTTTTTTCTTTACATTTTTGAAATTTTTTTGTGGTTACTAAGTTAAACTTAAAAAACAACTGTGGTCAAAAACATAAGATTTGCCATATTAATCATTTTTAAGTGCACACTACAGTAGTGTTAATGTGCATCTTTGTGCAACAGATCTCTAGAACATTTTCATCTTGTAAAACTGAAACTCTATAAGCACTGAACAACTCCCCTCCTCCCCTTTTCCCAGCCACTAGCAACCACTATTTCCAAGAGTCAGACTATTTTAGTACTCATGTAAGTGGTATCATACACTATTTGTCTTTTGTGACTGACTCATTTCACTTGGTTAAATGGGTGTGTAAATAGCTCTTTGAGACCCTGCTTCCAATTCTTTTGAGTATATGCCCAGAAGTGGAATTGCTGGGTCATATAGTAATTCTATTTTTAATTTTTTGAGGAACTGCCATACCATTTTCCATAGTGTCTACACCATTTTACATTCCCACCTACATCAAACAAGGGTTTTAATTTCTTCAGATTTTTGTCAATACTTATTTTGCTTGTTTGACAGTAGCCACCCTAATGTGTGTGGGTGATAATCTCACTGTGGCTCTGATTTGCATTTCCCTAATAATTAGTGATGCTGAACATCTTTTCATATGTTTGCTGGCTATTTGTGTACTTTTTTGGAGAAATGTCAATTCAAGTTCTTTGCCCATTTTTTAATCAGCTTGTTTTTTTTTTTTTTTTTTTTTTTGCTATTTAGTTTTAGGAGTGCCTTATACATTTTGGAGATAACTGTCATTTTATAGTGCAAATATTTTCTTCCATTCCATGGGTTCCATTTTCACTCTGCTGACTGTTTTCTTTGTTGATTTCCATAGCTTTGTAAAATGTTTTGAAATCAGGACAGGTGAGGCCTCCAGCTTAGTTAATATTTCCCAATTTTTAATCTTTTTTGGCTGTTTGGGATCCGTTGAAGTTACACATGAATATTAGAATTTTTTTTCTACTTCTGCAAACAAGCTTTTTAGCTTACTGTAGTCCTACTCATCTACTTTTGCTTTTGTTGCTTGTGCTTCTGGCGTCATATCCATGAATCACCACCAAGACCAGTGTCATAGAGCTGTTCCCCTATATTTGTACTTAGGAGTTTTATAGGTCCAGGTCTTTTGGTTAGGTCTTTAATCCATCTTAAAAAAAATTTAAATATAATTGATACACATATACTGGTTTCAGGTGTACAACACAGTGCTTCAATAATTATATATATTTCAAAATGCTCACCATGATTAAGTGTAATTATTAATGGTCACCATACAAAGATATTACACTACTGACTGTATTTCCTATGCTGTACTTTTCCTCCCCATGATTTATTTTATAATTGGAAGTTGTACCTCTTTATCCCTACATCTGTTTCATCCATTCCCCAACCCCTCTCCCCTAGAGCAACCACAAGTTTGTTCTTGTGTTTATGAGTCTATTTCTGTTTTGTTTGTTCATTTTTTAGATTCCACATTTAAGTAAAACCATATGGTATGTCTTATTTCACTTAGCATAATACCCTCTAGGTCCATCCATGTGCAAATGTCAGTATTTCATTCTTTTTATGGCTGTGCAATATTCCATTATATAAATGTGCCACATCCTCTTTATCCATTCATCTACTGATAGACACGTGGGCTGCTTCCACATTTTGGCCATTGTAAATGTTGCAATAAACATATGGCTAGGTTTTTAATCCATTTGAGTTAATTTCTGTATACAGTATAAGGGTCCAACTTATTCTTCTGAATATGTATACCCAGTTTTCCCAACACCGTTTGTTGAAAAGCCTATTCCTTCCCCATTGGGTAGCCTTGATAGCTTTGTCAAAGATCATCCAACCACCTATGTTAGGATCTGTTTCTGGGTTCCCTACTGTTCTCCATTAGTCTATATGTCTCTCTCTCTCTCTTTATGTCAGTATTATAGGGCTTGACTCCCACAGCTTTGTAAAATGCTTTCAAATCAGGACAGGTGAGGTCTTCAGCTTTGTTCTTATTTCCCAAGATTCTTTTTTGGCTATTTGGGATTCTCTGAAGTTCCACATTAATTTTAGTTTTTTCTTCTTCTTCTATTTCTGCAAAAAATATTGTTGGGATTTTGATAGGGCTTGTACTGAATCTGTAGATTGCTTTGGGTAATATGGATATTTTAACATGTCTTCCAACCCATGAACATGGGCTGCATTTCCATTTATTTGTGTCTTCTTTAATTTCCTTTGTAATGTTTTGTTGTTCTCAGTGTGCAAGTCTTCTGCCTCCATGGTTATGTCATGGTTTTATACAGTGCATAGGAATGTCATATCTGTAGTAGGTTGAATAGTGGCCCCCACAAGATATGCCCAATCCTAAACTCTGGTACTTTCGAATGAGACCTCATTTGGAAACAGGATTTGCATATGTAATTAAGTTAAGGATCTCTAGATGTGCATTGTGAATTTAGGGTAGGCCTTAAATCCACTGATAAGTGTCCTTATAAGACACAGAAAAGGTGAAACATGGGAAAGAAGGAGATGGGAAGACAGAGGCTGAGAGTAAAATGGTGTATAAACATGGCAAAGAACATCAAGGACTCACAGCTGACAGATAGGGGGAAAAAAGAGAGAGCTGAAACCCAACCAGGTTCACTTAATAATTTAACTGTGGTCCTAATGGCACCTAACATGTTTCTTAAAAACAAAAACAAAAACAAAAACAAAAAAACTCTCCTGTTCTGCCTTTGGCACAGACATGTTATAATAGGTTAGTACTGCCCAAGTTTTGGTATCACGGACTTGTCTAATTTAGTCTAACATCCCCAGTCTAGGCCAGGCAACTTTTCTTTCGCTCAGTCTTCTCAGTCCAAATACCCTATCCATTCTCCACATCTTTATTGCAGTTGGGAGAGACAAGGAAATAAAGGGGGAGGACAAAGTGAAGGTCTAAGAATCACTGAAGAGATGGGTGCTAGCAGCTATGGGGAAAGTATGTTTTAGGTATGTAAAGGGTATAACCATTTGGAAAACAGTCTGGCATTATCTACTAAATATATATTTAAATAAATGTGAGCACATGCACACTATGATATATGTAAAGGGATGTTCAAAGAAGCATTATGCATAATAACTCCAAACTGGAAGCAAGGTGGAATAGATAAGCTGCAATATGCTCACAATGGAATCCTATATGGTAATGGAAATTGGTAACTGGAGCTCTAAGCAGGCACATTGATGAATCTCACGTACATAATGTCAAGGGAATAAAGCAGGACAAAAAAAGGGTATTATCCCATTTGTAAGAAAGTTCTTAAGTAGGTGAAAATAAACTATACTGTTTAGGGATGCACAAATAGCTGATAATACTAGACAGAAAAGCAAGGAAATGATCATTTTAACAAGAATGATTATCTTTAAGGGGAAGGGAGAAGGTTAATTAGGGAAGGGAACATGCAGGAGGGACCTTGGGTGCTAGCCATGTTCTATTTCTTGACCTGAGTGATCAGTACATGTGTGTTTATTTTACAGTTATCATGTTAAACTGCACATGTGTGTCCTATGCACTTTTTGGCATGTATGCTATATTTCATACATACAAATATAAGCGAAGGAAAACTAGAAAACAAAGCTTATTCTACCAAATTATCCTCTTTTGAATTAGGGCCATTATTATTTTGGGTATTCATTGTTTTACCCAGTCACAGGAAACTCTAGAAAAAATTTGCTCCAACATTATTAATGTGAGGGTCTCCTGAAGTAGATTTCTTTATACTTACATCATAAAGATATCTCTGTTCAAAGTATCATCTCTGAAACAGACAACGGTTATTTTAAAGGGTTTTTAAAAGAAATATCCCAAGCAAAAGGGTTTGTAAAGAAAGTACTACTAGCAGGAGGAGACCGAGTTCAGTAAAAACATTAGAGAGCAAAGGAGTTACAGGGGTCAAACAATAGTTACTTAACAAGAAAATTAGTGAAAGAATCTTATTAAGATTAAAAGGAAACCCCCCCCCCCCCACAAAACTTTATGGCCAACTTCATGCTGTTTTACTTTTCTCCAAATTTTTGTTGCTTTAGTTTACACATGAAGGGTATTTAAGTCATCCTTTCATTAATACAGAAAACCTCAGAGAACTGAAGTAAGGTGAAGTTTACTTTACAGAAAATGTGAAAAATCAAGTGGGGGTGCAAAGGGTAGAAAGGCAGAGAGCAAAACTTACCAGCAAGAGGGACAGCAGGGGTCGGAGGGAGGGAGGGAGGGAAAGGACAGAACTTAAGGTAACTAAACGCTAAAGAGAAAACATTAGGAAGGGATTCTTCTTAACTATAAAAGTTAATGAGGGTAATAGAGATACAAAGTATCTCTCAGACATCTTGACAGACCACTATTCAGTTATGAAAAAAAATACTATTTATTTTGGAAAACTATGTAAAATATGTAAAAAAGTAAAAAAGCTTACATATATAGTTTAATCACAATTGTGAAAATTATTTATGAGAAGATAGGGTACTGGATGTATAGATAGCTTTTATTATTTATTTATTTATTTTTATATATAATTTATTTTGGTATAATTAATCTACAATTACATATGCAATATTACAGTTATTAAACTACCCCCTTCATCAGGTCCCCCCCACCAACGCCATTACACTCACTGTCCATCAGCATAGTGAGATGCTATAGAATCACTACTTGTCTTCTCTGAGTTGTGCAGCCCTCCCCATGACCCCCCAACATTACATCTGATAATCATAATGCCCCTTATTCCCTATTATCCCTCCCTTCCCACCCATCTTCCCCAGTCCCTTTCACTTTGGTAACTATTAGTCCGTTCTTGGGTTCTGTGATTTTGCTGCTGTTTTGTTCCTTCAGTTTTTTTCTTTGTTCTTCTACTCCACATATGAGTGAAATCATTTAATACTTGTCTTTTTCAGCTTGGCTTATTTCATTGAGGATAATACCCTCTAGCTCCATCCATGTTGCTGCAAATGGTAGGATTTGTTTTCTTCTTATGGCTGAATAATATTCCATTGTGTATATGTACCACCTCTTCTTTATCCATTCACCTACTGATGGACACTTAGGTTGGTTCCATTTCTTGGCTATTGTAAATAGTGCTACGATAAACATAGGGAAACACATGTCTTTTTCAAACTGGGCTGCTGCAGTCTTAGGGTAAATTCCTAGGAGTGGAATTCCTGGGTCAAATGGTATTTCTATTTTGAGTTTTTGAAGGAAAATTCATACTGCTTTCCACAATAGTTGAACTAATGTGCATTCCCACCAGCAGTGTAGAAGGGTTCCCTTTTCTCCACATCCTCGCTGGTGTGAGGTGATATCTCATTGTGGTTTTAATCTGCATTTCTCTGATGATTAGTGATGTGGGGCATCTTTTCATGTGCCTGTTGGCCATCTGAATTTCTTCTTTAGAGAAGTGTCTATTCATATCCTCTGCCCATTTCTTAGTTGGATTATTTGCTTTTTGTTTGTTAAGGTGTGTGAGTTCTTTATATATTTTGGATGTCAACCCCTTACCAGATACGTCATTCATGAATATATTCTCCTATACTGTAGGATCTCTTTTTGTTCTACTGATGGTGTCCTTTGCTGTACAGAAGATTTTCAGCTTCATATAATCCCACTTGTTCATTTTTGCTTTTGTTTCCCTTGCCCGGGCAGATACGTTCATGAAGAAGTCGCTCATGTTTATGTCCAAGAGATTTTTGCCTATGTTTTTTTGTAAGAGTTTTGTGGTTTCATGACTTACATTCAGGTCTTTGATCCATTTTGAGTTTACTTCTGTGTATGGGGCTAGACAGTAGTCCAGTTTCATTCTCTTACTTGTAGCTGTCCAGTTTTTCCAACACCAGCTGCTGAAGAGGCTGTCATCTCCCCATTGTATATCCAAGGCTCCTTTATCAAATATTAATTGACTGTATATGTTTGGGTTAATGTTTGGATTTTCTATTCTGTTCCACTGGTCTGTGGGTCTGTTTTTGTGCCAATACCAAATTGTCTTGATTACTGTGGCTTTGTAGTAGAGCTTGAAGTCAGGGAGTGTAAATCCCCCCATTTTATTCCTCCTTCTCAGGATTGCTTTGACTATTCGCGGTCTTTTGTGGTTCCATATGAATTTTAGAATTATTTGTTCCAGTTCATTGAAGAAAGCTGTTGGTAGTTTGATAGGGATTGCATTGAATCTGTAGATTGCTTTAGGTAGTATAGCCATTTTGACAATATTTATTCTTCCTAGCCAAGAGCATGGGATGCATTTCCATTTGTTAGTGTCCTCTTTAATTTCTCTTAGGAGTGTCTTGTAGTTTTCAGAGTACAGGTCTTTCACTGCCTTCGTTAGGTTTATTCCTAGGTATTTTATTCTTTTTGATGCAATTGTGAATGGAATTGTTTTTCTGATTTCTCTTTCTGTTAGTTCATCATTAGTGTATAGGAAAGCAACAGATTTCTGTGTGTTAATTTTGTATCCTGCAACTTTGCTGAATTCAGATATTAGTTCTAGTAGTTTTGGAATGGAATCTTTAGTGTTTTTTATGTACAGTATCATGTCATCTGTAAATAGTGACAATTTGACTTCTTCTTTACCAATCTGGATGCCTTGTATGTCTTTGTTTTGTCTGATTGCTGTGGCTAGGACCTCCAGTACTATGTTAAATAACAGTGGAGAGAGTGGGCATCCCTGTCTTGTTCCCGATCTTAGATGAAAAGCTTTCAGCTTCTCGCTGTTAAGTATGATGTTAGCTGTGGGTTTGTCATATATGGCCTTTATGATGTTGAGGTACTTGCCTCTATACCCATTTTGTTGAGAGTTTTAATCAGGAATGGATGCTGAATTTTGTCAAATGCTTTTTCAGCATCTATGGAGATGATCATGTGGTTTTTGTTCTTCTTTTTGTTGATGTGGTGGATGATGTTGATGGATTTTCGAATGTTGTACCATCCTTGCATCCCTGGGATGAATCCCACTTGATTATGGTGTATGATCCTCTTGATGTATTTTTGAATTCGGTTTGCTAATATTTTGTTGAGTATTTTTGCATCTACGTTCATCAGGGATATTGGTCTGTAATTTTCTTTCTTGGTGAGGTCTTTGCCCGGTTTTGGTATTAGAGTGATGCTGGCTTCATAGAATGAGTTTGGAAGTATTCCCTCCTCTTCTATTTTTTGGAAAACTTTAAGGAGAATGGGTGTTATTTCTTCTCTATATGTCTGGTAGAATTCAGAGGTGAATCCATCAGGTCCAGGGGTTTTGTTCTTGGGTAGTTTTTTGATTACCGATTCAATTTCGTTGCTGGTGATTGGTCTGTTTAGTTTTTCTGATTCTTGCTTGGTCAGTCTTGGAAGGTTGTATTTTCTAAGAAGTTGTCCATTTCTTCTATGTTTTCCAGCTTGTTAGCATATAGATTCTCATAATATTCTCTTATAATTCTTTGTATTTCTGTGGGGTCCGTCGTGATTTTTACTTTCTCATTTCTGATTGTGTTTATGTGTGTAGATTCTCTTTTTCTCTTAATGAGTCTGGCTAGGGGTTTATCTATTTTGTTTATTTTTTCAAAGAACCAGCTCTTGGTTTTATTGATTTTTTCTATTGTTTTATTCTTCTCAATTTTATTTATTTCTTCTCTAGTCTTTATTATGTCCCTCCTTCTGGTGACTTTGGGCCTCATTTGTTCTTCTTTTTCCAATTTCAGTAATTGTGTCTTTAGACTATTCATTTGGGAATGTTCTTCCTTCTTTAAATAGGCCTGGATTGCAATATACTTTCCTCTTAGAACTGCCTTTGCTGCGTCCCACAGAAATTGTGGCTTTGTGTTGTTGTTGTCATTAGTCTCCATATATTCTTTGATTTCTGTTTTGATTTGGTTGTTAACCCATTGATTAATCAGGAGAATGTTGTTAAGTCTCCATGTATTTGTGAGCCTTTTTGGTTTCTTTCTAAAATTTGTAGTTTTATACCTTTGTGATCTGAGAAGTTGGTTGGTAGAATTTCAGTCTTTTTGAATTTACTGAGGTTCTTTTTGTGGCCTAGTATGTGGTCTATTCTGGAAAATGTTCCATGTGCACTTGAGAAGAATGTGTATCCTGCTGCTTTTGGGTGCAAAGTTCTGTAGATGTCTGTTAGGTCCATCTGTTCTAGTGTGTTGTTCAGTGCCTCTGTGCCTTTACTTATTCTCTGTCTTGTTGATCTGTCCTTTGGAGTGAGTGTTGTGTTGAAGTCTCCTAAAATGAATGCATTGCTTTCTATTTCCTCCTTTAATTCTGTTAGTAATTGTTTCACATATGCTGGTGCTCCTGTGTTGGGTGCATATATATTTATAATGGTTACATCTTCTTGTTGGACTGACCCCTTTATCATTATATAATGTCGTTCTTTTTCTCTTGCTATTTTCTTCATTTTGAAGTCTATTTTGTCTGATACAAGTACTGCAACACCTGCTTTTTTCTCTTTGTTGTTTGCATGAAATATCTTTTTCCATCCCTTCACTTTTAGTCTGTGTATATCTTTGGGTTTGAGGAGAGTCTCTTGTAAGCAGCATATAGATGGGTCTTGCTTTTTCATCCATTTTGTTAATCTGTGTCTTCTGATTGGTGCATTCAGTACATTTACATTTAGGGTGATTATTGATACATATGTACTTATTGCCATTGCTGGCTTTAGATTCGTGGTTACCAAACGTTTAAGGGTTGCTTCTTTACTATCTAACAATCTAACTTAACTTTCTTGTTAAGTTATTGTAAACACCGTCTGATGTTTCTTTATTTCTCTCCCTTCTTATTCTTCCTCCTCCATTCTTTATATACTAGGTGTTTTATTCTTTGCCTTTAGTTAGTATTTGGATGGTCTGCTTTCTTTGCTATGATTTTATTTTCTCTGGTGATATCTTTTTAGCCTTAGGGTTGCTTCCCTCTAGAGCAGTCCCTTTAATATATCCTGTAGTGGTGGTTTAAGAGAGGCAAACTCTCTCAACTTTCGTTCGTCTGGAAATTGTTTAATCCCTTCATCATATTTAAATGATAATCGTGCTGGATACAGTATTCTTGGTTCGAGGCCCTTCTGTTTCATAACGTTAAATATATCATGCCATTCTCTTCTGGCCTGTAAGGTTTCTGTTGAGAAGTCTGATGATAGTGTGATGGGTTTTTCTTTGTAGGTGATCTTTTTTCTCTTTCTAGCTTCCTTTAATACTCTGTCTTTATCTTTGATTTTTGCCATTTTAATTATTATGTGTCTTGGTGTTTTCTTCCTTGGGTCCCTTGTGTTGGGAGATCTGTGGGCTTCGGTGGACTGCGAGACTATTTGCTTCCCCAGCGTGGGAAAGTTTTCAGCAATTATTTCTTCAAAGACACTTTCTATCCCTTTTTCTCTCTCTTCTTCCTCTGGTACTCATATAATGCGAATATTATTCCATTTGGATTGGTCACACAGTTCTCTTAATATTCTTTCATTCCTAGAGATCCTTTTATCTCTGTCTTTCTCAGCTGCTCTGTATTTCTGTTCTCTGATTTCTATTCCATTAACAGTCTCTTGTATCTCATCCAGTCTGCTGTTAAGCCCGTCGATCACTTGTCTCATTTCTGCATTGTCTTTCCTCACTTCCCTCACTTCCTCCCTCAGCTCTTGCACATTTCTCTGTAGATCCATCAGCATGGTTATGACTTTTATTCTGAATTCTTTTTCAGGAAGAATGTGCATTTCCATCCCTTCAGGCTCCCACTCTGGGGTTGTCTGGTTGATCTTCGTCTGGACCATATTCCTTGGTCTTTTCATTGCTATAGAAGTAGTCGCTGGTAGTTGCCACGTATGTCAGCTGGGCTCTTTAAGACTTTAAAAAGAAATAAAAAAAGAAGAAAGAAAGGAAAGAAAAGAAAAAGGAAAGAGAAGAAAAAACAAAAAACAAAACAAAAAAAAAGAAAAAAGGAAGAAAGAAAACCCGCCCACTGGGAGTAGATTCTGTGGGGATGCTGTAGGTGGCGCTGTTGCTCCACTATTCTGCAGCTGTGGCCGTGCCACTCCGCAGGGCCCTGTATAGCTCTGGCCGGAATGGGAACAAATGGGAGGCTGTTGATCTCTCTGGGAAGTCTATGTGCGGCCACCCTTTCCCAGTCGCCAGCTAAGGGGTCCGAAACTCCCCAGGACTCCCAGCCTGCTGGGCTGAGTGTGCCGGGGCGATTCGGCTCCTCCACTGGGCTCCTGTCTCTTTACGACCGCTGAAAAAGAGCGTGGTTTAGTTTTTTTTTTTTCCTTTCCTGGAGCTGGCTGCAAGCACCCTTGTGCGTTCCCTGCTCAGATCCTGCAACATCTGTCTCTCCAATCTCCGCTACACTGCGCGATGTTTGTCAGTGCTACCCGTGCAGATCACCAGGGCTGGTTATTTCGCGGGCCTGTACTTCCACTCCCGCCTGGGTCTGAATCCTCTCCTCCCGCTGGTGCGCTGGGGTGGGGGAGCGATTGGTCCCTCATGGGGTGCCGAGTCCTCTCAGGTGTAGCTGCACGCTGTGCGTTTTCCTGTATATTCTGGTCTCTCTTTTAGGAATAGTTGTATTTGCTGTATTTTCGTAGATATATACAGTTTTGGGAGGAGATTTCTGCCGCCCTGCTCACGCCGCCATCTTCCTGGACGTCCCCCCGTATAGATGGCTTTTAAAGAATATTCCTGTACTATCCTAAATTTGATATAGTAAGTGTGTATTAGTTTTATAATACAATGATATAACTCATTTAAAAACAACAAAATTGTGCTGTCAGCTTGTGTTAAAAATACTGTCTGTAAGATTAATGGCTGGTTAATGTTTTGAATTTATTATTTATATTTATATAGTTTCAAAAAGGATTTATATTTACAAAGAGTAACAATAAAAAAAGATGAAACAATACAGCAAATCTATTAAAAGGAGGACAGGAAAATCGGAGCCAAGCAAAGCCACGGGGAGAAGATTGTAGCTTTCAGAATCTACTAGAAGATGCAATGAGACTCACTGACTCTTGTTTATCTCGATTCTGTGAACACTTCTTTTAATATAAAAGGAAAGGAACAGCACACTGGCTGTTGACAATGGCTGATATATGTAGGTTGACAAGGGGTGTTGTGTAGATTATTCAAAATTTAGTTAGCTAAAGCCCGTAAAGCCTCTAGAAAAAAATTTAGCACATCCTCACATATCGTAGATAAAGATATTTAAAAAATAAATAGAAGGCATATGATAAAGTGTTCAACATTATTAGTTATCAGGGAAATGTCACTGTGGTACTAACCAAAATGGCTAAAATTAACAAGATTGGCAATAATAAATGTTGGAGAGTAGGCAGAGCAAGTTGAACATTCGTAGATTATTGGTAGAACATAGTAGAAGCACTATGGAAATTGGCACTTTCTTAAAATGTTAAACAAGCATCTTCCTTCTGACTCAGCCATTCTACTCCTAAGAGGAATGAAACCAGATATCCACTAAAAGCTGCACACAGGGATATTCAAAGCAGCTTTAGTCCTAATAGCTGAACTGGAAACTGTTCCGGTGTCCATTTATAGGAGGATGGATAAGCAAATTGTGTTTATATTTACAAAGTATAATGAAATACTCCTCAAAAATAAAAAGAAATGAACCATTGGTACACAACATGGCTAAATCTCACAAACATGAAGCCAGACACAAAAAATACAATCTGTATGATTCCATTTATATGAGGTTCTAAAATAGGTAAAACTAATTTCTGGTAATAGATACTGGCTCAATGGTTGCTTCTGCATGGGATGGGGTACAAGGATTGACTGGGAAGGGGCACAAAGAATCTTCTGGAGTAAAGGAAATGTTATGTATTACTGGTGTGTGAGTTATACAAGTGTGTGCAGTTGTCAGTACTGATATAACAGTACCCCTAAGAGTTGAGAACTTCACTGTATGTAAATTATCCTTAATTAAAAAAATTATTAGGTTAGTTCAGTAAAAGCTAACTTATGCTTGTTAATTACTGTTAAATAAAAGAAGGTATCTTTTAGATTTGACATTTGTGGAGGCAAGGGTAGTGTTTTGTAACAAACCTTAAATAACTTGACATACTGTCCTTGTGAAGAAGGCCTCAGTAGGTCATGTTAAGATTTTTCTCAAAAAGCAATTGTTCTTTTCAAATGCTTCCATGAAAACCAAAGCCCAAGGTTTAGAACTACAGCTTCACGTACTGTTAAACATGAAAATGTGACCTTGGTCTATGCATGGGGCCGTAAGATTGATTAATGACTCAACCAAACTCACTTATGTGAACAGAGTTGTACTTTCAATAAACAACATACTCAGGGAAGAATCTGTGAAGACTTCAAATGATTCAGATCAACCTCAGGTAAAGAGCTTTGTAGTTAGACTTGAACACATGCTCAAAGCATCACTGCCATGGTTGCATTGTTAAATCACAAATTCAGAGAATAAGCCTAAATTACAAAATAACAACAAATCTTAAAATATCTAATATCTCAAGTCAGGGAAAATGGAAATGGAGGAAAAACAGTCCCTATGATCAAAGGCTTCAGATCAATTAATACAAAGGACATTAATAAATACTGCATTAAATAATTTTAAACTTACTTGATCACAGGAGGCAATGAATCAAGTCTAGTCTCTGGGCTCCAAGCTATGCCATCGACCCTGACTCCATGGTGAAATGTTCGTAGTGTTTTATACTGAATTCCTTCAAGGTCTGCTTCTTCCTCCTAAGCATATACAGTAAATGTTTTAGTAAGTTATGAGAATAAACAATATAATACTCTATCATTACAGCAAATTTATCAGGGGGCCATGTTTATTCTTTTAAGAAGTTCAAAAGATTAGATATTGAGATTTATCTGGTTCATTGAACAACAGCAATATCCAAAGCTATCTAAGTCTCACAAAATTTCTCTCTAAAACAAGTGAAAACAAACAGGAAGCATGTTACACTTTACCTTACTTAGGAGACACTTTATTCCTAATAGTACCACATTTCACAGCAAACACAAGAAAATGTAATGCTCTAAGAATCAGATTATTCTAGATAAACAAATTAACATACGTGGATGATCAATTGACAATATAAAAAAATACATACTGAACATAAAGTTTCAATTATGTACAAGACACTTTAAGACCTTAGGACACCTCAAAGTCATCATAATTTATGAGTATCAATATTTTTCACAGTGGATTATATATGGTACCACATGTGTTAAGATGCTATAAACTGTAATAGTTTATGAATAGTAAATATGCAACTAACAGTCTGGTTAATTTAGTCTTCTGGATATTTGATTCTGGGTAGGCTGTTGTAATTAGGTAGCTTATTTACCTGGTTCAGTTCTCCTAAAATGATGTGAGATCATCATGGAAAGATGAGGAAAAAAAAGAATTTTGCAAAGTTAAGTCATCCATGTCTGACAATACAGATAATAACCTGAGAAGCTTTCCCACTACAAAAATAATACAAAATCCAAATCCAGAGAAGCAACTGAGCACAGATGCATGCATCTACCATAAGGACATTTGCCCACATCCAGTAACTAACAGCTTCAGTGTGCTGGTGACAGAAGATAAAGTGTAATGCTTGTATAAGGAAAGCTGCAGATCAGAAACCTCTGCATACAGCTAGGACCTTTAAAGGAGAAGCAGGAAAAAAACTAAAAAAAAAAAAACCCATGTAAAATACTTACCATGGGTGAAGGCCAAGAAAGAGAAAAAGTCACTTGTGAGAAATTTCAACCATTAGCTGGCCCTACCATGAGTTTGGGGCTTGAATTCACATTAACTATATGCTGAAGAAAATGACAATTTATTTCCAAATGGTCACAAGCTGGTAGTGGCCCCAAGCTCTTGACAAAGGCAAATTCTGTTCAGTTGAACTATCTCTACCCAGGTTTCAAAAAGTACCCACATGATTTAATTAAATATGATCTTTATGCATGAAAACAAAGTGCCACAAACACAAATAGAAGAACCAAACCTGCAAAGACATTATATAAAAAATTAGATATGAAAAAGATGTATTTTTAAGGCAATGAAAGTGGTAATCAAAAAATAGTATGAGTAAGAAAAAGAGATTATCAAAAAATGATCAGGATGATTTTAAAAACAACTAAACAAAACTTCAGATGAGTATACCAACTAGGAAAAAAAAAAATCAATGCTCAGAGCACCTGGAAGACATATTTGAAAAATATCTCAGAATCTAGTAAAGAGAAGACAACAAGAGATGTTAAAAGATTTGGTGAGAAGTTCCATAATATATCTAATTTGGGTTGTAGAAGGAGTAAATACAGGGAATGGGGGAAAAGGGATTATTTGAAGAGATAATGGCAAAGGGTTCTCTGTACTTGTGACAGACCAATACAAATATTTAGAAAGAACAATAAATCCCAGGCAGCTTCAATAAAAAGAAATCTGCAGCTAGATACAACATAGTGAAACTTCAGAACACATACACAAACTCTCGGGACATAAATATATATAGTGGCGGGGAGGAAGGCAGGGACAGGAGGCTAAGAAAATGAGAGATCTTAGTAACAGCAGTCAGAAAGAAAAGACAGATTTCCTATAAAAGAATAATAGAAAAACCACTGACTTCTCAGCAGGAATAACAAACACAGAGAGACAGTGGAATAATACCTTCACAATGAAAGGAAAAAAACTAGATTGCAGACACAACAAAAGTGTTTTTCAAGAATAAAACTATATTAAAGATATTTTCAGAAAAAACAAAAATCGAGAGTTAAGATCAATAAACTCTCACTAAAGGATCTCCAAAAGCAGGTCCTGGCAAACTTATGGCTCACGGCTGATGGTCTGGTTTTGTATGGCTCATGAGCTGAAAACCATTTTTATTTATTTAAGTAGTAGGAATAACGAAGAATAATTTGCAACAGAAATTTGAAGTGGCTGGCAAAGCCTAAGATATTTATTATCTGGCCCTTTAGGTTAGTAGTAAGCTTTTTCCTGTAGTAAAGAATGCTTTCTGTGAAGAAAAATGATCCCAGAAGGAAGGCTTGGGTTGTAAGAACAGTGAGCAAAAAATCAAAGGCAAACAGGTGGGTAAATCTAAACAAATGCCAGCCACATACAGCAACACTGAATTGTGGGTTCAAATGAAAAGAAAAATGATAGAAAACTAAAATATGACAATGTAAGTCTGGAGGTGGAGAGGACAGTTCAAGTGTCTAAGGTCCTTGTTTTCTTCATGAAGAAGTTAAAAATACTAATTCTGACTTTGTCTGATTAGGTATGCATGTTAAAGTGTCTCTAGTAACTATTTAAAGAAGAGAAATAGCATGTAAAACTTCCAAACTACCAGGGAGGAAAAAAATGAGAGGAGGGGGTAACAAACCACAACAGAAGGCATAAGAGAAATACGCAATGTTTTCAATAGAACTAAATGTAATCCAAACATCCAATAGAGGAATGAATAGATTGATTGTAGTATATTCATATTATAAAACAGCACACAACAGTGAACAAATGAACTCTGACATGGAGGAACTTAACAAATATAATGTTAATAGCAGCAAACTGTGGAAAAACCTAATACAGAATAGTTCTACTGATATAAAGCTTAACACATGAAAAACAATATATTGATTTGAACACCTACACATATGATAAATCTTCAAGAAAAACAGTGAATCACCAACGTGAAATTTCAGACATGGTCACCTCTTGGGAGAGAGAAGGAAAGCAGTAAGGGAAGAATACCCAGGGGGCTTCAAAGGAATTGCTAATTTCTTAAGCTAGGTTGTATTAATACAGGGACCGATTATTATTCTTTATACCTTATACAGATAATACATATTTTAAAATATACTTTGTAAGCTTAAAATATCACAATTTTAAAATAAATCATTGTTTTAGTATTTAAATCAATACCCTAATTGGGTCTAGGCTCTAAAGCAAAATTTTTCATGACAAATTTCCCCATGGAATCTTCTGTAATGACTATAGTTATCTTTTATAAAAGTTTATAGGATTATAAAATCTCATCAGGGAAAAAAATCCAGAGAGGTGAAATGTTAATGGAATACATGTCTACATAGATAGGAATTATTTGAAGCCTTGTTCTAAGAATTCCACTCATTCTGAATCTAAATGCAAAGTTTTATAATGTGTATTTAATGGAGTCCTACTGGATGTTTTGATTTTTCCAGGACAGCCTTTGGAATCCTAGCAAAGTCATTTCACAAATATATTACACGTTTTTCTTTATGTAAGTCAGATATGCCTTGAACATAAATTTCAGGTGAACAGCTAAGTTTCACTTATAAATGAAAAAAAGAAATAGAAATGGATTTTTCAAGGAAAAAAAACTACTGTCACATTTTATTACTTCATAATTTGTATGTGTAGTAACCGTATAGCTACCAGCCAGATATGCCAAGGCAGCAACCACTAAGTAATTTTAAAATAAGGTTAAGAGATGCCTAATTATAGCTGACTTCATACTTTGGGTTACATCTATTTTTCCACACTTGACAAATCAATCTTCTAAAAATGAAGTTCTTACCATCAAAACACATATTATGTTCCTACTGTAACAATAATGTTGACAATAGGTCCTATAATTTGTTACCAAAAATATATATGGAATTATTGGGTGGTCATGGAGATAAAGAAATCCCAGGGACTGTTTAGCCTGAGCTTTATGTATTACCAGTGAAACTTTTTTCCTGGCAGCAATGTCTGCCATTGAGCCAACTAAAAGGTCAGGGTGTGTGTGTGGCATAGGCAGAGATGAATGCTATTTTGGGTTTAGTTTGGGGTGTAGGCAGTATTGTATAGGCAGGAAATTAAGAAACTTTGGAAAACTTGATATAATACAGGTCATTATATAAGCCTCCAGCATATTTGAGGCTGGGTCAAAGCCAGGTTGATGAAGTTCTATTTTAAGGGTTTGAAATTGGCAGGCCCTCCTACCCATTTAAGGCCAAATACAGAATTTTAGACAAGACTGTAAAGTTTACCTAGTCCTCTTCCTTCATCTAACACTGGAATCTCTAGTAAAGCATCTGAAAGAGTTTGTACAACCCTTCTCTGAACACTTTCACTGCAAGGGAACTAGCTACTTCTTCGGGGACTTTATTCAACGTGGGGGTTGCTCTACTTACTAAAAGAGTTCTCTTTAATATAAAAATTCTGCTCTCAGGAACCATACAGAGTAAGTCTAATTCAGTGATGGCCAAGACTTGGCCATTGCTGATCTCCCCCATGGGAGAACACTCCAAGCAGATTCAGCATCAGTTTTAAAGCACTATCATTAAGACCACTCAGAGAATTGACAACACAAAATACATTAACCATTCTGAGTCCAATCCCTCTCATATGACAGTTTTACACATTTTAATACTCTTCTGAAGTTTGTGTTCAAATACATTATCTCCTTTGAATACATGCTGAGAACTAAAGGAAACACACAACAGCACTGTGAATTCACAGAGGAGGACACAGAGCTATGCTGCCCGATATGGTATCCACAGGCACATTGGGCTATTAAGCACTTGAAATGTGGCTCATTCAAGCTGAGATGTGTACACTTTGTAAAGTGCAAAATCCATACCAGATTTCAAAGACTTTTTATAAAAGAGTATAAAGTATCTCACTAACAATATTTTATACTGGTTACACATAAAATATATTTTGATATGCTGGGTAAAAGAATACATTATTAAAATTAATTTCACCCACTTTTTGTTTCATCATGTGGTTAGTACAACATTTAAATTTACATTTGTGGCTCATATTATATTTCTGTTGGAATCAGTTCCCTTTGGCAGTTTAATTGTTGCACTGATTCATGGTGAACATCCAGGTAACTAAAAGACCCTAAGTCATGATTCTCCCTTGTAGCTTTAGTAGTCTATTATTTTAAGACTTTATTTATCTTCATTAAATTTTAGCTAGCTTGTTCAACTTGGTCGACTAATTCAATCTATTAAACAGTATTTGCATTCTGACTAGAATGTGGCTTATGACAGGTGATCAATAAATATTTGTTAAATGAAGTCTGTCATCCAAAGCATTTGGTATCCTTCTCAGCTTCATGTTCTATATGTAATGAAAGTGCTTGCCTAAATCAAGAGTTCTCATTCAAGCCCCAGTACAGACCTCAATTCACTATCGGTGACCCTTTGAAAAGACTTAGAAACTTACATGCTTCCTTTGCCTTTTACATATATAGGACTTAACAGCATTTTTCTTATTGCATTGCTCTACATTTAAACATCTCCTTGAGGGAGGATCCTTGCTTTTTAAACAAATTTTTCATGAGTTCCCAGCACCCAATCTGCACTTACTGCAGATTTGACAAATATAGGACACCAATAAATAGTACTATCATTCAGCTCCAATTTCTATCATATTCAAAAGAACACCACAAGAAATTCAAATTTGCCATATGACAGTGTTTTCTTAACAGTATTAGAATGAGGATTGCCTTTCTGGCAGGAATGTGGAAATCTTTCTGTATTTTTAGTTAGTTTTCTTCAAGAAAAAAGGGAGGCATGATATAAGGTACAATAGAACCTGAAGATTCTAGCAAGAGACAATAGGAGCAATATTTAATAGTATTTAATCAGATAAGTAACTTAAACAGGGAGCTATAGTTCCCCAAGGGTAAATTATTGGAACTGAATTCTCCTTCAGAACTATTGGAACTACAGCTTCAACCTCTCTGAATGGCAGCATAGAAGGAAAAGAGGAGGGGTTTACAAATGGGGTCTAGATATTGCGTTTTCATTTACTAGTTATACAAATCCCTGAACTTCTTTTAAGTACAATGGAAACTCCATGAGGACAGGGACAGTTGTTTACCTGTACCTCCAGTGCTTGGTACATAGTATGTGTTCATTACTTTCCAAATTAATGAAAACCCAATCTGGGGAGAATACCTATATTACCAATCTCACAGCTCTGAGGATCAAAAGGGACAATGCATATAATCACAAACCATAATGGAGCAATACAAGTATTTGTTCTTTTTCTCATTTTGTCATATTTCCCTCTTTTTGCTCCCATTTTTTCTCTCTGCCACTCATTATCTCTGCCTTTTTAACCTTTTTCTTTCTTCTCAACTTACTCCCTTAACATTTCTTAGTTGAATATACACTAGAGATAATGCATGCTTCTGAATACAATTCTATGTTCCCAGCTATTAATTTTAAAAGCAATGAAATAAAGTTAGTTTCACTGTGGGGGCTGCTTTATTTTTTGTAGGTTAGTAGCCGGCACTAGAAAAATGATTTCCACTCAGTCTTTTTCAAAAGTGTGTTATGTTGTCTTAAGCATTTGACTTTAAGATCCTAACCTGGTAGTCTAGCTGAAGTCAGGCTGAGGATCATATTTAGCCTAAAGGCTAGAAATTACTATCTAAACCTATGAGATAATGTGAGATAATGCAAGAGATTTTGTATTGTACTCAGACACCAACAATTAAACTCGTCTAATTCATAATTTCCCCTTAGGACAAAAATACATGCAGTCTAATTTTCTATAACTTCATATATTCATTGCACTGTAAAATGTTAAAATGCATTTATGTCAAAACACTGTTAAGATACTGAACTGTCTCCTGAGTAAAAGAGGAAATAGTGTTTATGTTTATAACAATATTACTTTACTGATAAAGTTATTTTAAGTCTTTGAAAATTGGTCACTGCTAAATTACCTCATTGATTAAACTTAATTTGAGAAATATTGTTCTATGAGCAACATTCTGGTAAACAAAGGATTAGTCAAAGATTCCTGAGGGTTGAACACCACATTGTTTGGTCTCTTACATGTTGAACTAGCTTTCCTGTGAGAAAATATGGTGTGCTCACTATAAAGTAATCCTGCTTTAGTGATTAAATATGGGGCTGTGCCTTGTACTGACCAAACCAATGACAGCTAAAAGATACATGTATTAAATGTCAGATGCCTTCTAGGAACTTTCCACATACTAACTCATTACATTCTCACAAAACCCTGTTAAGTATTACTTTCCTCATTTTTATAGAAGAGAGGTTAATTACTTGCTCAAGGTCATATAGCTATTAAGAAGTTAGGCAGAACTAAAAACTTAGGCACTTGGGCTCCAGAATTCACTGTCTTAATGGCTTTATTAAACTGCTTCTTCATTTAATATGGTCCCATACTTTGTATACTCCAGATGTACACTTTAGATGTATAAAAAGTATGAGAGCATATTAATAGGAAAGCTGAATATCAGCTATACTCCTGGAAGATTATTTTTTAGGTTCTCAATATTGGTTGTTTCCTATGTCAAAGTGGGATGTAGAAAAACTGGATTAAGTAATTAATTTGATCTAATTTCATTGGTGTTCTCCCTGTACATACATGATTAACATTCAGTTAATCATAAGTTCAATTACCAGAATATTCCACTTCTTATCATGAGGCAAAAAAGATACCTTTATATTCTTCTTTTCCATTACCTATTTAATGTTTCCACAAATCTTAAGTATATATTACTGGGAATGTCTCTGCAGATCTTCATATCACTCAGAATGTCTTGTAGTTATTCATATCATTTATTTATTTACTTTCAAACTCAATATACTTTCAAAGTTTATGTAAGTTTTCTTATCAGTGAAATATCTTTACTGCCACTCAGTGCAGTTCTGTACACCAACCTGAAATGTACACATGCCAACGACCACGTAATTACTGCCACCATATGCAATTAGGTTTCCCGCATCCCCACTCTCAAAGGGATTGAATTCTACCACATGCACATAATCTTCACAATCCACAGTGTAGGCAGCATTTCTTGTGGCATCTTGCTTCATCTTGTATGTCAAAACTTGAGTTGTAAAAATAAAAGTCTTCTTCTGGGCAAGGTCATGAAACTGTGGATTACAACACAGACAGTTAGAAACTACCAAAGTATTAGTTACTTTTAGTGAGTTAATCAGAATGAGAACATGGCATTGCAAATGCCACAGACAGCTCAATAAAATTTTAATGTACTTATTCACATACTTTGTGAATGATACCTGCAGAATAAATCGCCATAAATTTCTATCTAGATTTAAAAGATATAGTGAGTACTTGAAGATGAAATCACTTTCATAGTAAATGTATTCACAAAAAATTAAAGATAGTTAACATTTTCAGAGCACCATTTGCAGGTGCCATGCTAAGCATTTTACTGACATTATCACACCTAATATTTGCACAAACCTAAGAGGGAGAGGCTACCTATGGTCCTCATTTTACAGACGAGAAAATCAAGACTTGAGGTTAGCTAGCATATCAAACTCGTAAGCCAGAAATTTAAGGACTTTACTGTGTGTTAGACACAGACGAAAACTAGAGAAGAAAAACACAGCTCCCTGCCTTGAAGATCACAATCCAGGGATAGTTATGATTGTGTGAAAAGTGCTATAAGCAGATACAAAATATACGATCTGGAGGAAGGTCTGCTAAAATGTGATAAAAAAATAATATTCGTAAAACCAGGCACAAAACTTCAACTCGTCAGAGTCTGATGTGCACTCTGGGCATCGCGCCCAGGTAAGACTCAAGAATTCTAAAGAGTTTGTTTTTTTTTAATTAAACGCCGTTGGGCTCGGTAAGAACACATCAAGTATTTGATAAGTATTTACTGAGAATCAGATGAATCCCACCCCAGGTTGTCTATAAACTAGTAACTGCACGAGCGGGCATCCGGGACTGGACATTTCTTAAAGGGTAATCAGCAAGTGAGATGCCCTCAGAAGCATAGCGGTGGGAAGTGCAAAAGATTTTAGGTCAGAAACCTCGGTTCCCTATTGCTCATTGTAGTGCCCAGTCTCATTACATTTTCAGGATCTCACTGTACACGGAGGCTGGACTTGCATCTCTAAAATTGGAAAGGCAGAATAAGGAGGAAACGAGAAAAAGAGCACCGACGTCTCTCCCAAAGCCAAGCAAGTCCCGCGAGACCCCACTGCCACCTCCCTAAGTCCGAGATAGGAGGGAAGACCGGTGGGAAACGGCCCGGGGAGAGAAGGAACTCCCGGGGACAAGGTGGGAGCCCGGGACCGCAGGTAGCAAAGTTGCGTGCCTTAGGGTTCCCACGCGATACGCACCGGAGACTGAAGGAAGCGGCCAGCTGGAAAGCAACTCTTCGCAGAAGGTTGCGGCGGCGCGCTTCGCCTCTGCTTCCGGGTCAGGGGGCGTGAACGGCGATTGGCTCCCGGGCCTTCCCGCGAGATTTAAAATGTAACCCGCGACGACTAGAAAGGTCGCAGGACTGCTACCAGTAGGACCTTTCTTCAGTTGAGTCTGCACTTTCCACGTCTCTCCCGAACCAGGTGAGTCTAGCTTTTCCCTCATCCTCCTGTCACACTCTAAGTGGTGTTTCACGCTGCGGCCTTTGAAGGCTTTTCGGTGACAGCAAAGCGCCATTGTTTGTGCAGTGGCTTCACACTGGAGCCTGGTTGGGTCTGGGGCCGTTGAACAAGAGTTCACAGTATCTAGTGATGGATGAGCTGGGAGGGCCTGAGGATCATCTGCAGACTGGAAGACAGGCCCGTAGAGGTCTAATTAAACTCATTAGTTAGGCAGGATACTAGGGTTTGAGCCCCAAGATGTGCGCGGACTCCAATAACGCTACTCTTGCCCTCTCCCTGTTGTATCCTCCCAAGCAACATTTAGGACCTGCATTCTGACAGTGACAGCAGCAAAGACTGCCCTTATTTGTTGAGCTCCTACTAAGTGCCCTGCACTAGGTGGATTATTTACTTGTCCCACTAACGTCTCATAATTTTATGAGGTAGGAGATACCTCACGTGTTTTACACATGAAGACATTTTTGTTCAGAGATTTTAAATACCGAAGGGGATATAGTTAATAAATGGGGGAGCCTGGATGTGTGGGTCTTGGTTTATCTGACTTAAAAATGTAGTTCTTTTAACCATCTCACACTGCCTCCCCAGTGACAATTTCCTGTCTCACAATATTTGCTCCAGTGCAGCTTGGAATAGTTTTTAAAAAACAAGTATTTATTATCGCTGCCGCCTTCTACTACTGTTCTTGTATAGTGCAGCCTGACATTCAGAGCGTTTGCAAGTTCATTGTCTCATTGACTTCTCATAACTCTGGAAGGTTTTATTCCTGTTTTCTTTGTGATGACACCTCTACCCAGGCAGTCATGTGTAGAGCTTATTGCATAATCACAGCCAGCCAGCTCCTGGAAGACTTGAGCCTAGCCAAAGGTTGGCAAACCAGCGGCACTGCCTTTTTTGTGCAGCCAGTTCCTGAGCTAAGATTGGATTTACATGTTTGAATGTTGACAAAACATTTTAAAAAGAATAATATTTTGTGGCACGTGGAAATTATATGAAATCCAAATTTCAGTTTCCATAAAGTTTTGTGGAAGCACAGCTCCACTCATTTGTTCATGCACTGTCAATGGCTATTTTCATACTGCAGGGTCAAGCTGAGTAGTTGTGACAGGGACTGTATGGCCTGCACGCCTCAAGTATTTGCTATTTGGTTCTTTCCAAAAACTGCTTTTGATGAGACTGTTGGCTTTTATATGCTCCAGGCACTATTCTAAAAGCTTAGCCTGTATTTATGTCATTTACTTTTCACAAAACTCTGTGAGATAGGAACTATTATTTTCATTTTCAGTACAAGGAAGTTGAGGCAGGGAGAGGTGATATAACTTGACTAAGATTTCACAACGAACAAGTGGTGGAGCCAGGATTCAGAACAGTCTGATTCCAGATTAGTCTTCATTCTTAGCAATCTGAACCCATAGTACCTTTAATAACACTAATAAATAATTTACTAAGGTTTATTTCAGGCAAACTGATTGTAGCACTGAAGCTTTACTTCATTTTTTTTCTTTCAAGAGATAGGGCAGTATTTTGAAGAGAAATATAACTCTTAGCTATTTACTAGGATTTATATTCATGGAGATGTTTTAATTTGTAGACTTCTACCTATATCTTTAAAATGCCTCACTGATTATGCCTATTAATTATTTTGTAAATGGCATATGCCCACTTTCTTGATCATACAAACCCAAGATACTTATGCCACATAAAAAAAGATGATTCTGAGATTCTGTTTATGCTACATAAAAAAAAGAAGAAAAAGATAATAGAAAGAGGGAATAGATGGGATGTATATAGTAAAATACCCAAAATAAGATATTGGCATATGAATATGCTGGAGATTGGGGTACTTAAAAGAATGTGGGAAAAATCTTTTTGCGGGCATGTCTATAAACTCCGAGAAAGTAATTGGCTGCCTTATATAGGCTTGGGTATGTAAAACATTGGAACTACGTCTAATTATTTTAAGGCATTTTGTCTATCAGAAGTTATGTGATATAGTGATTTAAGAGCACAGCCCATGGAGTTAGGCATCTTGGGTTTAGGTCTGTGGCCATTTGCTGAGTGACATATGAACATCACTTCAGATGTAAAATGAAGATAATAGTAGATTTTCCTCATAAGTCTCTCATAAAGATTTAATGAGGTAATGAATATTAAGCTTTTGAAAAGTATATGGCACCAAGAAAGCTCCTAAATATTACCTCTTTTGTTGGTTATCTATTACTGTGTAACAAACCATCTGGAAATTTAGTGGCTTTAAAACAACCATTCACTTTATTTGCTTATCATTCTGTGGATCAGCATTTTGGGCTGGACTCAGCTAGGGGGTTCTGCTGGTTTTTCTTGGGCTCACTCATGTGGCTGCAGTTCGTCTGGTGTGTGATTGGGGCTAGAGAGTCTAAGCTGGCCTCTCACATGTCTGTGAGTTGGTATTGGCAGCTGGTATGCTTTGGTTCTTCTCCATATGGCTTCTCCAGCAGGCTAGCTTGGACTCCTTCATGTGGCAGTCTGAGAGTAGCCAAGAAAGAGCTGAAGCTGTAAGGCATTATGTCAGGAGGCCCCCAAATCACCCCTAGGTTCCAGGATTTGCTAAGAGGACTCAGAGGGCTCATTATATAGTAGTACTTGTGGACATAATTTCTTGTAGCAAAAAGGTAGTAGGCAAATCAGCACAGGGAGAAAGTGCATGAGGTGAAGTCCAGGGGAGATCAGGCACATGCTTCCAAAGTCCTCTCCTTGTGGAGTAACACAGGATGTCCTTAATTCTCCCAGCAACAGGTTGTGACAACACATGCAAAATGTTTATCAGGGAAGCCCTTTAGGGACTCAGTGCCCTGGGTTTTTACTGGAGGCTGAACATGTAGGCATCCTCTGTGTTCCAATATTCCAGACTCAGAGGAAAACATTTTTCAGCATAAAGTATATTGTTTCTACAAACAGTTTAGGTGCAGTGAGCTGCTCTTGCTGGAAATCCTCCTGAAATAGAAGTTCTCAGATGCCAGCCAAGGGCTAACCTTGTAAGCAGGTCTTTCAAAGGATAACAGTCGGGCCTGCTGTATTAACTTTTTTGAAGTTTAGACTCAGTACTGCCATGATGTCATTCTTGCCACATTCTGCGGGGCAAGTCAAGTTACAAGGCTGACCCAGAGTCATAAAGGGGTGGAAAAACAGACCACCTTTTTTGGGACAATATAGGGGTGGGAGGAAATTGGCTTTTTTTTCCCCTGGCAATCTACCATAGATACTCCATCTATCTCAAAACAAATATTTTCAAAATATAGGATTAATTAGCTATGTTTTTATCTCTACCTTTAGGTTTGGAGAATTTGTGTGTCAGTTTTGTATGAATTTTCATATCGAGGGTGAATTTTGTTGTTTCAAAAGATTTGGCTTAAGAAAACTTAAGTAGAGGAAAATCTGATAGGGCAGAAGTTATATTATTTTGTTTTCCTAAATTTAATTAAAAACAATCTTACTAAATAGGAAATGACTTCTTGTTTACTTATTTTTCTCTAGCTCTGTGCCCTTACATATGTTAAATATTAATTTCCAATTAAACGAAGGCTTTTTAACATTGCATTTTGTCCTACTTTAAGAGGATGGCTGTGCTTAATCAGAAGTTTGTCTTGGATATGATTAAAGAGTTCAGAAGGAATTGGCACACTTTTTGTGACTCTGAGAGAACTACTGTGTGTGGTGCAGACTCCATGCTCTTGGCATTGCAACTTTCCATGGCAGAAAACAACAAGCAGGTTAGTAGACTATATTTGGGTTAACTTTTTTTTTAAGTGGATTTTGATTGTTGTGCATTTGAATAACCTTAAATTATATTAATTTTTTGGCAAAATATGCCCCCTTATAATATCAGTATTCTGTTTTTACAAATGCTCCTGGATGTCTGTTGTCAAAATATTATGATTGGATTTGAAAAATTGAGACTTTTATATGTATAGTTTAACATAGGACATGCACATTTTTTTTTATTAAGGTATTATTGATATACACTCTTATGAACGTTTCTCATGAAAAAACAATGTGGAGAACATGCACATTTGGTATTTAATTTCAAGTCTTAAGATAAATGTGACTATTATGGTTAAATTTTTTTATTTTAAAGATTTTCTTTCTTTAAAAAATTCTAGAAAGCACACATAAATAATGTTTACTTAAATATAATTCTAGTATTTTATAACTATTTTCAGACTCTGTGGTATAGATTAGTTATTCTGAAGCCAGACTATAAATCAGGGCTATTTGGGAGGGCTTTTAAAAACATCTTGGCTTCTGTACCCCATTCTTGGAAATTGTTTCTCCTAATCTTCACCAGGTCCCTGGAAATTGTCTTTTTTTTATCTTTTAATCTTTTTTTAATCTGAAGTGATTCTTGCATAGTTGGCTTGGACCAAACTAATATTTGAAATGAGCTATATGTAAAGGGTTAAAGGTATTCAGGTGAGAAAAGAATGAATATAAGCTGCAGTGGCAAGGAAAGGCTTCTTGGATTTCATATAATATACTTAAAGGAAGGGAAGTCTTGATGGGAAGAATTTAGAGAGAGGATGAAGGGTGAGGAAAGTCAGTTCAGAAGAAACATCCAGGAGGATCAAAATCTTGATGGTTTGAAGATGGTAAGGAGACATCTTGACTAGAGAAGAAGAGTTTTGAAGGGTAAAATGGCTTCATTGGGTCTGTTGGGCTAGACAGTGAAATGACATTCTGATGAATTATTTTAATCTTATATGTTAATAGTTCCCAGAGTTTTAGATTTCATATACTAGTAAAATTTCCAAAAATAGTAGAAAATGACAGATATGACTATTTCTCATGTCAAATAAGGCCACTGAGGAAAAATAGTTACTAGAGCCATCAATTTGAAAAAGGAAGTATATTCTAACACCTAAAAATTAGGAATTATGTAATATTAAAATGAGATAATCTTTGCATGGGTAGTTGGCAGTTTGACATATTTAAAACAATATATATCAAGATTAATTTTGAACATAGAAAAATTTTGGCAAATTCTCTTATGTAGTAAATGTCATTCTTTCAACAAATATTTATCAAGTTTTTACCATGTTAGACATTATTCTAAGCATTAGGAATTTAGCACTGAAGGTAATCTCTGCTTTAATGGAATTAATCTTCTGGTGGGGAGAGACAGATAAAACTCTAATAAATAAAATATGTAGCATTTTAGGTCATAATAAATGCTACAGAGAAAAATAAAACAGAGATGCAACAACGGAGTGTGTAGAGTTTGGAGTGGAGGAGTTATTGCAGTTTGAAAGAGGGTGGTCAAGGAAGACCTCATTTAGAAGTTACCATTTGAGCAAAGATTTGAAAGAGAGGAAGAAGGAACTAGTCCTGGGAGTTTTTGTGGGAAGGGACTACCAGGCAAAGGGAACAGCAGATGGAAGGGCCTTGAGATGGGAATATTCTGGCATATTTAAGGAACAGCAAGGGGACCAATACAGCTGTTTATATAAATGTTAATTTCTTCCATCTCTAGCTCCCTTCCACAGATGTCTTCAGTCTCTCCTGGCTCCTTTTTTGCTCCCTTCCCTTCCCATCCTGTCCCTTCCCTTCGCCTCCCGTCCCTTCCCCTTCCCTTCCCTTCCTTCTTCTATGTGCCAAGTATTGTGATAAGTGTGGGGGGTTAAAATGGTGAGCAAAATCAGATACTAGTCCTGCCTGGCTTATATAGCTGTGAGAAGAGGTATATGATGCTTTGAGACCAGAGAGTTGATTAGGTTGGAGAGGTCAAAGCTAAGCTCTCAAAGCAGGAGAAAGGTTAACGAGGCACAGGAGTGGGGGGCAAGATGAAGATGATGAAACAGCACATGCACAGGCCCTGTGGTAGGAGACTGCAGATATAGCTTGAAAAAATGCTGAGTGGGTGACAGTGGTGATTTCATGTCCAATTTGTTCCTATTTTTTAATGAGTCATTGTTAAAAATCAATGTTAGCTTCCAGAAAAGTTAGAATAGACACTGAACTCCTGTATTCCCTTCACTTAGATTAACCAATTAGCATTTTGCCACATATGCATCATTATTATTTTTCTATTATTGTATGGGTATATAAATATAAATATATAAATATTCATATGTATATATTGTATATATACATAAATACATATTATTACGCTTTATGAAACTTCTTTTTGGGTACCATTAATCTACAATTACATGAGCAACATATGATTACTTGACTCCCCCCATCATCAAGTCCCCACCACATACCCCATTACAGTCACTGTCCATCAGTGTAGTAAGATGCTATAGGACATGCGGGAAGACAACGGCGTGAGCAGGGCGGTGGAAAATCTCCTCCCAAAATCATATGTGTTTATGAAAATACAACAAATACAACTATTCCTAAAAGAGAGACCAGAAGATACAGGACAGCACCCAGCCTGTATCTACACCTGAGAGGACTTGGCACCCCGTGAGGCGGGTAAGATATGAAGCGGCAACCTGGCGGGACCCGAGCACTCCCCCACCCCAGTGCACCGGTGGGAGGAGAGGATTCAGAGCGGGTAGGGAGTGGAAGACCAGCCCTGGTGATCTGCACCGGGAGCATTGACACACATCGTGCGGTATATTGGAGATTGGAGAGACAGAGGGTACAGGATCTGAGCCGGGGAACGCACCCGGGTCCTTGCAGCCGGCTCCCTGGGACAAAAGAAAAGAGTGCACTGTTTTAGCTGCCTTAAAGAGACAGGGGCCGGACAGAGGACCAGGATCTTCCCAGCACACTCAGCCCAGAGGGCTGGGAGTCCTGGGGAATTTCGAACCCCTTGGCTGGCTACTGGGAAAAAGTAGCTGCACTGAGACTTCCCACAGAGATCAGTAGCCTCCCATTTGTTCCTGCCCTGGCCAGAGCTACAAAGGACCCTGCGTAGTGGCGTGGCGGGGGCTGCGGAATAGTGGAGCAAGAGCGCCACCTACAGCATCCTCACAGAATCTACTCCTGGGAGGTGTTCTTTGTTTTTCTCTTTTCACTTCTTTCTTTTCTTTCTTTTTTTTCTCTTTTCTTTCTCTTTTTTTTTTCTTTTTTTACTTTTGTTTCTTTTTAAATGTCTTAAAGAGCCCAGGTGACATACGTGGCACCTACCAGCGACCACTTCTATCACCGTGAAAAGACAGAGGAATATGGTACAAACAAAACTTACCCAGACCCAGACAACACCAGAGAGAGAACCTGAAGGGATGGAAATGCACAATCTTCCTGAAAAAGATGTCAGAACAAAAGTCATAACCATACTGATGGATCTACAGAGAAATATGAAAGAGCTGAGGGAGGAAGTGAGGGAAGTGAGGAAAGACAATCCAGAAATGAGAGAAGCCATCGATGGGCTTTGCAGCAGAATGGACGAGATACAAGAGACTGTTAATGGAATAGAAATCAGAAAACAGGAATACAGAGAAGCTGAGGCAGAGAGAGATAGAAGGATCTCCAGGAATGAAAGAATATTAAGAGAACTATGTGACCACTCCAAATGGAACAATACTTGCATTATAGGAGTACCAGAGGAAGAAGAGAGAGAAAAAGGGGTAGAAAGTGTCTTTTAAGAAATAATTGCTGAAAACTTCCCCAAGCTGGGGAAGGAAATAGTTTCTCAGAACATAGAAGCCCACAGATCTCCCAAAACAAGGGACCCAAGGAAGACAACACCAAGACACATAATAATTAAAATGGCAAAGATCAAACACAAGGACAGAGTATTAAAGGCATCTAGAGAGAGAAAAAAGATTACCTACAAAGGAAAACCCATCAGACTATCATCAGACTTCTCAAGAGAAACCTTACAGGCCAGAAGAGAATGGCATGATATATTTAACGTAATTAAACAGAAGGGCCTCGAACCAAGAATATTGTATCCAGGACGATTATCATTTAAATATGATGAAGGGATTAAACAATTTCCAGACAAACGGAAGTTGAGACAGTTTACCTCTCATAAACCACTGCTACAGGATATGTTAAAGGGACTGCTCTAGAGGGAAGCACTCCTAAGGCTAAAACGATGTCACCCGAGAAAATAAAATAATAGGAAAGAAAGCTGGCCATCCAAATACTAACTAAAGGCAAAGAATAAAACACCGAGTATATGAAGAATGGAGGAGGAAGAATAAGAAGGGAGAGAAATAAAGAAACATCAGACTGTATTTACAGTAACTTAATAAGAAAGTTAAATTAGATTGTTAGATAGTAAAGAAGCAACCCTTGAACCTTTGGTAACCATGAATCTAAAGCCAGCAATGGCAATAAGTACGTATCTATCAATAACCACCCTAAATGTAAATGTACTGAATGCACCAATAAAAAGACACAGAGTAATAGAATCGATAAAAAAGCAAGACCCATCTATATGCTGCTTACAAGAGACTCACCTCAAACCCAAAGATATACACAGAATAAAAGTGAAGGGATGGAAAAAGATATTTCATGCAAACAACAAAGAGAAAAAAGCAGGTGGTGCAGTACTTCTATCAGACAAAATAGACTTCAAAACGAAGAAAGTAGCAAGAGATAAAGAAGGACATTACATAATGATAAAGGGGTCAGTCCAACAAGAAGATATAACCATTATAAATATATATGCACCCAACAAAGGAGTGCTGGCATATGTAAAACAAATACTAACAGAATTAAACGAGGAATGGAAAGCAATGCATTCATTTTAGGAGACTTAAACACCCCACTCACTCCAAAGGACAGATCAACAAGATAGAGAATAAGTAAAGACACAGAGGCACTGAACAACACACTAGAACAGATGGACCTAACAGACATCTACAGAACTCTATACCCAAAAGAAGCAGGATACACATTCTTCTCAGGTGCACATGGAACATTTTCCAGAATAGACCACATACTAGGCCACAAAAAGAACCTCAGTAAATTCAAAAAGATTGAAATTCTACCAACCAACTTCTCAGATCACAAAGGTATAAAACTACAAATAAATTTTAGAAAGAAATCAAAAAGGCTCGTAAGTACATGGAAACTTAACAACATTCTCCTTATTAATCAATGGGTTAAAGACCAAATCAAAACAGAAATAAAAGAATATATGGAGACTAATGACAACAACACAAAGCCACAACTTCTGAGGGATGCAGCAAAGGCAGTTGTAAGAGGAAAGTATATTGCAATCCAGGCCTATTCAAAGAAGGAAGAACATTCCCAAATGAATAGTCTAAAGACACAATTACTGAAATTGGAAAAAGAAGAACAAATGAGGCCCAAAGTCACCAGAAGGAGGGACATAATAAAGATCAGAGAAGAAATAAATAAAATTGAGAAGAATAAAACAATAGAAAAAAAATCAACGTAACCAAGAGCTGGTTCTTTGAAAAAATAAACAATATACATAAACCCCTAGCCAGACTCATTAAGAGAAAAAGAGAATCTACACACATAAACAGAATCAGAAATGAGAAAGGAAAAATCACAACGGACCCCACAGAAATACAAAGAATTATAAGAGAATATTATGAGAATGTATATGCTAACAAGCTGGAAAACATAGAAGAAATGGAGAACTTCTTAGAAAAATACAACCTTCCAAGACTGACCAAGCAAGAAACAGAAAAACTAAACAGACCAATCACCAGCAACGAAATTGAATCAGTAATCAAAGCACTCCCCAAGAACAAAACCCCCGGACCAGATGGATTCACCTGTGAATTCTACCAGACATGTAGAGAAGAAATAACACCCATTCTCCTTAAAGTATTTCAAAAAATAGAAGAGGAGGGAATACTTCCAAAATCATTCTATGAAGCCAGCATCACTCTAATACCAAAACCGGGCAAAGACCTCACCAAAAAAGAAATTTACAGACCAATATCCCTGATGAACGTAGATGCAAAAATACTCAACAAAATATTATTAACAAACAAATCAAAAATACATCAAGAGGATCATACACCATGATCAAGTGGGAATCTTCTCAGTGATGCAAGGATGGTACAACATTCGAAAATCCATCAACATCATCCACCACATCAAAAAAAGAAGAACAAAAACCACATGATCCTCTCCATTGATGCTGAAAAAGCATTTGACAAAATTCAGCATCCATTCATGATTAAAACTCTCAACAAAATGGGTATAGACGGCAAGTATCTCAACATCATAAAGGCCATATATGACAAACCCAGAGCTAATAACATCATACTTAACAGCGAGAAGCTGAAAGCTTTTCATCTGAGATTGGGAACAAGACAGGGATGCCCACTCTCTCCACTGTTATTCAAAATAGTACTGGATGTCCTAGCCATGGCAATCAGACAAAACAAAGACATACAAGGCATCCAGATTGGTAACGAAGAAGTCAAATTGTCACTATTGGCAGATGACATGATATTGTACATAAAAATCCCTAAAGACTCCATTCCAAAACTATTAGAACTAATATCTGAATTCAGCAAAGTTGCAGGATACAAAATTAACACACAGAAATCTGTTGTTTTCCTATACACTAACGATGAACTAACAGAAAGAGAAATCAGAAAAACAGTTCCATTCACAATTGCATCAAAAAGAATAAAATACCTAGCAATAAACCTAACAAAGGAAGTGAACGACTTATACTCTGAAAACTACAAGACACTTCTAAGAGAAATTAAAGAGGACACTAATAAATGTAAATTCATCCCATGTCTTGGCTAGGAAGAATAAATATTGTCAAAATGGCTATACTACCTAAAGCAATCTGTAGATTCAACGCAATCCCTATCAAAGTATCACCAGCTTTCTTCTATGAACTGGAAGAACTAATTCTAAAATTCATATAGAACCACAAAAGACCCCGAATAGCCAAAGCAATCCTGAGAAGGAGGAATAACGCAGGGGGAATTACGCTCCTTGACTTCAAGCTCTACTACAAAGCCACAGTAATTAAGACAATTTGGTATTGACACAAAAACAGACCCACAGACCCGTGGAACAGAATAGAAAATCCAAACATTAACCCAAACATATACAGTCAATTAATATTTGATAAAGGAGCCTTGGATAATACAATGGGGAGATGACAGCCTCTTCAGCAGCTGGTGTTGGAATAACTGGACAGCTCCATGTAAGTGAATGAAACTGAACTACTGTCTAGCCCCATACCCAAAGGTAAACTCAAGGTGGATCAAAGACCTGAATGTAAGTCATGAAACCATAAAACTCTTAGAAAAAAACATAGGCAGAAAGCTCTTGTACATAAACATGAGCGGCTTCTTCATGAACATATCTCCCCAGGCAAGCGAAACAAAAGCAAAAATGAACAAGTGGGACGATATGAAGCTGAAAAGCTTCTGTACAGCAATGGACACCATCAGTGGAACAAAAAGATATCCTACAGTATGGGAGAATATATTCATAAATGACGTATCCGATAAGGGGTTGACATCTGAAATATATAAAGAACTCACGCACCTCAACAAACAAAAAGCAAATAATCCAATTAAGAAATGGGCAGAGGACATGAATAGACACTTCTCCAAAGAAGAAATTCAGATGGCCAACAGGCACATGAAAAGATGCTGCACATCACTAATCATCAGGGAAATGCAGATTAAAACCACAATGAGATATCACCTCACACCAGTGAGGATGGCCAACATCCAAAACACAAACAACAACAAATGTTGGCGAGGATGTGGAGAAAAGGGAACCCTCCTACACTGCTGGTGGGACTGCAATTAGTTCAACCATTGTGGAAAGCAGTATGGAGGTTCCTCAAAAAACTCAAAATAGAAATACCATTTGACCCAGGAATTCCACTCCTAGGAATCTACCCTAAGAATGCAGCAGCCCAGTTTGAAAAAGACAGATGCACCCCTATATTTTTGCAGCACTATTTACAATAGGCAAGAAATGGAAGGAGCCTAAGTGTCCATCAGTAGATGAATGGATAAAGAAGATGTGGCACATATACACAATGGAATATTATACAGTTATAAGAAGAAAACAAATCCTACCATTTGCAACAACATGGATGGAGCTAGAGGGTATTATGCTCAGTAAAATAAGCCAAGCCGAAAAAGACAAGTATCAAATGATTTCACTCATATGTGGAGTCTAAGAACTGAGAAAAAATACTGAAGGAACAAAACAGCAGGAGACTCACAGACCCCAAGAACGGACTAACAGTTACCAAAGGGAAAGGATCTGGGGAGGATGGGTGGGAAGGGAGGGATGAGGGGGGGAAAAGGGGCATTATGATTAGCAGATGTAATGTTAGGGGGGCACGGGGAGGGCTGTATAACCCAGAGAAGACAAGTAGTGACTCTATAGCATCTCACTATGCTGATGGATAGTGACTGTAATGGGGTTGGTGGGGGGGACCTGATGAAGGGGGTAGTGTAATCACCATAATATTACTCATTTAATTGTAGATTAATGATATCAAAATAAACTTAAAAAAAATAAAACCACAATGAGATATCACTGCACACCAGTGAGGATGGCCCACTTCCAAAACAGAAACAACAACAAATGTTGGCGAGGATGTAGAGAAAAGGGAACCCTCCTTCACTGCTGGTGGGAATGAAATAGGTCAACCATTGTGGAAAGCAGTATGGAGGTTCCTCAAAAAACTCAAAATAGAAATACCATTTGACCCAGGAATCCCACTCCTAGGAATTTACCCTAAGAATGCAGCAGCCCAATTTGAAAAAGACGGATGCACCCCTATGTTTATCACTGCCCTATTTACCATTGCCAAGATATGGAAGCAACCTAAGTGTCCATCAGTAAATGAATGGATAAAGAAGAGGTGGTACATATACCAAGTGGAATATTATTCAGCCATAAGAAGAAAACAAATCCTACCATTTGCAACAACATGGATGGAGCTAGAGGGTATTATGCCCAGTGAAATAAGCCAAGCCAAAAAAGACAAGTATCAAATGATTTCACTCATATGTGGAGTAGAAGAACAAAGAAAAAAACTGAAGGAACAAAACAGCAGCAGACTCACAGGACCCAAGAACGGACTAATAGTTACCAAAGGGAAAGGGACTGGGGAGGGTGGGTGGGAAGGGAGGTATAAGAGGGATAAAGGGGCATTATGATTGCAGATGTTATGTTGGGGGGGATACGGGGAGGGCTGTACAACTCAGGGAAGACAAGTAGTGAATCTATAGCATCTCACTACAGTGATGGGCAGTGAGTGTCATGGGGTTGGTGGGGGGACCTGATGAAGGGGTAGTTTAATAACCATAATTTTGAACATGTAATTGTAGATTAATGATACCAAAATAGATTATTAAAAAAAAGATGCTATAGAATCACTAGTTTTCTTCTTTGTGTTGTACAGCCCTCCCCCTGCCCGCCCCCTACATTAGGTCTGCTAATCGCAATGCCCCTTTTTTCCCCTTATCCTTCACTTCCCACCCATTCTCCCCAGTCCCTTTTCCTTCTACAGCTGTGTTGTTCTTGGGTTCTGTGAGTCTGCTGCTGTTTTGTTCCTTCAGTTTTTTTTTTTTTGTTCTTACAGTGCACAGATGAGTGAAATCATTTGATACATGTCTTTCTCTGCCTGGCTTATTTCACTGGGCATAATACCCTCTAGCTCCATCTGTGTTGTTGCAAATGGCAGGATTTGTTTTTGTCTTATGGCTGAATAATATTCCTTTGTGTATATGTACCACATCTTCTTTATCTATTCATCTACTGATGGACATTTAGGGTGCTTCCATTTATTTCTTGGGTATTGTAAAGTGTTGCGATAAACATAGGCGTGCATAAGTCTTTTTCAAATTGGGCTGCTGCATTCTTAGGGTCAATTCCTAGGAGTGGGATTCCTGGGTCAAATGATATTTCTATTTTGAGTTTTTTAGGAATGTCTATGCTGCTTTCCACAGTTTTTGAACTAAGTTACATTCCCACCAGCAGTGTAAGAGTGTTCCCCTTTCTGCACATCCTCGCCAACATTTATTGTTGTTTGTGTTTTGGATGTTAGACATCCTTACTGGTGTGAGGTGATATCTCATTGTGGTTTTAATTTGCATTTCTCTGATGATTAGCGATGTGCAGCATCTTTTCATATGCCCGTTGCCATCTGAATTTCTTCTTTGGAGATGTGTCTCTTCAGCCCCTCTGTCCATTTTTTAATTGGCTTATTTGCTTTTTGTGTCTTGAGGTGCGTGAGCTGTTTATGTATTTTGGATGTCACCCCTTTATTGGATACGTCATTTGATAGTAAGTGGCTGATATCCTGAACCTTTATCCGTAAACACCCTTCGTGCTATACATTCTGTGGGTTTTGACAAATGTATAATGATGGATAGATATCCACCATTATAGTAGTGTACAGAATGGTTTTACTCTCCTAAAACAATCCTCTAATCCACCTATTCATCCTCCTCTTTCCTCAACCCCTGGCAACCACTATCTTTTTACTGTCAACACAGTTTTGCCTTTTTCAGAGTGTCATATAGTTGGCACCATATAGAATGCAGTTTCATATTGGCTGCTTCCATTTAATGATATGTATTTAAGTTTCTTCTGTTTTCATAGTTTGATAGGTTTTTTTTTGCAGTGAGTAATATTGTATGGATTATCAGTTTATTTAGCTATTCATCTTCTTTTGCTTTTCCTTCAACGTATTAATGTGTCCATTTAAAAATTATAACAGATGACATACGTTCTTTCTGCATATTGTTCCTTTCATCCAACAGTTGTTTTCAAGACCTCTCCAGGTACTGATGTAAAAGTTGTTTTTTTTTTTTCATTTTAACAGTCATCCTCTGTTAGGCTGATACATTTTATTCATTGATAGAGTTTTCATCCATCAAAGGATGGGCTGTTTGATGTTTTTTGGTATTACACAGCTCTGCATTGGAATGATATGTCTGTGCACTGATCAAGAGGTTCTCCCCAGACCCAGCATGTCATCTGATAGATCATCTTTAATTTGACTTGATACTACCATATTGCTTTTCAACTCTCCTATTAGAATTTACATTTATGTCAACAGGGTACAAGAGTACCATTCTTATCTCTTTTTTCTTATTATACATTGTCAAACTTCATTAGAAGGAAAAAGGGGTATTTCGTTTTCATTTTTCTGATAACCGGAACATTTAAACATCTTTTAAAATGCTTATTTGATCATTAACATCCTCTTCTTAAGCTGTCTGTTCACATTCTTTGCTTATTTACTGCTGGTTTGATTTTGTCTCTTTCTGACTCTTTGAAGGAGTTCTATTTGTATTTTAGAAGTGTCTTAGTTATACACTTTGTTGACATCTTCCAGTGTGTTCCATTTTACTCACTTTCACTAGATATACTTCTCTTACATTGCGTCACCAGTATTCCTATGCCAGGCATACTATATGAACAAGTACTCACTGGACATTTTAACTTGATGTCCCAATACTGTCTCCACATCAGTTTTTTAAGGTAGATCACATTGTTTGCTCCTTCATGTTACTTTGTTATTCATAATCTTAGTTTCAGTGGTATTTACCATTATTCATTCACTTACTGAAGCTAGACACGCTAGGGTCATCGTAGAATCTCTTTCCTTTGCTCTCCATTGTAATCCATATCCAAGACTCCACAGTTTTACTTCCTGAGCATTTAAAAAAATCTGTCCTTCTTTAGTAATCTGAAGAAATGGTAGTAAGTAAAGTAATAGATTCTGAGGATATTATGTAAGCAGAATAGGCTAGCCAAAGGTTAAACCTTGGTGATCACCCACTGGAGAACAAGGAGAGAGAAAAAGTGAGGCTGTTATTAAGAATCATTATTGTATTGTGATTGAGTGCTGTTCTGGAATCAAACAGACCATATTCAAATCACCTTCTATTGTTTGTTTATTTGTGGTGAATTTTAAAAAATAAGTGTATCAACAAGCTGGTAGAATATATCCTGAGGAAAATTTAATTCTCATTGTAAAAATTTTGATTTATTGAAATACTCAATCCAAGTCACTTTTTCTTCAGGGAATGCCTATGTAGCATTTACTCAGGGTTTCTTTTTACTTGTTAATATCCTACTAGCTAATTTACTGAATTCACTGTGAAAGTTCTGGCTCTGGATAGGAAAGAAGAGGAAAGGGGAGTTGCAGCTGAGCTTTTCACAGTTTGTGTATGTATGTGCAAGTGTGCAGTGGAGGTGGTGAGTTCATCACCACCATCAGTTTTCCTTCAACTCTCCCTGTGAATTAGCTCAGGCATCCCCAAGTGCTCAGACTTTCATATCACTCAGCAACATGAAACAGCATACAGTATGTCTGCAGGTATGTTTATTTATTTTTTTCTTAAAGGAATTCTTGTTTTATTTATACATATATGAACTATTTACCTAATTAGAGTATGCAGGTATGTTTATAATCAGCATGTAGTAATAAAAGAGTGGAGTCAGTTGCCTCTATCCTTCACCTGTATTTTTCACCTGTGTTTGAGCTGTAGTTAGGTTCTTAATTCTCTGAAGTTTGAGAACATGAGTCCCTAAAGTATAGTCCTTATACCTGAATTTGACTAGTAGATGTTAGTCTGTCTATTGGCATGTTTGTTTTTTTAACTGCTTTAGTGGGGAAAAAGTAAAGATATATTAAGTAATCTTTGAATTTTAGGTTTTTGGCATGTTTTCTGATGGGGAAGATATTTTAGCTTAAATCATATGATACCTCTAGAAGTTTTATACTGCTGGAGATTTAACATATTATAGATTCATTAAGGACTATTGACTTTGTTCAATGGCAAATATCTATGACTTCATTAGGTTGCATAACATTTCAGCCTTTCCATTCTTTGGAATTGGCTTCATAGTTTGAATCTGGCAATTACGTTATAAGGCTATTTTTCACTGTTAACATTTGTTAAGAATGTTAACAAATGTTCTGTTGGATGAAACAGATGAAAATATTAATTTTATAACTTCATGGAATGCAGTCACAGCACCTGTGGTTGTCTGTCAGATTTGAAAATGATCTAACAGTGACATAACCAGTAAGAAAAAAACATTTTTGAAGTTGTATTTCATTTATCTACCACCCCACCCCCAACAAACAAATAATTTTACTTTGAATAGAAAAGAGAAAGGAAACTGACATCCTTAATTACCTACTATTTATCAGGTGTTACTTAATCAATACAATCTCATTTTATAACAAAGGAAACTAACTCAGATTTCAGTATCTTACCCAAGGTCACACAGCCAATTAATGCTCTTAAGTAGATCCATTATCTTTTCTCTCTTGGTAATAACAAAAATTCTAGTTTGTTAAAAATGTAAAGTTTACTTAAAATTTTAAATAATTAGAAAAATAACTTTGGTAAAATATACAAAGTATAAGTCCTCTGAAAAAGTGTAACTCTGACTTTTTCTCATTTTATTCTTGTGAAATACAATCCTTCTTTTGTCCATCAGAGAATTAAAGCATTGAACATCTTGAACTTCCTTCAGACATTAGCCAGCTGGCATGTTTTCCTAGAAAAACATTTTCTGATTTGACCACAGACTCTCTGAATCAGTTGTTATTGGTTTGAATAATAGAATATGCTGTCATGGTGGGCACCTGATCATGAAAACCGATATTTGGAGTGCATTTTATTTGGATTTAAAATGTTTTTACAATCCCAGTATAAACACTATTAATCTAGTCAAACCTTTTCTCACAAGATCAAGAGCTTGCATAGTTTTCCTTTTAACTAGTTATAGTCAAGAAAATGAGAATAAATTGTGCATTTACACTAGGATAAATCTTTATTTTTAACGTGAAGGATGTTATACCAAAATAGTGTAGGAATTTTTGAGATAAAACAATTTAGTTTTGAAACTAAATAACTGGATTTATTTAACACATACCATTTGGAAATTTTATGGTGTATAACCCTTGTGGGATGGGAAATAAAGTATACAGTTTTTAGTGTAATGCTGAGAAATTACAAATCTGTCTTACATTTTGGTTATGGATCCAAAGTTTGAGATTTACTAATTTTTTTGTTGTTTATTGAACTAGTTTCATGAAATATAATTTTTATGGTTATGATCTAACCGTCCCTTCTGTATGGACAATAAGGATGATTTTCTTAGTTGCCTCCATGTGGATAAGTATAGAGTTAATTATTTTAAGGCAGTTTGGACACCTTGTCCTAAATTTGGAGAGTAATTAGAAAAATGTGGCTGACTTTTAAAAGATACAAATATATAGATTTGAAAGAGTCAGATATATAGAAAATAGTATATTATTTGGTTCTGCTTAATTTCTCTTATTCTTCCTGGCTAATGATGATATTACAATTTAATTCCAGTTAATTACAGTTCTATTTAAATACCCACCCACCTTTAAATGCAATTAATGGAAAGATCTTCGTATCAGCAGAAACTACTAACATATTAAAGGGACTTAACTGTGAAAGAGCAACCCAGTACATTTTGTAAAACCACATATGGATACTTCAAAATATTTGTTACTCATGCTTCTTTGGAAAGAGGTAGTAAGAACTTTTTCTGAATTAGGGCTGGTATTTTGGGGAAGGCACCATTATTAATATCTGGGATAGTAAGTGGGAGTAGAATGTAATTAGTTAAAAAAACCCTCAGCAAACTTCAACATGCCCACTGAGATAATTTATCATGTGGATACTGAAGAGAAAAAAGAACAATTTACTTGATTAGTAACATCTAAGAACAAGAAGTCTGATTATGGCTTTTTTAACATTTTTTTACAGTTTAGTGTGTCCATGAGCAGGAAAGAATCAATTCTTATCTGACCCAAAGTTTTAGCAATGATATTTTGCTTTCCCTAGAACAGTAATGATATTCAACATAATTTTTAAAAATTTAATTTTTATGATTAAAACTAACTAGACTAACACTTGGAATGTTATGGTATGGTATGAGGGAATTTACTATGGCATTGGCAGTTTTGAATAAGAGATTAAAAATATTAACTGAAAGAACTAAGGGAAACTAAATATTAACACAATCAAATGTTTCCCTACTTGTACACTATTGGTGGGAATGTAAATTAGTACAGTTACTACAGAAAGCAGTATGGAGATTCTCAAGAAACTAAAAATAGAAATGCCATATGACCCAGTAATTCCACTCTGGGGATTTACCCAAAGAAAACAAAATCACTAATTAGAAAAGATATATGCACTCTGTTTATTGTAGCATTATTTACAATAGCCAGAATATGGTAGCAGTCTAAATGTCTATCAATAGATGAATGGATGATGAAAATGTGTTACACATATATAGTGGAATATTACTCATCCATAAAAAAGAATGAAATCCTGCCATTTGTGACAACATGGATGGATCTAGGGAGTATTATACTAAGTAAAGTCAGATTACCTAATGATTTTACTTATATGTGGAATCAAAAACAAAACAAATGAACAAAAGAAAACAAATACAAAACAAACATGGAGAATAGACTGGTGGTGGCCACTGGAGATAGGGAATAGGTGAAATTGGTGTTGGAGGAAAATTAGTGAGAATGTTTGATATCTTGATCTAGGTGATGGTTACATGAGTGTATACACATGCCAGAATTCATCAAGTTGTACATTGAGATTTATACATCTTATTGTATATACCTCAATTTTAAAAAATGATACAGAAACTTTCCTCAGTCAGTAGCATTTAGGTACCACTCACTGCCCACCCATCCCTCCACTTCAGGTAGAAGAAATTTAGTGACGTTCAGGAAGTAAGATGAGGCCTGTATACTCACCAATTTTATCATGGGCAAACTTACCATAGTTGTTCATATTTTATAAAATAATCAAAATGTTTTTCTTTTATATCTGTTTTTAAATTACTCCATTGCTCAACTTGGATGTTCACATCAAATACACAAGAATTCAATGTAGACTTCTCTAAACAAAATTCAATTTGTACTACCCATCTCAGTTGTAAGTTCATGAATCTTCTGGCATCCAACTTAATCTTTTTATTTTTGGCATTCTTTCTTTCAGCACATTGGAGAATTTACAGTCTCTCTCAGTGATGTCTTACTGACCTGGAAATACTTACTACATGAGAAACTGAATTTACCAATTGAAAATATGGAAGTGACTGACCATTATGAGGACATTAGGAGGACTTATGATGCTTTCTTAAAAAACAGCAATATGTTAGATCTGATCGATGTTTATAGAAAATATAGTATTTTGACTTCTAATTGTGAAAGTAATGCCAACATATCCCCTGTAAGTATTTTTATAAACAATTCTGTCTTAAATTATAATTTGTCTAGATTTATTTTTATTTTAAACTATCAGCATTTATAGTAACTTGTAAATGCTTTTGCTTTTGGGACCATGGTAAGAATGAAAAATCTAGCTACCTGAAAGCTAGTCATTACTGGAAAGAAATATTGTGGTGGTAAATTTTTTTGAACTTTTGTTGCTATAATTTGGTTGAAATATAAGAATAGCTTCTTATTAGATCAAAAATATTTTAACAAAGAAATTAGCCTCGGATAATTTCTTTCGGTGTTATGCCAAGGTTTACTTTTCTATTTTACTTTCTTGGTTTAATGTGCATCTGTTCATTTGACATAATGTAGCATAAATGATTGCTATGACTGGATTAATAATATAATTTTTCTGAGATGGGGTCATTTTGTGAGGATAGTGTGATGCAATATATGTGAGATAATACACTATTCCTTTTTTGCACACATGCATATTCATTGCCTATTTTTTTTTATACAGTATAAATTTTAAAACTAAAGGAGTAGCATCCCTTGCTGTTTGGTTTTGTCTACATTAGAATTAATGAACTGTTTTAGAGTATAGTTGGATATATCTAATTTGTTTTAAAGTAGAAAATATTTTTCATAATATTTACTGAATGCCAATAAAGTAGTAATTAAGTAGTGGTAATAACTAAATAATTGTAACTAACTAGAAGAAAATGTTTATTGTATTTCTAAGATATTAAAATATTTTATAAATATTCTGATACTTGGAAATAGTGTTTGGCTGCCTGAAATGGAAACCTTCACAATACCAGTAGTTTAATAAAATAGAAATTTATTTCACTCTTTTATAAAAGATGTCTGAAGGTAAGCATCCATGACTAATGTGACAGCTCCATGGTTATCAGATACCTAAGGTTTTTCTGTCATTCTGCTTCCCCACCTTAGTCCTTACCTCTACCCTCAAGATCATTTGTAGTCCAAGATAATTGTTGGACCTTTAGACATTATATCTGTATTTCTTGTAGCAGGAAGTACTCTCCTGTCCTTTGAAAGAGACATAGCTCCTTTGTTTCCATCTCATTGTTCAAAACGTAATCGTATGGCAACACTAAGATGCTAGGGAGGATAGAGAATATAGTCTTTATTCTGGGTAGTAACATGCTGAAATAAAAACAGAAGCTCTGTTACTAAGGAAGAGGGGGAAGTGGGTATTGGCAGGTACTTTGCTGTCTTTGCCTCATTGGGCTATCATGGAAACCTTTGCCCTGTTGTAACTTTCTTAAAACACATGTGCATATATGTACATGCATACCAACGCTGTGGTAAGTATACTTGTGAGTAAAGATAGATTTTTTAATATCTCCCTAACAGTATTTTATTTGCTTGCTTAAAGAGAAGATTTTAAATTACTTTTCACATAACTAATGGGGCTAATCAAATGTAAGTCGGGTTGTAGGAGCAACAAAGATCTTCTGATAAGCCAAAGAGAAATCTACCTGTGGTCTTTGGGCACAGTGTTTTCATCTTATTCTTTGCCCCTATCTAAGTCCTCTAGTAAGTAAGTCTTTTCATGTAAGTGAATCAACTTATAGTATCAGATAAATAAGATCCTACATTTGAAGGAGTTTTATGTCTCCAAAATCAACATGTTTACTCTTTAGAACATCAGGCATGAAGTGGAAGCTGCTGAGATGGTAGTATATGAAGTTGAACATTTTCTTCATTTAAACCCTGGAAAACTAACAACTTGATCTCTGACACTTAGGTTTGCTGTAGGGGAATTTCCAGTGAGGTAAATGTGAGCAGGAAGATGTATCCCCAGATCGATTCTCAAAAATGTACTAAATATAACACTAACTTATGCTAAAAGTGTTTTGAAAGGTACATACCAGAAAATTCCAAACACTTCTGAATTTTGGGATTCTGAAATTTCATAATCCTGTTAAGGTTGCTTTGTTTCTCACTTATCATAACCTAAATAAGGCAGGAATTTTGAGGTATTAAGATAAAACTAAGACAGGGAAGTTCTGGACAATGACTTGAACAATGCCTCTTTCCTCTTTATTTCCTGCATTTAATTCCTCTCAGGATCATGGGTACAGGGCCCATGGACATCTGGGAGCATATTAGGTCTTAGATTATAACTAGAGTCTTAAGTAGAGAATTGGCCTAGAGCTTGCTTTCTCATAAACTATTCAATTATCTGAAGGACATTACCAGAGACATGGGCTGGAGGCAGAAATGATAGATTCTGAGAAGAGCTTAGCAGCCCTCTGGGGAAGGTCAACAAAAGCCCTCTGTGTATGTGCCAGGATTCTCAGACTCTCAAGAAGCCAAAATGTAACTGAATGGATGGGTTTACTCTTGGTGAAGCTCGAGTGACTGGTAGGCTGGTCATTTCTCCACTGCTGTGAAGTAGAGACCATTTCAATTTCCATTACTTGTACTGTCATCATTTAAGGTACCTCAACAGTCAGGCCACAAAAAGGCAATGAAGAAAAGCAACAGCCACTGAAGGAGTCCCAGCAGCCAAGGAAAGATGAGTCAGCTAAGAATACACATGACCACCAGCAAATCAGAGCTGATAGAGGGGTATGACAACAACTAGAATCCCTGAAAATAAGTACTCAGTGGAAATATAAGGGTATACCTAAACATAAAACTTTCTAGATCTTAAAAAAAAAGAAAAAGAAAAGTTACCACAATGTAACAGATGAATTCAGATCCAAATTAGTATCCTGAAGGTCAAGTACAATAAATATTTAAGGCACAAAGAAAAAAATACGAAGAAATTTTGAGGGAAACGGTAAGAAACTTAGATCTAGAGGATTAAACATGCAAATGAGAGGATTTCCACAAGGAGAAAAAGGAACCAGATGCGAAGGAGGCCATGATTAAATAAATAATTTGTTATAACTACTTTTGTTATAATAAATATTTCCCTGAATCTGCTGAGTAAGAGTCTCTGTGAAGTTCTAGTCTGTATTGATGAGAAAAGACCCAGGCGTATTCTGGTAAAATTCCTGAACTCTTAAGATAAATACAAGTTTCCTGGCAGAAAAGAACAAGTTATTTAAAAAGAACAAAAAATTAAATAGCATGTCCTGAAAGAAGAGGATAATGACCTAAGAATTTTATCCTCCACCAAGGTACTTGTCAGCCAAGTTGAAGGATTTTGTGAGAATATGTAAAAATTGAAAGAATGTCATCTTCATTCTTACATGAAGAATTTACCTTTTGAAAGACTGTAATAATTAAGCAGATGAACTGGAATAGATATCTACCTAGCAGAATATGGTAGTGAGCAATAAAACTTAGTGTGTGTGCATGTATTTAAGGAGGGACTGGGAATATGTATACTAAAATGCAAGGCTTATACTAAGGAAGGTTCTGATATCAGTTTAGGATTAAAACTGCTAAACATTTGTTGTAGGTAAGTAGCAGGCATTATCACTTTTTAAATCATAATAGAGAAATATGGGTCTGATGTGAATGCAGGGAATGTGAAGGTACCCATTAATGCATTGGAAAAATATAGTACATCTTCCGAGGATAAAAATAGAATAGCAACTTAAAGTAAAGGTATAAATCAGTAAAATTAATAGTGTATCACAGCAAATATATTTTGATTTTTATGCTTAGCTCAGAAAGCTTTATGCTATTATTATCTAGAGCTCTTGTCAAAATTTTAGGAACTTTTTACATTCTTAAAAACCACATAAGACTACAAGATTTTTGTATATGGGTTATATCTATTGATATTTGCCAATAACTGCTTTTCAATTGATCAGTATATTTAATATTTAAAAATACACATCAGTTATTAAAAATATTGATAATAAGCCTGTAACATATTAACATAAATAACACTTTTATGAAGAGTATATTTTTCAAAATAAGAAAATTGTGAGAATAGAGACATTGCTTTACATTTTTGCAAGTACTTTTTTTTATAATTTATTTTGTTTTTTTAATATAATTTATTTTATCATCATTAATTTACAATTACATGTGCAATATTACGATTATTAAACTACCCCCTTCATCAGGTCCCCCCCACCAACCCCATTACAGTCACTGTCCATCAGCGTAGTGAGATGCTATAGAATCACTACTTGTCTTCTCTGAGTTGTACAGCCCTCCCCATGCCCCCCAACATTACATCTGCTAATCGTAATGCCCCTTTTTCCCTCTTATCCCTCCCTTCCCACCCATTTTCCCCAGTCCCTTTCCCTTTGGTAACTATTAGTCCGTTCTTGGGTTCTGTGAGTCTGCTGCTGTTTTGTTCCTTCAGTTTTTTTCTTTGTTCTTATACTCCACATATGAGTGAAATCATTTGATACTTGTCTTTTTCGGCTTGGCTTATTTTACTGAGCATAATACCTCTAGCTCCATCCATGTTGTTGCAAATGGTAGGATTTGTTTTCTTCTTATGGCTGAATAATATTCCATTGTGTATATGTACCACATCTTCTTTATCCATTCATCTACTGATGGACACTTAGGTTGCTTCCATTTCTTGGCTATTGTAAATAGTGCTGTGATAAACATAGGGGTGCATCTGTCTTTTTCAAACTGGGCTGCTGCATTCTTAGAGTAAATTCCTAGGAGTGGGACTCCTGGGTCAAATGGTATTTCTATTTTGAGTTTTTTTGAGGAACCTCCATACTGCTTTCCACAATGGTTGAACTAATTTGCATTCCCACCAGCAGTGTAGGAGGGTTGCCTTTTCTCCACATCCTCGCCAACATTTGTTGTTGTTTGTGTTTTGGATGTTGGCCATCCTCACTGGTGTGAGGTGATATCTCATTGTGGTTTTAATCTGCATTTCTCTGATGATTAGCGATGTGGAGCATCTTTTCATGTGCCTGTTGGCCATCTGAATTTCTTCTTTAGAGAAGTGTCTATTCATGTCCTCTGCCCATTTCTTTTCTGTGGGGGTTATTTTTATTTTATTTTATTTTTTAAATATAATTTATTTTATTATCATTAATCTACAATACATGTGCAATATTATGGTTATTAAACTACCCCCCTTCATCAGGTCCCCCACACCAACCCCATTACAGTCACTGTCCATCAGCATAGTGAGATGCTATAGAATCACTACTTGTCTTCTCTGAGTTGTACAGCCCTCCCCATGCCCCCCCAACATTACATCTGCTAATCGTAATGCCCTTTTTCCCTCTTACCCCTCCCTTCCCACCCATCCTCCCCAGTCCCTTTCCCTTTGGTAACTATTAGTCCGTTCTTGGGTTCTGTGAGTCTGGGCTGTTTTGTTCCTTCAGTTTTTTTCTTTGTTCTTATACTCCACATATGGGTGAAATCATTTGATACTTGTCTTTTTTGGCTTAGCTTATTTCACTGAGCATAATACCCTCTAGCTCCATCCATGTTGTTGCAAATGGTAGGATTTGTTTTCTTCTTATGGCTGAATAATATTCCATTGTGTATATGTACCACATCTTCTTTATCCATTCATCTACTGATGGACACTTAGGTTGCTTCCATTTCTTGGCTATTGTAAATAGTGCTGCAATAAACATAGGGGTGCATCTGTCTTTTCAAACTGGGCTGCTGCATTCTTAGGGTAAATTCCTAGGAGTGGAATTCCTGGGTCAAATGGTATTTCTATTTTGAGTTTTTTGAGGAACCTCCATACTGCTTTCCACAATGGTTGAACTAATTTGCAGTCCCACCAGCAGTGTAGGAGGGTTCCCTTTTCTCCACATCCTTGCCAACATTTGTTGTTGTTTGTGTTTTGGATGTTGGCCATCCTCACTGGTGTGAGGTGATGTCTCATTGTGGTTTTAATCTGCATTTCTCTGATGATTAGTGATGTGGAGCATCTTTTCATGTGCCTGTTGGCCATCTGAATTTCTTCTTTGGAGAAGTGTCTATTCATGTCCTCTGCCCATTTCTTAATTGGATTATTTGCTCTATGTTTGTTGAGGTGCGTGAGTTCTTTATATATTTTGGATGTCAACCTTCTGGGTTACTTTCTATGTGGTAAATTTCTAGCTGGTAATTTATGATAGGCTGTAAACATCAGTGGGTCCCCAGGCCCACAGTAACTTCTAGGAGTGTGAAGAGGTCCTGACACTGAATGTCTGCACACTGTGCTCAGGGCCACTGCGCTGAGCCCCCTCCAGCAGACCAGCGTCCTGTGCTCCTTGTCACCTGTTGCCTGGGCCTCTCAGGTGGGGCTGAGCAGCAAACGCATCGTGTTCTCCATTTTCCAGGTGGTGTTTGAGGCCTTCTGCAAGTATTAACTCATTTGATCCTCCTATGATACCATGAGGTAAGCACTATGCTGTCCCACCCCTTCCCCCGCCATTTACAGAGGGAGCCCAGAAAGGTCAAGACCACTGTGGCCACACAGTGCTGAGCCTAGATCCAACCCAGCAGCCTGGCTCCAGAGCCCAGAGTCCAGGCTCTCAGCCCCCGGGCTGGGCTGCCCCGCACACCAGATTATTAGTTACTGGTACTCACTAGCCAAGTCCTCTCAAACTACTGCACTTTAATAGCAGTCTTTGATGTCCTGACCTGGGGTTTTTAAGTCACTGTGGCACTACCACCTGTGGCTTACAAAAGTATGCTGTGTGGGTATGGCACGTGGGTATGGCACATGGGTATGCTGTATGGGTATGCTGTGTGGGTATGGCACGTGGGTATGGCACATGGGTATGCTGTGTGGGTATGCTGTGTGGGTATGGTGTGTGGGTATGGCGCGTGAGCATGGCACATGAGTATGCTGTGTGGGTATGGCGCGTGGATATGGTGTGTGGGTATGGCACATGGGTATGCTGTGTGGGTATGCTGTGTGGGTATGGCACGTGAGTATGGCACATGAGTATGCTGTGTGGGTATGGCGCGTGGATATGGTGTGTGGGTATGGCATGTGGGTATGCTGTGTGGGTATGGTGCGTGGGTATGGCACATGGGTATGCTGTGTGGTTATGGCACGTGGGTATGGCACATGGGTATGCTGTGTGGGTATGCTGTGTGGGTATGCTGTGTGGGTATGCTGTGTGGGTATGGCACGGGGTATGGCACAGGGTATGGCACATGGGTATGCTGTGTGGGTATGGCACGTGGGTATGGCGCGTGGGTATGCTGTGTGGGTATGCTGTGTGGGTATGCTGTGTGGATATGCATGTGGGTATGCTGTGTGGGTATGCTGTGTGGGTATGGCGCGTGAGTATGGCACATGAGTATGCTGTGTGGGTATGGCGCGTGGATATGGTGTGTGGGTATGGCATGTGGGTATGCTGTGTGGGTATGCTGTGTGGGTATGGCGTGTGGGTATGGCACATGGGTATGCTGTGTGGGTATGGCATGTGGGTATGGCACATGGGTATGCTGTGTGGGTATGGCACGGGGTATGGCACATGGGTATGCTGTGTGGGTATGGCACGTGGGTATGCTGTGTGGGTATGCTGTGTGGGTATGGTGTGTGGGTATGCTGTGTGGATACGCATGTGGGTATGCTGTGTGGGTATGCTGTGTGGGTATGGCACATGGGTATGCTGTGTGGGTATGGCACGTGGGTATGGCATGTGGGTATGGTGTGTGGGTATGCTGTGTGGCTATGGCATGTGGGTATGCTGTGTGGGTATGCTGTGTGGGTATGGCACGTGGGCATGGCATGTGGGTATGCTGTGTGGGTATGGTGTGTGGGTATGCTGTGTGGGTATGGCACGTGGGCATGGCATGTGGGTATGGCGTGTGGGTATGGCACGTGGGCATGGCATGTGGGTATGGTGTGTGGGTATGCTGTGTGGCTATGGCGTGTGGGTATGGCACGTGTCTGAATGGGTTCGCCAGGGCTGCTGTAACAAACATTGCAGATCTGGCGGCTTAAACAAGACATTAACTCTCTCCCAGTCCTGAGGACTGCGAATCTAGGGTCCCACTGTGGCAAGGCTGTTCCCGGGCCTCTCTACTGGGCATGCAGATGGCACTTTCATGTGCACAGGGCATTCTCATGTGCACATCTGGGGCACACTCCCCCTTCTGTAAGGACCCCTGACACTGGAGTGGGCCCACTGTGCTCCCTCGTGCCTCATCTTAACTAATTACATCTGCAATGACCCTGTTTCCAAATAAGGTCACACTCTGTGGGGCTCAGGTTAGGTCATCATATGAAGGGGGGCAGAGCCCCTAAGGTTACTTTATACCACAGCTAGGTTTTTGTATTTTTTTTTAAAGCATCACTGAATATACTAGGAAATGTCTAAGGGCTGACCCTGTGGAGAAGCCTTGGGAAGGTGGGTGACCACCGCTCAGGTGGTCCGGTCCAGAGGGGCACCCAGTGCCTGGGGAGCCCTGGGTCTGCTCTGCTGTGGTCTGTCACTTCTTGCCTGGGTCCAGTCTGGTTGGGCCACAGGGTCACAGAGGTGCTGGCCTGCTGGGTCAGCTTCTTCCAGTGTGACATATTATTCTTTGAATACAGTCAGTTCATAATTCCAACAAGCTTTGGCAAATATGGTAAAATAAATGTTAGTAATAAGTCCTTTGTGGATCAGCTAGGTTATTCATTCTCCCTGCTGAACTCAGATGCTTTGAAGGCAGGTCATCCTCTTAGTCATATTTGTTTCTTGACCACCTCTTGCAACCCTGTCTTAGAGCAGGTGCTTAGTAAATATTTACTAAACCTTGTTGACCCTAAAGATTTTTGAAAAACTATTTGCAAAATCCATCCAAACACCAACATAAACAATCTGACCATATATTCATAGACACAGTACTAAAGTGGAAGCGTTATGGATAACCCAGACATATGAATAGGTGACTAGGGACTCATAACACAGAGCTGCCCCACCACACCGGGAGCAGGGCACAGCTGCTCTTCCTCCCACCCACCCCACCACCCCCATCCAGCCCCCATCACCCCCAGGACAGAACCACCAGAAGTGACTTTCCCTGAGTCCTTGGGTGGGTTCGGCTCCATCCCCTGGACCTTCCTGTCCCTCACATCCCCAGGGCCACTCACACACACTCACACATCCAGCTGTTCACAAGATGACTGCTGTCGAGACCTGCTGGGGATCTGGGAACCGGGAAAGCTCACAGGAGGCAGAGCCAGGCTCCGGAATGCCTCCACAGAATGGCACGGGACAAGTTTGGATGGAGTGGCCAAAAGATATGCAAGCCCTCTGTGGGTTAGGAAAAGCCACCCACTGCCCTAGGAGTAGGGGAAATGCTCAGGGAACAGGCTGGCGAGGTCCCGCTCTCAGTAGAGAGCAAGTGTGTGCCGAGGTTCTGGCAGGGAGGTCGGGATGCAGGAGAGGAAGGCACCCCACAAAAGCCTCTCTCCAAGTCAGTCTGGGCCAGTGCCGCCCCGGGCAGGGCTGTGGCCCAGAAACCTGTCCAGGCGAGGTGGGAGCAGGATGGCTGGACTGGAGTTACTTTTTACCTCCAGGATTTGGTGCCCGACTGAACGTCAAGGACAAGAAGAGTAGTTATCCTATTAGAGAGCACTCGGGGTTTCCAGCCGAATCCCCAGGAGGCTGAGGGATGCTGATGCCACGTACCTGGAGACCAAGGGTCTCAGGGAAGGTGCACATCTGACAAGTGACATGAGGTCAGTTTGGAAAGGAAACTGCTATTTGAAATAGGAGTAATTGGGAAGAAATGGAACATAATTTCAGACCTGGTATAACACACAATCTAGTTGGAAAGCTGAAATACAGACATATGAAGCATCTAAAATGAGTTATAAAGGGATTCATCTGTATGTGCAAAATGACCAAATCTAAACTGACTGTGTAAGGACTGAGAGGAATGTTGGCAGAGCCACCCGAGAAGTACGAGAACATCAGGAAGCCTTCCTGCAGGCGGCGAGGGTCAAGCCTGGCTTTACAGGTTGTGGATCGGTGACCAGAATATCACAAAACGAGGAGCAGTGTGGAGAAAGTGGGGGTTCCTGTGGCCAGGACTCTCTCCTGGCCCTGGTCGGCCGGCTCACTGCACACGTGCAGACAACACTATGCTACTGGCTCTATGTAAGGGGCTCCACCCAGCGCTCTGCAGGGCTGCAGGAGAGCAGAGCAGAGCTGGAGTGGTGGCAGCGCCGAGGACAGAGGCCCCGAGGACGGCTCTGTGCGGGACTGCTGTGCGAGCAGAGGGGCCCCGAGGACGGCTTGCGGCATGCAGACTCGCTCCGAGTGAATGGAATTTTAGTGACTGACCTGCCACCGTGGGAATAAAGTTGGGTATAACCCTTTCACCCCAAGAACGTTCTGCTGTCATTTCTTTGCTCACACTGAATCCACAGCGAACTTGCCCAGGGCTGAAACCCATTTGCAAGACAAGCAGCATAGCCAGTACTCCAAAACAGAAGGCTTCCACGCAGCAGTTTTAAGAGAAAACACTGAGGGTGGAGAGGGAGGAGGAGGGAGGCGGAGAAGAGGGGGAAGGCTTTTCATTTTGCTTGGGAACAGAGCACTTAGGAAAACATTTTGAAATCTTTTCCAGGAAGGCCTTCCTGCTTTCTTCCACTTCTCTCTAAATAAATAATCTAATCTCGGGTCAAGATGTTTGCCTAGCCATAGCAGTTGAGGCTGGTTTATTTAATTAGAGCCATGATTTCAGGCTGCCTTTAGGAGTCGGTGAGACCCTCGCGTCGCTACCCTCCAGCCCGGGGGCTCAGTCACCTTGCGACCGTGGAGGCTATTTTTATCCACTTGATGTCAGAGTGATTAGTAAAGGCAATTAAGCAGTCAGACCAAGCTCAGGGCCACGTATCTTCAGAGGCTCTCTAACAGCCCTGGGAGAGTTTACAGAAAGAAACCTGGAAGGAATGAATGACAATGAATAAACTGCACCTGAAAAATGCTAGACGACCTCATTTCGCCTCCAGGAGAATGTTCAGGAAATCTCGAGAGCAGAAGTGCTTCTGGGAAGGCAGCCTGCTGGCTGGGGTGGTAGGAGGCCCGGGGCGGAGGGGGCCTGAAGACTGGGAGGGGAGGGGCCCGGTGTCTGGGAGGGAGGGGAGGTTAGGGGGTGGGCCTGCTGGCTGGGAGGGGAGGAGCCTCCTGGTTGGGTGGGAGGGGCCTGCTGGCTGGGGGAGGGGCCTGAAGACTGGGAGGGGAGGGGCCCGGTGTCTGGGAGGGCAGGGAGATTAGGGGGTGGGCCTGCTGGTTGGGAGGGAGGGGCCTACTTTCACTGCACCTTTCCCAGGTTGTCTATTTGCATATACCTATGGAGACGTTAAATGTTTTAATGTTTAATAAAACACCTCATTCTTCTGCCTTGATTCAGTGTGAAATGCTGGGTATCTGCTTTTCAGCAGCAGTAAATTGAAGGTGCCGGTAGAAGGGCCCCCAAGACCCACCCTCTATTTTGTTGTGGCTCTTTTTAAATACAAAGTGTTATGCTTTTTTTTTTCTTTCATTGTCTCTGAAACATAAGGAGCAGTCATTATTCATAGCTACGCACCAGGGGGACTTACTGTGCTCACTGAACCTCCACCGTGTGGGGGTGACAAAGGACCTCAGGGCTGAAGGCCTTCCTGCGGCGGGGAAACAGAGGAGAGAAAGGGCCCAGTCCCACCCAGCCCCGGCCCGCTGGCCCCATCATCATCTGAATGGGGATGAGCGCTGGGCACCGGCGAGCGGCCAAGGAGGGCGGGGAAGCCTCTCTCTACGCTTTTCAACACAGGAGTGCCGAGTGTCCTGCAAGGGGAAGGAGGCAGCGGGGGCAGGAGGAGGGTGCGGGGGCCGGGACAGGAGGCCTGTCTCCCTGGACGCCTCGCAGGAGGGGCTCTGACCGCCCTCAGGCGTGAGGGGAAGGCCCCGCCTGCTGCAGGAGCGCCGGGCCCTGTGCTGGCCGACCGCCGATGGAGCGTGGACACTGGCCGCAGGCCACGCACTGCCTGGAAGATCACGCCGAGCCGGCAGGTTCAGGCTCTGAGGACCGTCCTGGGGAAGCCACTGTAGGGCAGGTGGCAGCCTAGCAGAGGCAGGGGTCTGCAGAGCTCAGAGGGAGGCCGACAGAGACACAGAGACGGGGACAGAGACAGGGAGAGAAGGCTGGAGGGAGGAGGAAGGAGGCAGAGACTGAGGAAAGGAAGGGGTGCTTCCCAGCCCCGGTCGCACACAGGCCTGTCTCCTGCCGAGGCCCCAGGGAACCCTCTCCCTTACACCAGTTTCGGTCCACCTGCGCTGTCTGCGGAGACCGCTGTGTTGGGGACAGGTTTTTACTGATGTGGTAAATGCCCATGAGTCTTATGCGAAAAGGTTAGACAAACTCTTACCTGCTAGCGAAGGAAAGAAACCACGCAGACTGTGAGGCTGTCTGGGAAGGGGGAGGGGCTTCTGGAAGGTGGTCAATCCTTATTGGCTGTGAGAATACCTAATTCCACCCAGCCCCTCCTTACCAAAACCATACTGAGAGTCGAGTATCTGTGGATTACCACGCACCATTGTTGCTTAAATTGGTTTCATATGAGCCTCAATCTGAGGGTCAGGAAAGTCCCCCCTTATTCCATGCCTATGTTTTGCCCGAAGAAGTGGGGACAGCATATCCGGATATGCTTTCTGAAGGAAAGGGACCAACACAGCCTCCCAGGTTTCCTGCGCTCCCCGTGACATGCAGCTTCCCCAGCCCCGCCGGCTGGAGCCCCCGGTTCTGCAGCGCTGACACCCTGAGGATTAAATACTCGTGGCCCCGCACGTGATCTGCAGGACACCCCTGGGAGACTCAGCCAGATGCCCCCAGAGCAGGGAGCTGCCTCTCCGTCCGAGTGCACCCGCCCTGGCGGTCGTTCTTCTGGGGAGACACAGCCCCACCTTGGGTGTTCGTCATGAGGGCTGCGTGATGAACCTCATGGACTCCTGACCTCATCCCCCGAAAGCAGGAAATTCCCTGAGATCTAACAACAGGCACGGCCCTGGGGATGCCTCTGGAGCAAGAGGCTGGATGTCAAGGACCGACACTGACACTGGGGCTCCTGGCCGGCCACTGCCGCTGCTTTGGCAAAGCCGCAGGTGTTTCTGTCTCAACCAACAGAGACCTAAACGCATCGCAAAAGGTTGCTCCCTATGGTGGGCAGGATAATGCCCCCCGAAGTCATCCACATCCTGATTTCTGGAACCTGTGAATATTTAGGTAATGTGGAAAAAGAGAATAGACGACACAGATGGGATTAAGGTTGCTGGTCCTGAGAGCAGGCTGGGGGGCGTTGTTGCAGGCTTCGAAGGCCCACGGGTTGGGAGTGTGGCCAACAGCCCGCTGACATGGATTTTAATCCAGGGAGGCCTGCATTCCGGACCACAGAACCATGAGATAACGTGTGCTGTGTGAAGGTGTCAAAGTTGTGAAAATTCATGAAGGCAGGAGGAGAAAACTCATACAGCCCCCCCCACACACACACCCCCTTCGGGACTGGGTCACTGAGGCAAAGAGGGATGCAAGTGAGGATGGGAGGCTGCCCCTCAGTGGGTCTGTTCTGCCACACGCCTGTTTTTTCTGTGTTCAGTCCTATTCTTGGCAATCTATTTGCTTCTTGCCAATTTTATATCAACTCAGCGCAGTAGCTCCATTTATATTACTGCTGGCAGAAATGGGTATTGCCCTTCCACACTTCCCTAGAGCTAACAATTCCTGGAGGTGGTGTTGAAGCACAGGTGATATCTTTAAACACGGACACTGGGTGCCTTTGAAGTAAGTGCCCTCCCACCTGGCAGGTGCACAAACAGCAGCCAGGGAGGGATCAGGTGACCATGGGGCCCCGGCTGCCACGCAGGCTGCCCCAGTTCTTCCACTTTGTCAGCCATATCCAAGGCCCGTGGGAGCCTTTAATCGGTGGACATTCCTGCTGGGATACTTCAACATTGTTTTTAAAGGACTTGAAAACACATTGTCTGCCAGATAATTTAGATATTTGCTTGACAAATCTTGAATCTTTGAAAGTGAGAAATTCAAGCTTAAATCAGTTGGTATCTGAATTATCACAAATTCTGAAATTCGCCCAGTGTAAAGAAACTGGCCCAATAAAAGCAATTCCAGATGTGTAACCCTAAGGCTGGTCTAGACGTCCCAGTAAGAAGTATTTCACTGCTGACATAGTTACTTCCTACTGGGTTTTTCAGCTTGGCCACCAAACACTGCCTTGACATTTCATCAAATGAAAAAAAAATAAAGCTTTATACCACTTTACACTAGACACATCCAAGTTCATTGGTTTCTGCTCTAAAACTCTCTCAGGAATGGCACTGCTATTTATGCCAGTGACTGAATCCCCAACAATATTTATGCTCTTTCCATCACCAAGAAAATAGAAACTGTTAGCAAGGACTCTACCTGGTCGGCAAGCAGGGCAAGTTTCTAGCCTGCAGACAGAGCCCCAAACCAACTTTACAAACAAAAACCTTGCTTGGGCCTCTGAGACATGGGCTTTCATGTCAAGATAGGCTGCCAAGAAGATGGGCGGTGCTCGATCGTGGATAATTAGAGGGAATGTGCAACCCAGTAATGAAGCCAGGAGAGGCAGGTGTCAGGTGAGCTCCCAGCCTTCCATTTAACCCCTACCTGTACCAGATGCCTGACCTCTTACTCATCAGGGAAATGTGCATTAAAGCAGATGCAGCCCCACCACACACCCACCTGGCGCCCAAGTCACCTCCTCACCATACAGCAAGTCATTGGAGTACAATTTAAACACAGGAAAGCACAGCTGCACTCACAAACATCAGAACAATGACCATGGAAAAAGAGCCCTTGCCCAGGCAGCTTTTTAACTTGCCCAGGAGCCTGATTTCTACAACCTCAGGGTGGCTGTGGGGTGGGCATCTTTAGGGCCATCTGAGGGCACTAGATGGCAATGAACCTGGTCTCCAGCCTGAATCTTCCCAGCAACACAGCTGTATGGACAAAATGCTAGGATAGAAGGCAGGAAACATCGTTCTGTCCCTTAACCTCTGGACTTCACACCTTCTCATCATAAAACGTGTGTGTGACCTGTAGTTATGACTGTCTCCCACAGCCACAGAAGAACACTGCTTCTCAGACATAATACTTGTTTGTTCAAAATTCAACATTCCTGACCCTACACCCTGAGGTTCTGATGACTGTATCTGAGATGGAACCCAGAATCTACATTTTCAGTGGGGCTGCTCTGCACTTCTGGTGCAGGTGGCCATTGTCCACACCAGGACCTTTAGGGAGCAACAGGGGCACAGTTATCAATCAGGCTGAGACTGCAGCTTACTCTGGGACTGAGGTGTGCAAGTGGAGATGCATGGGGGCACAATGCCGGACCACACTCCTTAGGACATCGTGAGGAATGGCGTTAACGGCTCGCCAGGAGTCTGACTCGTACCCTGCCCATCATAGACATCAGAAGAGGGTTTATGGTTAGCTGATGGTTAAAAGGCAAAGAGCAGCCACTGGAGTGTTGTCCTCCTTTCACAGGCATGGGAATCATTTTCCAGCATGTGAACTGGCTCTAGCTCCGGGCTGCTCTCCCCACCCCGAGGCACCTCCCCTACCTCTTTACCTATGTCGGTGTCCAGCACCTCTTCTCCCTAAAAGGCCATTTCTGTCCTTATCTCCAAGAAGTATGGCTGATCCAGAGAGTATCCCAGGCCCCCCATCACCCCCACAAGGGGCAAGCGAGCCCTGGCCCACCCTCGGGTCTGTCTGTCAGCGCACAGTCATCACTGCCCTCTGGGGTGAGGCCTTGGAGGGGTGGAGTCTGGCATCTCTAGTTCCTACTGGCTGGACCCCATGCAGTAGCCCCTGACATTGGCTGAAGCAGTGAGAGGGCAGGGACCACACCCCACTGTCCCTCTTTTCTTGCAGGTAAGTCACAGATGAACCCTGCAAACCAGGGACCATGCAGTGAGCCAGGAGTCTTCTCATGTGACTTAAAAGAAATTTACTAGCTCCAAAGACTGAATGTGCTCTTAAAACTTAAAAGCCCACCTTGATAATGAGTGTTAAGAAAGCACATTAAGTTATAAGTCCAAAGGCGGTGGCTTGGACAATAAGAATCTAACTTAAAAGATCTCTGGGCAGTGGTCTTCTGAAAGGCTTAAAAGTGAACCATGTCATTAACATTTCATGTGCATTTAACAAGCATTTGCCAGGCACGGAGGGTTCCGAGGGCAGGCTCCTGACTCACCACGCGGACCTGCCCGACGCCGGGACGTGGTCCCCACTCTTTCCCCAAGTGTCCACAAGGTGCTCCGTGTCCAAAATGTCCTCCTAGGAACCTAGGCAGACACCAGTCCTTCTGTCCAAGAGTTTGCACTCGTGGAGGAAGTAAAACAGTTAAAGTCAGGTCAGTTCAGCCAGCCAGTAACATAGGTGCCATGAGGACCAGTGATGTGAAGGGACAGAGCAGGTGGGTGGGCAGGGAGCGGCCGGTGGGCCCTGTCTCCACGGCAAGGGCCTCAGGGTCCACCCTGAGGGGCAGGGGGCTGGGGCTTCAGGAAGGGCAGTGTCAGGATCTGACAGGTTTAGAAGCTCACCCTGGCCACTGTGTGCAAAGTAGAGGGTGTCAGAGCGCCGGAGCAGGGAGCCCCTTAGCAGGCCGCCGCTCCGAACGGGTGAACCAGGACAGCCGCAGGGCTGGGGTGTCTGAGGGAAAAGACAGCCTTGGCCCCATGCTGCCACGCGGGTGAGGGGAAGGGCAGGGCAGGGATGGGTCCCAGGTGGCAACTGGGCAAAGCGTGCATGTGAGAACCCAGGGAAGGGGCAGATTTGGGGGGAATCAAGACCCCGTTTCGCACATGTGAAGCATGAGGCATGCTGCTAGACAGGCTGGCAGTGACCTACACCCGGGATCAAAACTCCACAACAAGCAGGCGGGGCCACGCCCAGAGCGGCCCTGAGCTCAGCGCGGCTGTTGGCGTGACTCTGTGGAACCACTTGTTTTCCAACCAATAATCCACACATGCCTTCTGTTCACTTCTAATCACCACATGGCTGCGTCAGCCCAAGCCCCAGGCACAGCGTCCTCCCGGGCTGCGGGGAGAAGCCGGGTCTCAGTCTGCTTTGCCCCGGGGCCCCCCGGCCAACCCCAAGACTGACAGCCGTTTGCCTTCCTCCTCCTCGGAGTTGATTAGGCAGAACCAGAACCATGGGCAAAACGTCACCCCTCCCCACAGGCGGCACGGGGGCAGGGCGGGGGTTAGGGCTGAGCGAGTGTCCTCCGTGTGCCAGAGCCGCGCACAGGCCTGACCCCTCCCACAGGGGTGCGGCCCTCACAGGCAGGGCCCCACAGAAGAACCCTCGCAGCCCGCGGCTTCCAGGCCCCCACCCTGCCCTGCCTTCTCCCTCCTGCCTCTCCCGGAGGCCGATGACCCCTCTCCTCCCAAGGCTTTCTGCGATCCTGGCTCAGCCTGAGCAGCCCGGGCACCAGGGGCAAGCAGGTCAGAGGTCCCAGCTCACACATGCTCGGTGCCCCTCGGCCCTCTGGGTCCCGGGAAACCATCACCTGTGTGCCAGGAGCACATGCCGCCTGGTGTGCAGCCGAGGGGACGCTGTTGGTCTTGTTAACAGCTGGTGGAGGGACTGAGGTGCCACCTGGAAGCGGACAGGAGCCAAGGGACAGGCCAGGAGAATAGAAGGGGACCCCAGTGACTCCAAGGTGGCCAAAGAGGCCAGGCTCTTCAGTCTGATGATGGCGGCAGCTGCAATGAACACAGAATGTGAACTCTCTGTGAGGTGTCTCATTTACGGCAACAGACACTTGAGTCTGGCCAGGTGAGAGGCCTGGACAGGTCCCACCTCCAGCCCAGAAGGAAGAGGCCCCAGGCCCCCAGCCTCCCCAACGGCGGCGATAACCAGCCATGTTCAAGCTGCCCTGTGGCCTTTGGTAAGGCCGCTTAGCAAAGGCATACAGCTCCCACGGCAAGGGTCCCAGCTCTGCCGGGGTCTCATTTGTGACAGGATCTAAGAGGCTAGAAAATAATCTCTCCTCCGCCACCCTCACTGGGCGCCTGGAGGTACAGAGCGCGAGGGAGGAGCAGACAGGCTGCTCACAGGAGAAGGATCATGAAAGTCTGTACAGGTGGGATGTACAAGGCGAGGACCAAGGCTTCAGACAACTTAGGGGAAACGACAGGAGGCACAAGTATCAAAAAAGAAAATGAGGGATACCAGATGCCGGGGACTTAGCCAACATCCATGGGGACTCAGGGCAGAGCCCAGGTGAATCGCTCAAATCACCAGCCCACAGTCCCAAGAAGGTGGCGGCAGCCCGGAGCCGTCCCCTGCCCCACCCCCTGGTGTTCTGCGGTCACCGTGGGGTGGCAGGGCTGGGAGGGTGGAGCCAGCTGTTTCTTTTCTTGGGGTCAGCCAAGTCCCATGACAAATGGTGTGACTTAGCAAGTTTCCCCCATGGTACAACCTTCCAGGTGGGGTGGCACCACTTTGCACTGGGTGACTTCCAAGTTTCCAAGAAACATTCTGTTTCCACACTTGGCTGGCTCGAGTAGGGAGCATTGCACGATTGCAAGCAGACAGGAATAAGCTGGGTGCTCTCAGCACAGGGGCCACTGCATGGCGATCAGGGCTCACAAAAGGGCAAGGGGGTTGAAATGGGCATTGGGCACATTTAAAAATGATCTGTGCGTCCCTCGTGGCATAGGATAAACACCCATGGCTCAGAAGGCTGGCTGCACCCTCCTCTTGTTTCAAGAGCAGCTGTGAGGCGAAGGCACATGTGCATAGGAAGAACGAGTCACCGTGTTAGCTCTGCAAATAAGGGTTGAACAAAAGGCTGGGACCTAGAAATCACAGGAGGTGAGCCCACACGGTCTGGTGGGCTTGCACTGCATTCAGTGAGCTTCAGTAGGAGATCCTAAAGATGGAGCAAATTCCCACGGTGGGAGGAAAAGAGGATTTTGCAGTACTGTCCTAAACGTGTGCGCTCTTACATAAATACACAGTGTCAACACCAGCCCTGAAGAGCAACGGCACCTCGGTGCTTCGGTCCCCAGCCTTCACCCTGTCGTGCATCAGTTCACAGCAACCATGGCATCAGCCAGGAACAGGCCTTTAACAAAGCTGTCCCGGCAAACCCAGGCGCGGTAGCAGAATTGATTTTTCTTTCATTAATAATATCCCAATCTGCATGATTAATATGTTATAGTCAACACACACGGCTACCAATAAAATCACTGAACAAAAATGCCACCTGCTGAGCACGAAGAACAAATGAATAAAACACTTGACACAGCTAAATGAGCAGGAGACACTCTGCCTCCCTCAAACGATTTTCAAAATGCTTGAAGTATCACCATTATTGGGACAGGGGCTAAGGAATGCAGAGACAAGCATTCCAGACCTTTCCAGGGAAGGACGAGCTCCAGGGTGTTTGTGACTCGGGCAGGTCACCACGGGACGGTTCCCCGAAGCCCAACTGCCAGCTGCTCCACGGGTGCCCTCCTCACCCTGCCCTCCATCCTATGCAGCCCCAGGCCCCAGGGCAGAACCTGCAGGCCACAGTGGTGCCACCGTCAGACCAGGTCCTTGTCTTCCTCCAAGCCTCATGGATTTCCGGCCAGAAGTGAGGGCGGGACTGTCCCCGAGGGCACCGGAGACCACAGGAGCGGAGCCTAGGTGGGGCTGGCCAGCCCCTGCGTGGACGCCGGCCCAGGGCTGGCACAGTGTCAGGAGCTGGGGTGAAGGTCACAGCCGGGACCTGGGCACAGAGCAGCCCTGGACCCAGAGGGCAGAGCAGCCATGGTGGAAGGTGCCCTGACCAACCGAACTTTCTGTGGTGACAGGAACATTCTAGAACTACAATGTCCAGGCGGCAGCCACCTGTAGGCCACGTGCGAACGGAGCCCCTGAAATGTGGCCATGGTGGTTCAGAACGTAATGGAATTGTCCACTTTATTCCGTTTTAATTAATGTAAATCTAAAGAGCCCCGTGTGGCTGGTGGCCACTGCTTCCAACAGGGCCTGGAAGGCATCCCACACCAGGAATAAAGGCAGTGTGGGTCCCTCTGCCCTTTCCTGGCTGTGTGACCTTGAGCGACGCCTGTGGCCTCTGGATATCTTTGTCTGAGGCATGAGGGGATTGGATTAGCAGATCCCTGGGTCCACTTTCTGCATCCTCACTTAAATATCTGAGCCACCTGCTCTGTTCACATTTACCATCTTTCCAAAATCTTAGCTGGCTCTACACTGCTTACGAAACACTTCTGGATGTGACTGGAGGTCTTCACAGCCTGCACCCCTGCAGCTACCACAGGACGCTGGTCACCCCTCCCTGGCTCTGTGGTTCCCCGTCACTCTCAGCCAATCCTAGAGTAGACCTGCTTCAAGTCGGAGCTCCAGGGCCTCCTCAAACCCCCTCGGTGGAGGCTTGCAGCTCTGGCTTATTCATCTCTCCTTGTTGTCTATGTGCAGTGAGGGTGCGCCGTCATGGCCACAGCAGGCAGCGAGGGGAGACAGGGGCCTGGGAGTCCTGTCCCTGCCACCGAGCTGCCGTGTGGCCTCGGGAAGCACTGGATGTCTCCAGCTCTGAGTTCCTGGCCTGGACGTGAAGATGGCAACTGCCCGCCTCAGGTCAGTGGGAGCCTGATCCAAGCCACTGCATAGGCTCCACAGGCCCCCCTTTGACCCCCAAGGACAGGCTGCGCCTCTGCTCGCACCAGCTCCCAGCAGGTGATGAGGGTCTGATGCCAGTTATGGGGCAACATCTCAAGAGGCTTTATCTCCACCTCACTTACTGAACTGGCCCCAAGTTCTGGATAATAAAATTGTAAAACTGTAAGGATGTCTCCCTAGTATCCTACTTCTATTCTGGGTTATCTCCGCCCAGTCCCCTTTGTTGAGTTTTCTCATCTTCCTTGTAAAAAAAGGAGGAGGAGGAGGAAGAACAGAAGCCAGATGGAGTAAGGTGCTCTGGAGTCGTTTGCGTTCCATCAACTGTCAAGGGCAATAAAATCGGGGGCTATGGGATGACTATGATCCCTGAGCCCTTCTCTCAGGCCCCAGGCCCAGAACTGAGATTCGGCTCCATCCTGCCGGAACAGCCCGGCCACAGCCAAGGCTGAGAAACGATTGGATCAGAGGCCAGCTCTCCACAGCCTTTCACTCCCTTGCCTTTATTTCTGTGCTAAGATCTATAGGTAGCTCCGTTAGGAAGTTGGCAGAATTCTCTACCTTCAAGGACTACAATTATCACCAGTGGTGTTGTTCTGTCACTGCAGCGATGACTTCTGCTTTCTCGGTCTTCGTCGTGACAAACCACCTTGCAGATGCTGTCCTGACAGAAGCCAGGTGAACGGGAAGGGCCACATCTCCTGGCCCCACACCTCGGGGGTCACCGCTGTGCCCTGCAGCGGGCAGGGTGCAGCCCAGGCCCCTCCCCTGGCACCTTCCCCTCACTCCTCTTGCCCCTCCCATTTGCCCAGCACCCTTCAGTAGAAACCCATCACCAGCCACATACAAGAGGTTAAATTTTCTCATAGACACATTTCAAGAATAGGTGAAATCGATTTTAATATTACGTGCTTTTAACATAATATATCCAAAATAGTATCATCTCAACATGCAATAAAAAAAATTATGTGTTTGGATTACTTACAGCATATTTCATATGATTGTTTTTTCATACTAAGGTTCTGAAATTCAGTGTAGATTTTACACTCTACAGCACATCTCAGTTTGGAATGGCCACATTTCAAGTGCCCAAAAGCCATAGTATGTGGCTCTAGTCCATTTGGTTGTTGTGAACTGAATGTCTGTGTCCCCCCAAATTCATATGTTGAAGCCCCAACCCCTAGCATGATGGCCTCTGGAGGTGGGGCCTCTGGGGTGTGATTCAGGCTAGAGGTCATGAGGATAGGTTCAGTGTCCACGAGGACTGGTGTCCTTATAAGAAGGGCTCTGTCTCTCTCTGCCTCACTCTTCTTGCCACAGGAAGCTGCCAAGAGGACATGGCTACCCACAAGTCGGGAAGAGCGTCCGCACCAGAACCAACCTCCCTGGCACTCTGATGCCAGGCTTCCCACCTCCAGACTGGGAGAGAAACGCCTGTTCAGTAAGCCACCCCGTCTGCGGTGCTCTGCGCTGCTCGGCCGCCTGAGCTGACTGAGAGTTTCCGCAGACAAAAGCCCCTGAAAAGTCGGCGAGCCTGAACTGTCCCAGAGGGCCAGGCAGGGGTGTGGGTGACGGGGCGAGGGGCTCCGCACATCCTCACGGTGCATCTTGGAGCTCCACGCCAGTTACCGCACTTGGCCATGTGTGCAGAGTTAAATGTCCAGTTTCTAAATTCACGAGGCTTCCCTGTTAAGTGGGGGTGACAGGATAGTAAGACTTCTCCATGTCGTCTTTCACTACTGAACCAACCACATATTTGGGGAAAAAGGGACAGAAGACCCACAAACAATACATGAGTAACTGAGGTAGGGAAATGGTGTAGGGCGAGGGGGGGGTCCAGGTGGAAGTGGGATTATTTGGGGACCAGGCGGGAGGAACCCACAACTTCTACTACCTACTGTTGGCAATCTAAGAGGTTAGACTTGTCATCGTCAAAAGGCCACGGACCAACACAAACAACAACAGCATCCGTGGCAAGGGCCATGCTGGCATTTGATGTGGCATCTAATGAGACTTCCCCTTTTCCCATTGTTTCAAGCTGACCCTGGGCCACATATTAATTTGTTCCATATGTTTTCAGATGCTACCTTTTCCAACTGATCAAACAAAGGAATTAAAGGAAAAAATGAAGATGCAAGACCTTGGAACCATTAAAAAATTAATTGCTCAGTTTTACCTAAGTGACAGAAAAGTCCCAATTTCTCAAGGTCAGGATTTTAAATGTTTGAAAAGGGAGACCCAGAGAATTTAGAAACCACTTGCCTCAAATTACTATCACCAGCCATCATACCAGTGGCTCCTACAGACCAGGTTAAGCCCACATCAAGGGACTCCCACGCTCCTAGATTCATAGAAGTGTAAGAAAGTGATTAAACAAAATAATTAGAAATGACTGGCAAGGTCAAGGTACCAGGAAGAGTCCTTGAGTAAAAAGATAGGATCCTGGGATTAATCTGAGAACAACCTGAAATATCTGACATATAGTCTCTGTATTTTCATTGGCACAGGAGGCAGAGAACTCGAACCCCCACCCTTGGCTGTGACAACAGAGCATAGTCCAGTATAGCCAGCCTAACCCTTAACCACCTGACAAGGCTTAAAACCATTCTGAAACTTTGGAGCAAGCAGGCATCAGCTGATTTGAGCAGAGTGGACAGGAGGAAGTTTAGAAGAGGAACAACATTATAAATTCTGCAAAAGGTCCCCTGGAGAACTGACAACTCTAAGGCAAGGAATAGCACCACTGATAGGAACCAAGCCAGAAAGAGCTGCCAAGGGGCTGGACCACAGAAAATTAACCTGATCCCAGGGCCAGGGCCGGGCTGGAAGGTCAAGCTGAGGGACTCCAGCCCTGCTGTGCAAGCAGAGCCCACCGCCTCCCCCGAAAGCTCCTACCAGTGCTGCCCGGACTGCACAGACTGCGGATGGGGACACACGAGGACAGACGTCCTGCTGCTGCCCGAGGGGCCTCATGGCTACAGCAGGGGCAGGTGTCCCCACCACGGAGGGCTCTCCCTTGGAGATGCATATGGACTTGAGTCTCATGAGAGCGATAACTATCTTTTCTCAGGATGTATGGCATCTGTTGCCAGGCCATAATCTTATTAAAAGGCACTGGCTGCAAGACCTGAGCCACAGGGTTCCCCTGCAGTGCCGGCTGGGACAACGGGGTCCCGCAGCTGCCCCACCCAGCATAGCTTTGCACTTCTTTTGCAAAAAGTGTCTCCCCAAGTTCTAGGGTACACTCATCGACTGAGGGGTTTTCTGTTAACACTTCCTGGCCCTAAAGGCCCTTACCAGATCTAAAGGACATGTCATGAGGTGTGTTTAAGGTGATGGAGTCACCCAGTGACCATGTACACAGCCCATGCCCGGGTGCCCTGCATTCTCCCCACCCCCTTCCAGACTCTAGCCCCTGCCAATCAGATGTAGAGCAGGGCAGGGCCTGTGCAGAGGAGAGACCAGCTGCCGACTGTTGCTCAAAAGAAGCACAGGATGAGCCTCGGAGGCATGACATGGAGGCAGCTCATATCTAGGGAGGGTTAATGTGGAGGGGACTGCCTGCTTATTACATTGGGTTTGACACGTACCGATTTAGGGACAAGCTAGTGTCGTAGCTACCCGGCGAGGCTTGGCATATGTTTGGCCGTCCACCCAGACTCCTAGCACATCAGTGTGTCCACCCAACACACCCCTTCCAGCCCCGGATGGTGCTACTGTAAAGCCCTGGGTGGCCAGGCAGGAAGCCCTGTCATCGCCCCTCTGCCAATCCCTACCTGTTAGAAATAGAGCTCCAGGAAACCAGGCCCTGGCAGACCTTGGGGCTTCTGTAGTGCTCACAAGCAACTTTCTCAAATCAAGTGTCTGGCTTTGGACCCACCAGAAGCAAAGCATCACACTTGGCCTAACAGGTAAAAGAGGGGAGGAGAGCCTGGTGGATAGGGCCTTGGGCACTGGCGGAAAAGACCACAAAAGCAAGTGAGTTGTGATCGGGGCTCAATATCCAGTACCAGCGTTACTGCCTGGCGGCCCCTCTTGCAATGTACATGGAGGAGAGGGCCACCCACAAGGGCCTCACCAAGACGCAGGACAGAGCTGCTGGAAGGCCAGTGGAGCTGATGGTGTTCCTGATGTTACAGGTCCTACGCTCTCCGCTGCAGAATGGGCACCCTCCATGTGCATGACCCTGCAGGCAGGAAGCCCGCTGCAGAGAGCCAGCCCGTGGACCAGGTTACCCTTCAAGGAACAGGAAGAATGACTCAGGACAGCTCAGCCACTGGTGGGGTGGCCTCTGCTGCCAGGAGACGGAGGGCACGGGGCAAACCCCTGGAACCTAACGCAACTTGCCCTGTGGGGCTTCATAACCACGTTATTCCTGCCAGTGTCCCCCTCTTCCAGCAGCCGCCCCTCTCCCGCCCACCGCATCACGGGATCCAGTTCAGCCATCCGGGAGCAGCAAGGGGGCAAGCTCCCTGCAGGCTGAGGCGGCAGCTGGTTCGGTGTGCATTTCACCCAGGGCACCTGCACAAAGTGGCAGGCGGAAAAGCCCTGCTAGCTTGATGGAGAAGCAAAAACATTGTGCACAAGTTTCTGCTCCTGCTTCTGTATTACAGTAAAATCTCACAGTGCCTCTTGAAGCTCTGGCTTTAAATAGTGCTCCTTTTGATAGATTCTGAATGCAAATAGTCTCCCCACCAGATTACATGGAAAAATAATGAGATATGTTCTCTTTGTAAAATCCAGTTAGATCGTTAAAGATCGTAAATTGTTCTTCATTTTGCAGATCTTTGCAGTGTCTAGTGCAGTAACCACAAACACAAGCACTGCTTCTTGTGTTTATTCATTGATTTATAGTTCATTACCCACTTCCTCCAAGCAGGCTTCTTACATTTTTCAATTCTTAGACCCCGATGGATGGCCTAACATTGGGGAACTTCTCTGGGGACTGATGGTCCTGTGTTACAATCTTAAGAGGAAAAACTACAGGCCTATTTCTGGCCAATGGGATGTAAGTGGAATTCTGCTGGTAGGGTTCCCAGAAAACAAAGGGCCAAATACAATTCATGCAGGCCTTTGTCTCCTTGTTTCCCCCAGTTACCTCTGGCTGGAAGGTGTGCATGATGCTTGGAATTCTGCAGCCCTATTGAAACCAGGAGGTGACTGACAAGTAGCAGGTAGAAAGCTCACAGTCTAAGGACAGGAGAGGGCTGGGTGTGCTCCTTTGCCCTTCTAGGTCCACTGCCCACTCACCCCCCCTCAGCTCTGTCCCCAGATGCTGGCCTCTATGGGCTGTATGGGCTTCTTCATCCTCTGGCTTCTAGCAGGGTTTATGCAGGGAGGAAGGTGGTGGGCACCAATGACTGTGGAGGGCAGGAGGAAAAGGAAGTCAATGTCTTGCTCCTCCCTGTACGTGCTGGCAGCCGTTCGTCCCTGCTCTGAAAGCCACAGCTCCTGTCCAGCAGGCCCCCGACGGCTGCAGCCCTGCAGCAGCTCTCCCCGATGCTGCCCATGGCTCCTTGCTTTGCCCTGTCAGGCTGCAGGGGAGAAGAGCTCCCTGGGAGCTTATCCATCCCAGGCTGGTTTCCCTGAACTACTAACACCCCTTCTTAATTTATAAATCCCCTCTTTTTTAATGCTCCTAAGCCACCTACTGGAGCGTGCCATCCTCTTCTCGCCGGGGTCCCGGCAGTGCTGCTGACCAATGCCTGCCAACCTCACGTCCTCTGATAGACAAGTAATTGGCACTGGTTCTGTCACTGGAGGGCTGCTTGCTCACACCTGCACTGAACTCATTCCCCCCAACTGATTCACTAACAGACCAATGAGATGGAAGTTCTGTCCTCAGCGAGACAGCCTTTCGGGAATTGGAGACACATAAATACATGCATAAGAAATAAAGCTATTTTTTAAAATAATAGTTCTATTAAGAGCTAAGTGACAGATGCATGGAGGATGCTGAGGAGAGAAATATCCTAGAAGAGATGCCAGGTTGGAGAGTCTCCATAGAGGGGCACCTCAGGTAAAGTACAGGTGGACACAGAGCTGGGAGGCAGGCGGGGCTCCCATAAACCTCCAGTAAAAAAGTCCTCGCACTTAATGGCTGAGTGGATGGTGTCTGGGGGAGTCGGGTGGGGCATGCATGCTGAGCAGCAAGGCTGGAGAGAGGGCCTTTCTAGGGTGACAAGCCCCAGGCAAAAGGGATCCCAGAACAGATGCACTCCATGGGGAATGGACAAAAATATTTGGGTGGGGCGGGGACTGGATAAAAGGCTGCACCTCCCGTATTCATGGTAGGTCTGGGTCAAGCTATTTGCATGTAAACAGAGTAATGATGCCACACTGAGGAAGCTGTGGGTTAACACTTGGGTTTCTTAGATAATCGGCTTCAGTATAGTTTTTCATTGAAAACAGATTTCCTGAATTTATTTTTTAAAAATCTAAACCCTTGGCTAAGACATTTCTTAGAGGAAATTTATAGATTCAGCCCTGAGAAGAACCTTGGGTTGGCTGCAAGAAAAAAGAGAAAAGGAAAAAAAAAAAGCTGGAAAATTGGAGCAGCGCACTTGAAATCTGGGAAACTGTCTTTCCCTCCCAGACAGTTTCAAGTTTAGAAGTGAATGTTTTCCACATTGGTTTTTCCCCCTCTCCACTTTTTAATCAGTGAAAGTCAACCTGCACCAGTAAATAGGTCCTGGAATGGCCAGTGCTTTTGGAAATCAATTGGTATTTTGTTTCTCTCAAGGTTAAGAGGAGAGTTCATGTCTTTAAAATGTCAATAGCACACACCTGTGTTGCAACTCCCTCACTGCCAGCCCACACCACAGCAGGGGTCCCCATGTTTCCAACCCAACTCAGTGGGAGCTGCCTGGCCTGCAGCACCTGCCCCAAGACACAGACCTCTGTCCCTGGACGGCATTTCACTTCAAGGAGGCCGTCTATTGACTCCCCGGTAATTCAAAGTAACACTGATGTTTGAACAGCGCTGTAAAGAGCTTCTTCAGCTTACCAGTAAAGAAACAAGGAGCTGTGGGACGCGCAGACACCCCCCACCCCCCACTTGCCCCCACAGAGGGAGGCCCCGAGGTTGTTCAGACGGGAGATGGGGGAGACCACCTCTCAGCACTGAGCTGGGATCGCCAAGAAGAGGGCCTCTGTGTCAAACTCCAGGGAGCAGTCCCGTCTTTGACTTGATGTGCCAAAGGTCTCTGAGGTCGGGAAAGGGCCACCCCAGGATCAATCAATAACCCGAACCAAACATACACTCTGACGCAGGCCCCACAGGTCATGACCAGAGGGAGAGAGGGCAGGAAAGGTAACACCTGCTAGAGGCACACAGGGTGCCCGCCCTCCAGCTCCGCTCTGCGCCATCAGGTGCCCACAGAGCAGTCCTGTGCGGCATCATCTATCTGCTTTGCTGCGTTAGAGGCACTTTTATTTCTGGGGCTACATTTCACATTGAGAGAAGGCACCGTGGGTGGTGGGGGCTGCGGCAGGTGGCAGGGAGGGGGCTGAGGGCTGGGGGTACCGAGCTCGTCCAGGGCTCCTGACCGTTCGCACATTCTGCACACTGCCTTCCCGGGCGCAAGACCCTTCTGAGACAGCAGTGAGTTCTCCCGACTCTGAGTCCTGCTTGACGAACCCACCTGCCGATGGTGCATGCCCGTGAGCACGATTTGTGTATTTGTACTGGCATCTGTTCAATGTGGTTAGAACGATTCCATGAAAAGAATGGGGGGTGGATAATGCAGCCATGGAATCCAGTACTGCAGACATGAAATCCTGCACACGAGGACTGACAGTATGTTTATTGCTCAAACACAGGTCAGAAAGTACTTCTAACCTTATTTAAAATTCAATACTTTAATTATATATATATATTCATATCTTTTTCCAGGAGTTTATGCAAATATGCTTGAAACACACAAAGCCAAGAACGGAAGGAAGAATGGTAAGAAAAGGAGACTCAGAGCTGCGAACGGCCTTCAGCACTGCCTGATGGTCCCTGGTCGTCTGCTGACACTTGAGAAAACTGAAGTTCAAAGACGGTTATGACTTATTCCAGGTCACATGACAAGTTGCTAAGCCAGAACTGGAACGCAGAACCTCTGATTCAGAGGCCAATTGCCTGATAACACTCTGCCTTTAAAATCAAATACATACACTTCATTGGTTATGGACACGTGGAATATTCTAGTAAGTAAGAAGGACACACTAAAGATGGCTCTTAAAGACATATTTAAGGGAGCAGCTGCATGGAGATAAGTCTTGCTCTTTCTATGTCCTGCTCTGTGAAAAGGGGAAAGTGGGGGTACTCTAAATACGTCGCTCTATTTCTTCTGTGAGCATCTCACATATGAAACACATTAATAAAATAATATTCAGAAGTGCTGTGGAAATAGTAATATTTTAAGTAAAGTAGCAGTACAAGCCTTAATATAATACTCACAAAACAAATATCATCTGGAACCCACGGGTAGGCGGTTACAATATAATTATACAAAGTGCCTCTTAAGATACCACTCCTGAATGAATGGTCTAAAACAGTGGTTCTCAAAGCATGGTCTCAGGTGTGTCAGCATCTTCTGGGACTTCTCAAAATGCAAATTCAAAATGCAAAATACAGCCCCCCTGAACAGACACGCTAAGGGTAGGACCAGCAGCCTTCATTGCCCGCCCCACCTCCCCAGTGGTGTTCCAGTGTGGTCTCATGTTTGAAAACCTCTGGCTGGCCACAAATGAGGTTTCTGACTTTCTGATTATGGGACGTCTAAGATAAACACTGATCCCGTTGGTCATCTATCTTATGTACCCTGTGGTTTGATGATTGCCTTTTAATTGGCATTTAAAATCAACCATTTTCACTCCCACAAAAACCACAGGCTTCTCTTTTGTTAAGATCATTGTTATGCAGGTCAGTGATGAATCATTAATAACAAAATCAAGCTGAAATAACTTTGTATCAACATGATTTATCACCATCAGTATTATGCACTGAAAAAAACGATTAAGTATATTACAAACCCAGTTAGGAAATGTTGCCTCACTCCCTACCAAGGGTCAAAAACTAAGGCTCTAATAATAAAAAGCACTTGGAAAATTCTCAGTGTTCCCAAGTAGACGGGGAATGGTTTAATGTGCCAGCAGCTGAACATCTGCTGCCAGGTTCCTGCAAGGTAATCCTGGATCCTTGGGCCCCACCCAGACTCAGACCTCAGAAACTGCATTTTAACAACCCCCCCTGGGAATGTGAATGCACTAGCATTTGAGAAGAAATGAATTAGATGAGATTTGATGAATATTTGGTGAAGATGCAGAATTTCCTACTCTTGCTTTTTCTATGCAATGAAAACCCAAATGCTGTCAAAATAGATATATTTTTATCCATAATGACACTACTGAGCAACTATTAAGTGCTTTCTGTAAGTATGACACTGGACGAGTCATTTTTTTTTTTAAAAAAGAGGACCTCATTTTTTTCCTTCCTAAATAGACTAATTTGAATTAAAGTAATAACTGGCCACTTATTCACACCTGGGAAGGAAATTTTGAAAAGTCTCTTGAAGGCCTTCACAAAATTTTTTTAGGTTAAAGAAAATTTGAAATTTAGGAACCAATGGAAAAAGAGATTTGGAAGTAAAAGAAAGAGAGGTTACCGGTCAAATAAGTACCTCCGGAGCAGTATGATGGAGTCCTGCTAGCCCTCGCCACGCAGAACTGGGGTGTGGAGAGAAGCAGAGTGGGAGTTACAAAGCCGGGACAATACTTGGGTGGTAGATGGCTTCCAGGAGGTCTCGTCAAGATAAGATCATTTGCTCAGGAAATGGGAAGTGAACTGCTGTGGTTAATTGAACAACAGACCCCACTGGGCTGGGGTGGGGGCTGAGCTGCCAAGCAAGCAGGCACCTGGAGAAGACCCCGGCATAGACTGTGCTTCTCCCGACCCCGCTGTTACCCAGGAGGAAGAGCCCAGAAGGCCAATGGCTTTACAAAAGATACAAATCCATCTTTCATGTTGAAAGTACTCAAACAGTCCTGCCTCGTGGCCTGGCATTCTCTGCTGGGAGGGTGGACCCTACTCATAGTAAATGCATCTACAATATTCTCTTTAGTGGGAAAAATGCCCTCACCGTATGCTCCATTATTAATGGCTCTCCTAGGTGCTGGCCTAGTATTCTGACGCCTCTAATAGTTTCATCTTTTCATTCACTTGCAGGTTGCTGGTTTCTGTTTTCTGACATAACTCCTAGAACACAAGCTGTCTCCTTAGCATCTTGCTGGTGAATCAAAGGCATGTGTATCTCTGGTTAAAGAATAAAATGTATTGACTGCAAGAATATAAAATAATTCTCCAGCCTTATAAATAATGTTCCCTTTCAAATGCTTTTCTCATAGCCCATGTATTTCAGATCAACCCTGGATCAACCACATCACTTGCAAAGACAAGTTTCACAAACACCGTTTGACGGGGAAGCAGGACCCCTCTCTGCATGCCCTTCTGGCTGTGCCCTGACAGTGAGGTCATCACAGATGCCATACAAGATCCACCAGCCCTGACTACAGCGTCCAGGGCACCAGGTGCAAGTGTTGCCTCCAGCTAAAGATGAGAGGCTGAGAGTCACCGTGCAGCCAGGCACACCCCAGGGAGGGGCTTAGTGCGTGCCAAGGATAAGCATGCTTCCTCCTCTTTGTAACATAGGTAGTTGTTTGAAAACTATAACCTTATGGGCTTTATATCCATGTAATGCAGTCGTGGCATAGGTAAGGTGTAGCAAACAGATTTTTCACAGGTGCATAGTTTACATTTATGTGAAGTGATACAATATTAACTCTAAGGACACAGTGACAAGTGAAGGATATATATTGTAACCCCTATACAGTAACCACTAAAAAAAAATACAAGAAGAGAGACAGTTTCAAAAGACAACAGATAAAATGGGGTTCTAAAAACTAACCAACTCTGAAGACAGGAAAAGAAGACAAATGGCAAAATGGTAGATCTCAAATCATTTCCATACAATAAATAGAGAGGATTAAACCCTCCAAAGAAAAGGCAGGGATACTCAAGAGTGGATTTTTAAAAAGGAGGCTCAATGATATGCTGGCTACAAGACACCCATTTAAAATATAAACACAGATAAGCTGAAGGTAAGAGGACACGATCACCCATGATGCAAAGGTAAAGCATGTGGAGTGGCCAGAGTAACATTAGACCAAAGATGGCAAGACAGAGAGTACTACCAGGAATGAAGACGGACATTTCATGATAATAAAAGGGTCAGTTCATCATGAAAGCCCAGCAATCCTAACTGCGTATGAACCTGGAGCAGAGCTTCAAAATACAGTTGGCAAGACCCGAGTGCCTGGGCGCGCCCCTTGCGTGCATAAGCAGAGCTCCCCACTGGCAGCCGGCCACACGTTCTGTACGGCATCACCCGCACTTCAAGAGAAAAGCCCCATCCCCCACTGGGGTCAGAGATCCTGGCCAGTTGGGGTGAAGCCAGCACACCAGAGGACCCTCTCCCTTCTCCCACTTGCTTCCTACTAGAAGTAACACTTGCAGGTGGCTTAGGGGTAAGTTCAGCTGTAAAAGGTCTTACTGTCTCCGGCTGCTGAACAGGCCTTGCAGGTAAGCTGGTCACTCTGACGGCAGCCCAGTGTCCTCCTCCTAGAGCTGCTTTCCCCTCTGGGTGGGACTCTCTGGTCAGAGAATAGCAGTGACCCTGAGTATGGGGAAGGGGGAGGCTTATTTCTTTTCTCAACTGCTAAAATATAGAGATTTTATACCCAACACCCCTGTATCTGAGGAGGAAATTATTATAATACTTAATTACAATTAGTAAATTATAATTCATAGAATTTGACTTAACTGCAAAAAGGAAAAAGGAGTCCATTAGCTAGATTCCATGCTTTGTCATTCAGCAAAATTAAACATGTGACAAAAGCAAACTGAGCCTAGCGCCAGTGAAATGCAGGTACCTTGTTCATTAACAGCCGTGAGCTTTAGATGCTGTTGTAAAACTGCAGCTGAATATTTAAAAGTATAAGCAGTTTATGGATTTCCTGTTAAATCAGACTGAAGCTCCACTCTGATTTTAAAAATACAGGGAAACAGGAAGTGACTGTGAATGAAAAGCAGAACAAGAGCCACTTGTCCCCTGAGTAACTGACAGGAGATGAAGATGAGTGGCGAGATTATCACTAATTACACCTTGCTTCCATCTGAGGGCCGGCAGGGGCACCACACCAGGGATAGAGCTGATCAGGAACATTAATTCCAGAGTCAGAAATCAGACGGAATATACGTGATCAGGAACTGCGCACATTTGCTGGGTACAGCTGAACCTCCGTCTCATCCCCCATCTCTGGCCAGCGCCTCCCTGGACAAGTGCCCGCCGGCAGGCAGCTAGCAAGGGGGTCTGGAGACGCAGGCAGCTGCAGGCAGCCTGCAGGGGCCAGAGAGGGCTGAGACTGAGCCCATGGGCAGGACCCAGTCCAGGGGACTTGAGGAATCATCCTTAGGAAGCCGACCCAGGGCACCGCCCAAAAGAGTCTCAGAATCTCCAGGTGCCCACTTTTTGGCAAATGTTAATGTCAGTGTGCAAAGATAATAAAAACACAGAAGACAGGCATTGGGAGAACATGGAAGAGAGGCCAATGAACATTAAGAGAAGAGACTCAAAAAGGAAAACGAAACTTAACAAAGGCTGGGCGCCATCCTCGCCTTCCTTTCTTCACAGCCGGGCTGGCCCAGCCCAGGGGGCAACAGGACAGGTGCAGGTACAGTCGGGTGGGGAAGGAAGAACCAGTTGTGTCTGCCTTCTTCCACCTTTTGCCCCACATTTACTTACTGCAGCTAAATATACATAACACACGATTTACCTAACTATTGTTAAATACATGACTCGGTGGCATCCAGCACATTCACACTGCTCTGCAATCGTCACCATCACCATCTCCAAAAATGTTCATCTCCCCAGACTGCCTCTGTGCCCATTAAGTTCTAACTCCCCACTTACCCTGCCCCGCACACCCTGTAACCCACCACTCCACTTCCTGTCCCTGTGACTGTCTCCCCTTGGGACTTCTCACAGAGTGGCTCCACAGTCTTTGTTTTTTCGTGGCTGGCTTATCTCACTTAGCATAGTGCCCTTGAGGTCCATCCATGTTGCTGCAAACGGCAAGATTTCGTTATTTCTATGGCTGAATAATACTCCATTATATACACGTATTTCTTTATCCCTGCATCTGTACATGGACACAGGTGGGTTGCTCCCACCTCTTGGCTATGGTAAATAATGCTGTGAACATGCGTGTGCAAACATCTGTTCAAAAGTTTACCTGCTCTTACTTCTTTCAGGTACATGCCCAGATGTGGCGCCTCGCGGATTCCTGTCTAATACTCATTACTCTCCCCTCCCGTCCTCTCCCCAACCCACCACCACACCTACTCTTCCTCCAGGGTCCGCAGTCATGAGCTGGGTGGCAGCTAGGAGCCTCCACTCCTCCTTCTGCCTCCCCAAGGAGTCCCAGGACCTTCTGCGGTTATGTGACTGACCCTGTCTCATATCCCAGGAGGTCTCCTATCCTCTCTCTCTCCTGCCACCATCACTTTATCCCTTAGGGTCTCCCCTGTCCACACCCTTCACCCCAAGCCTGGCTACGAAACAGGATGTGGCTTTTCCGCATTTCCTCCCTCTTGTTAATCTCAAACAAGGGGACACAACGAATGCTCTTCTTGGTTTCAAAGATTTTGTGGCTAACAACCACCAGGAAACCAACAAAGGACTGAAAACAGCAAACAAAGAAAAGTTACAGACACTCCACAGTCCTACAAGATTCTCAGAGGCACCGTTCCCAGCCTATAGCCCTCAGCTGCCTCCTGAGGTGGTTGGTGAGTAGAGCCGGGGATTTCTACCTTCAGTACTGGGAACTGGGCTCAGCCACGTAGAAGACATGATGAACTGTGTGAGGCCATTTCTCCCTCACAGATCCCGCACTGCAGACGCTCTAGGTGGTACAGCTCGCCCCAGCTAGTCCCAGCCCGTCAGCCAGCCCCGGTCATCCTGGGACCAAGGTGAGAGATAGCACAGCCAGCCACCATACTCCACATCAGAGGTCCCAGCTAAGGCCGCCTTGGCGCCGTGGCCTGTCTCCTGGACGGTTAACAGCAGCTCACCCAGATACCCAGTTGGCAGCTGGTCGTTTTCCAAAGCAAACAACTCCCGAGCTCACGGCACCAAGCACCCAGGGCTGAGCAAAGTCTCTCTAGAAGAGAAATTCAGTTCTGCTGACATTATCACATAGGTCACCATAGCACCTCTGCCAGCCAGGCTTCCAGCTGCAGGCACTGCCCATGGGGGGTGCAGGTGCATGGCCTCAGCACCCCACTGTGCCCCGTCTCAGTCCAGCTGCTCAACTGCAGCTCCTGAAGCAGCCCACAGGGCAGCCTGACTTAAATATTGCTTTATAATCCTTGTAATTCTTATACTTACATAATCATAACAAGATCTTATAATTCTATAAGGAGATGGGGAGTGGCCATGAAAACATTTTCGCCCACACAGAGCCCATCTATCTCATGTCAAAGGACTTTAACATAAACTACAGAACTTGAACACATCTGTCAGGTACAACCAAAGCTGCTGCAGCAGGAGATGAAGTAGGCGGTGACTGAGATAGCTCCGCTCTCCCCTGCCATGGCCCGAGGAGTGTGGATTGTGCTGTCATCCTGAGCTCTGCCCTGTGGAGTGGGGCACTGTCTTGCCTGTATGGCGGCAGCTGGCCCACCTTCCTGGGCGTGCGTTCTGTGCAGGAATAGACAGATTCCAAGAGAGGGTTTTGTGCTCAGAGATGAGCCAGGAGGTGCACATGGCACGAGCGTGCACATCCCACTGGCCCAGATTTGGGCCCATGACCACACCTGAATGCAAGGAAGCCTGGCAAATGCGGTCTCTAGCTGGTGGCCATGCATCCCATCAAAATTCAGGGGGTTTTGTTACTAAATTTGTACTTCTTATGCATCTCATAATACACACAAGGTATTAGTATGGTGACACGTATACAACTTACAAACAATATACTTATTCAGGGGTGCATGTAAATTGTATATGTATGGTACAATTTGTAAACATTAATATACTTATTTAGAGGTGCAGGGTAAATGCAGTTTAATGAATAGGAACATGAGATCCAAAAAAGATTTGGAGCCATCACCCCACAGGATAAAGGCTAAGCTTTTGGCATGGCCCTCCCTCAGGATCGGCCCACCTGTTCTCTTCCCCACTTCTCTAGACACATAGTGACATCTCCAGCCACGCTCAGTGTGCTGAGGGCCTCACACCGTTCTGCCCTCCCCACTCCACAGGACAGAGCTCAGACGTCACATCTAATGAGGAGCATTGCTGATCATGGCTCTTTGGTTTTCGTAACGCTCTGTGGACTTCAGGGAGAAGGTCCCTGCCTTGTGCCCTGAAGTGGTGTTTGCACATGTCTGGGGGCAGGACAGAGCTCCTCCCTTGTGTCCTTGTGCCAGTCCCTGGGACCTGTGAACATGTCACCCCACATGGTGTATACATGTGCCCAAGTGATTAAGTCAAGCATCTTGAGACCCGAGATGCCCTGGATTATCCGGGGGTCCTGTGTAAGCACAGAGACCTTGAAGTGGAAGAGGCACACGACAGAGACATGTAAGGCAGGAGCAGAGAGCACTGATACCCGGGGGGAAGCCACATGCCCAGGAAGAGGGGGTGCGGGGGGGGCTGTCAAGACACAGGACTGGTAGGGACACAGCTTCTTTCCTGGAGCCTCCAGAGGGAGCTCAGGTGCAGACACCTTGGTTTTAGCACACTGGATCCATTGCAACTTCCAACTTCCAGAACCAAAGATAATAAACATGTTGTTTTGAGCCCCTAAGTTTGTGACAAATTGCTACCAGCCCCAGGAAACCCACCGTGTCCTTCTTGGCCCACGTGAGCAGCTTCTGTGTCTAGCACAGGACACACAGCAGGCGCTGTGAGGGTTTGCGGAATGAAAGCAATTGGGGGACAGCAGCAACTTTGGACCCGGACCTGAATTTGAATCCCTCCTCTGCCACTTGCTATGTGTGACTGCTTGGAGTAAACGTGTTCAGGACACAGCTTCTTTGCCTGCTAGGTAACCACGGACTCCTGTCTTCCGGCTGTTTGTGGAGACTCAGTCATAGAGGCCACGCAGGCAGCCATGCACACGGGCAGGCCTCTCTGCCGCAGGCCTCAGCGTCTGTCTGTGCCCGTGTCCTGGTGCTGCCTTCACAAAGCACACGCTCGCGGCTTAACACAGCAGACATAGTCCCCCAGCTCGGGGCGCCAGGAGCCCAAACTCTCGGTGTCAGAGAGCCATGCTCCCTCTGGGGGCTCTAAGGCACAATGCCCTCTTGCCCCTCAGCCTCAGAGTTCCTGGCTGCCTGTGGCCTCCCTTGGCCTGCAGCTGCCCCACTCATCTGTGCCCCACCGGTGCGCGGCCTTCCTGTCTGCCCTGTTCTCTTTTCCTCCTTCAGGGGCACCAGTCACCGGAGCAGGCACCAGGGCTACTCCAGCCTCATCCTGACTGACCAGATAGGCAATGACCCTGTTTCCAAGTAAGGTTTATTTTGAGGTCCCAGAAAGGACATGCATCTGGGGGCAGCTATCCAACCCAGTGCACCCTCTTTGCTACAGCCATCCACCAGTCTCCGAGTCTGTCTTCATTCCTCGGGCACTTGGGACCTGGCACACGGTCCATCTCCACAACCCGGACCAGCTATCAGCCAGAGCAACTTGGTCCTCCACGAGCCTGACTCATGCAAACCCCAGCCTATCGCCAGACCTCCACCGCCCTGTGGCTCTGTCCACACCTCTCCAGCCACCAATCCCAGGGCCACTCTGTGGACTTTGTCTCATCTGCAGCTGGTGTCCCTCTGAAATCATCATTCACAAAACATCCTGGGAGACTGTCTTCTCCTCCCCATTGCACAGCCAGTAACAGACCCGAAGGTGCTTGTTCTTAAGTCAGCTGGCCAAACAAGCCCCTGTGTCAGTGGAGCCAACCTGCAGTGCGCACGCGGCTGCCTGCTCTCTGATGCTTCCTGCCGGGCACAGCCCGGAGGGCAGCTGCCTCCCCATCGGCCTCCTGTTCCACTGCGAGGATTCCATGAATCCACCAACCCTAAGTCAGCATCCAAAACATCCTCGTCCCCCCTCCTTCCTTTGTTCTGCTTGGAAAAGCCTGTGTGGGGTCCCCCACACCACCCCGAGGATGGCACAAAGGAACAGTCACACCCCTGCAGGCCTGGTGGAACTGCCATAAGCCTTAGCCAGGCCTCAACTGCAAAACCTGTGATCAGTGTCCCCCTCACTTTTTGCCTCTCCTTCCAAGCAAAATCCAGACCACCTGGGCACCGCCCTGGGGCCCACCCACCGCTTCCAGGCCCTTCCACCCCGCATTACACTAAATCCCTACTTGGCCTCTCCTCCTTAATCCCCCCCAGCCTCGCAGGCTCTGAGGGAATCGCCCACACATTCCACCTTTTCCAGTCTCTCTCTTCTGGAATCTTCTACCATCACCTAAATGTGCTCATGTCTCTCTCCTTTCTAAAACAAAGGGACTCCCTACAGATCCCGTCCTCCCTCACCTCCACCCTCTGCCCTCCGTGTGCACACTCGCACACCACTATCCTCTCTCGGGTCACCTTAAGGGCAGCAGCCTTGCTTCTCTGCACTGCCTGACTCCACGGGATCCCCACAGCCCGTCACGGCCCGCGGACATGGGTCATCTGCCCCTGCGCGCGCTCTCCTGGCCCACACTCCCCTCGGTCTCTGGATCGCGCGCCTTCTTCCCAGCCCTTTGCAGCCTCTCTTCCTCTCCGCCTCCAGGGGTGTCTAGGACTCGTTGGTATCTCACCCTACTGCTAAAAAAACAAAATTTAACCAAGTAAATTTGAAGATCTAATTGGCTTTATGATGCGATTTGGGCAGCATTCCACCCAGCAAGAAGAGGTCCCAAGCAATTGTACAAAATGGGAGGTTTTATAGGAAGGAGGGTGGGGCAAGGAAATTATTAGCAAAAGCAAAGAAAGGACTGTGTCAGGCCAGGTCACCTGCTTAGGGGAAGTGCGTCCTTATCATGAAGTGACCTCATCTTCTGGGGACGAACAGGGCCCATGTGACAGAGTATCTGAGTGGTGCTGTCCAGAAAATTCCAGATTGATTGTTAAAAGGTCACATTCCCAGGACAGGTTTGCAACTGTAAATAAGTCTGGTTCGGGGGGCAAATTCCTCCATTTTGGGCTTGTCTCTTTTTCTCCACACTGCACTCTGCCTGGCCCGTCTTACAGAGGTCACAGCGCCCTGTGCAATGGCTTTGGTGGTTGCTCCACACCAGAGGGCACGTGTCCTGGCTAGCCACGGCTCCCCCTCTCCCAAGGGCAGGCGTCCTGGCTAGCCACGGCTCCCCCCTCCCAAGGGCACACGGCCACGGCTCCCCCTCTCCCAAGGGCACGCATCCTGGCTAGCCACGGCTCCCCCTCTCCCAAGGGCACGCGTCCTGGCTAGCCACGGCTCCCCCTCTCCCAAGGGCAGGCATCCTGGCTAGCCACGGCTCCCCCTCTCCCAAGGGCAGGCGTCCTGGCTAGCCACGGCTCCCCCTCTCCCAAGGGCAGGTGTCCTGGCTAGCCACGGCTCCCCCTCTCCCAAGGGCAGGCGTCCTGGCTAGCCACGGCTCCCGCTCTCCCAAGGGCACGCGTCCTGGCTAGCCACGGCTCCCCCTCTCCCAAGGGCAGGTGTCCTGGCTAGCCATGGCTCCCCCTCTCCCCCTCCCAGTGACAGAGGTAGGAATGCAGTCTGACCCCACCAGCCCTACAGAAGCAGCTCTGGATTCTTCTGTTCCATCGATGTGTCCGCTGTTGGCTGTGGAGTCCGGCTGCCCCACAGCTGCACTGAGGGGCTGACCACCAGAACCCAGAGAGCAGAGGAGTTAGACTGCGGGGCAAATCTGAACGGACAGGATCTGGAAACAGAGAGCTAACAGATAAATTTCTTTCTTTTTCCCAAAGAACTGTTCTTGTAAGGCCTGGTGGCTCTCCACATCCTGCATGGAAGACACGGTGATGACCAGGCAACTAGGCATTTCCCTGCACAGCGTGGCACTGGCTTGATGAGGCCCCGCCTACAGCTCGCTTTCCTTCTTCACTGGCTCACCTCTTTCCCCCTCTTGTTGGGCTGACACTCAGCAATAAAGTCTTAGCAAGCGAGCTAAGATTCCCCAGCACATGGGAATACCATCCTGCTGTCAACACGGTGACGTGACAGCTCGTACCTACTGGGATAAAAGAATCCAGAAGTCAAATAGTAACAGAGGTGGACAAGGGCGTGGAGAAATCAGAACCCTCATGCCCTGCTGATGGGGCTTTAAAATAGTGCAGCTGCTGTGGAAAACGGCCCAGCAGGGCTGCAGACGATTAGAGAGAGTTACCCAGGCCCAGCTGTACAGTTAGCAGCCCCACCCAAGAGCAGGAAAAACACAAGTCTCCGCAGAACTTCCACACAGGCGTCTACAGAAGCACCACTCATCACAGCCACAGACGGAAGACAACACAATGGTCCCATCAACTGGCTGAGGGGTAAACAAACGCAGTATCTCCACATAATGGGATACTGTTCAGCCCTAAAAAGGAATGAAGTACTGATACAAGATACAATGTGGATGAACCTGGAAACATTATGCTAACTGAAAGAAACCAACCACAAAAGACCATGTATTGTCTAATTCCACTCACACGAAACTCCCTAACAGCGAGACCTAGAGAAAGAAAGCAGATCAGTGGCTGCAGACGGGAGGATGGTGGGGATGGGTAAAGGGGACGATGGCTACAGCATGTGGGAGTTTCTTTCTGGGGTGATGAAAATGTTGTAAAATGAGATTGGTGATGGATGCACAACTTTCTGAATGTATTAAAAGCCACTGAATTGAACACTTTACATGGGTGAATTGCTCAGTATGTGACTTATATCTCAATAAAGCCATTAAAAATGATGACATAAGGATGCCCACTCTCCCCACTTTTATTCAACATAGTTCTGGAAGATCCTAGCCACAGCAGACAACACAAAGAAATAAAAGGCATCCAGAATGGCAAGGAAAAAGTTACACTGTCCCTGCTTGCAGATGACATAATATTGTACATAAAAAACCCTAAAGAATCCACTCCAAAACTACTAGATCTAATATCTGAATTCAACAAATTTGCAGGATACAAAATTAATACACAGAAATCTGTTGCATTCCGATACACTAACGATGAACTAGCAGAAAAAGAAATCAGGAAAACAATTCCATTCACAATTGCCTCAAAAAGAATAAAATACCTAGGAATAAACCTAACCAAGAAAGTGAAAGACCTATGCTCTGAAAACTACAAGACACTCATGAGAGAAATTAAAGAAGATACCAATAAATGGAAACACATCCTGTGCTCATGGATAGGAAGAATTAATATTGTCAAAATGGCTATTCTGCCTAAAGCAGTCTAAGATTCAATGCAATCCCTATCAAAATACCAACAGCATTCTTCAATGAACTGGAACAAATAATTCTAAAATTCATATCAAACCACAAAAGACCCAGAATAGCCAAAGCAATCCTGAGAAGGAAGAATAAAGCTGGGGGGATTATGCTCCCTAACTTCAAGCTCTACTACAGAGCCACAGTAATCAAGACAATTTGGTACTGGCACAAGAACAAACCCATAGACCAATGGAACAGATAGACCTGATATAAACCCAAGCATATATGGTCAGTTAATATACAATAAAGGAGCCATGGATATACAGTGGGGAAATGACAGCTTCTTCAAAAACTGGTGTTGGCAAAACTGGACAGCTACATGCAAGAGAATGAAACTGGATTATTGTCTAACCCCATACACAAAAGTAAACTCAAAATGGATCAAAGACCTGAATGTAAGTCATGAAACCATAAAACTCTTAGAAGACAACATAGGCAAAAATCTCTTGAATATAAATATGAGCAACTTTTTCCTGAACACATCTCCTCAGGCAAGGGAAAAAAAATCACAAATGAACAAATGGGACTACATCAAGCTAAAAAGCTTCTGTACAGCAAAGGACACCATCAGCAGAACAAAAAGGCATCCTACAGTATGGGAGAATATATTTGTGAATGCCATATCCGACAAGGGGTTAACACCCAAAATATATAAAGAACTCAACTGCCTCAACACCCAAAAAGCAAATTAACCCAATTAAAAAATAAGGCGGAGGATATGAACAGACACTTCTCCAAAGAAGAAATTCGGATGGCCAACAGGCACATGAAAAGATGCTCCACGTTGCTAATTATCAGGGAAATGCAAATAAAACCCACAATGAGATATCACCTCACACAAGTTAGGATGGCCAACAAAGAAAAGACTAGGAACAACAAATGCTGGTGAGGGTGCAGAGAAAGGGGAATCCTCCTACATTGCTGGTGGGAATGTAAACGAGTTCAACCATTGTGGAAAGCAATATGGAGGTTCCTCAAAAAACAAAAATAGAAATACCATTTGACCTGGGAATTCCACTCCTAGGATCTATCCAAAGAAAACAACTTCTCAGATTCAAAAAGACATATGCACCCCTATGTTTATTGCAGCACTATTTACAATAGCAAAGATATGGAAGCAACCTAAGTGTCCATCAGTAGATGAATGGATAAAGAAGAGGTGGTACATATACACAATGGAATACTATTCAGCCATAAAAAAGAAACAAATCCTACCATTTGCAACAACATGGATGGAGCTAGAAGGTATTATACTCAGTGAAGTAAGTCAGGCAGAGAAAGACAAATACCAAATGATTTCCCTCATTTGTGGAGTATAACAACGAAGCAAAACTGAAGGAACAGAATAGCAGCAGACTCAAGACTCCAAGAAGGGACTAGTGGTTACCAAAGGGGAGGGGTGGGGGAGGGCGGGTGGGGAGGGAGGGAGAAGGGGATTGTGGGGTATCATGATTGGTGCACATGGTGTGTGTGGAGTCATGGGGAAGACAGTATAGCTCAGAGAAGACACATAGGGACTCTGTGGCATCTTACTACATTGATGGACAGTGACTGCAATGGGGTATGGGGGGGACTTGATAATAAGGGTGAATGTAATAACCACATTGTTTTGCTTGTGAAACCTTCATAAGAGCATATATCAATGATACCTTAATAAAAAAAATGATGACAATCTATACTGATTGACTCTGAAAGACACTCTTGACCTCTGAAGAACTGGTTCCATTCTATTGACAGCAGGGTGTGGAGTCAGATTCTATTTATGTTTTTTTAAAAACACACGCATTTATGCGTAGGACAAGTATCTGAAAATACCTCAAAATCCTGCAGTGAGTATCTCTAGGTGGTGGTATGATGGATGATTTTAAAAATATTTTTCCATATTTTCTGAATGTTTTACAATGAGCACATGTTTTTCTATTAAAAATAATATACCTAGTCACCTATCCCATTTTAAAAATTATTATAAATGGTTATTAATGTTATAATAATAACACAGCAGGAATACAGACTAGGGCAGTAGATGGCTCATGGCATGACATTTCAAAGTTTTTAGACCATCATCCATGATCCTTGTGTCCAAAAAAGCTACAGAAGCCTTGTGTAGGGATTTGGGGACAAGGTACCATAAGAAGGTACATAGTAATAGCAAACTTCCTTGCATCATAGCACATCAGTGATGATTAATATAAAGTGGTGTGATTAAGAACTAAATTGTACCTCATGTATGTTTCCCTGAATACTTAGCGCAGAGTAACTTACTGGGGCTGCACAGACTGGATCCCATGATATTCAACACTTACTAGAGAAACTACACCAGTAACACCTTCCCTGGAGATAATGGAGTTTCAATTTCTTAAAATATTTGAATATGGTTTCAGACATCAAGGCTGCGGTTTCCAGGACGGTAAATTCAGACTGTTCCATCGTTATTCTCTAGACTGACTTTATTCACGGATCAGACTCCAAAGACATTTAGGCAAATCACATACCCCAGGGCTGCAGCTACAAACTCTACGACTGAGACCACACTGATAACCATCTGCAGGGACCCACGGAACGCAGACCATGAGTTCCTCCCACTTTTCCACAGGCCCAAAAGTCTCCTCTGTTGCTCCAGGAGGCCCCTTGTCTCATAAAGTTCCAGTAGAGATACATGGAAAGTCAGAGGCACTGGGCTGTATTATAGTATCAGCTGAGGAGAGAAAAAATGGTAACCAAGTGAACAGACCTTACACCAATTAGTGAACGGAATTGCTAGTCCCTTTACACACGGGAGACAAACAACACAGAAACCCACAAAATATTTTATACAGCATGTACTTGTCCATAAGTGATTTGACAACAGAAAGACATTGGCCAATATGCACAGCCATGCAGCAGAGCGGAATAAAGAGATCAGGAAAACCAAATACGAGGACACACTGATTTCTGTGCCGTGAGGACTCCACATACATACACAGCAGCTCTAGGTAAGCAAAAAACTCACGTCTGTTTATTGGACCTCATGTACCTGAAAAAGTTTTTGAAAGCTGATATGCTAAAAAGAAGCTTCCTGCCTTTGCTGATGTTTCCTAACTGAATCCATGACATGCCTACATTTCAGGGTCAAGACTGTGATGTAGATGCATCTCCATGATAGCTTGATTTCTATCAGTGCTTCTCAACCTGGGTATGTGAGACTTGAGGCTGATGGCGGCATAGGGGAGAGACAGTACAGGCTTCTGATGGTTGGGAAAGGGCTGACTCTCAATTATATGACACTCCACTGTATAGAGGTGCAGTCATTTATGCAACTGTTTGCCTATCGGCGGACAGTTGAACAGGTTTTATTTTTGTTGTTACAAAGTTCTCATGTTACTATGGCTGGTGTATCTTCATACACATATGAGGTGGAGTGAGGGTAACAGCCAAGACCCAGGTTAGTATTTCTTGGAGTCAAACTGCTTTGAACCTTTGGGGACAAAGTATATAGTGATGACCAGGGCTTAGAGGGGAATAGAGAATGAGGCCTGATGCATCCATTCACTCCCACTTTGGGTCATGCTCGAGAAGTGAATACTGGTCACATTATTAGCAAATGCTACTTCTTGATTGAGCACAAGGGTTCAAGAACAATTTTCAGTTATAATCCAGGGTCACAACACTTTTTATTTATGCTCTCATAGAAATAGAAAAGATTAAGTCAAATTCATGCCAGGTTGTCCACACCGTAACTGGGCTGTCTGGCATGTCAGTTAGAAGTGGCAGAAAAGAGAAACCAGCGCTGACCCTGGGCAACAGTACCAAGCTAATGCATGGCAAATGTCCCTACATGGTGCTTCTCAAAGCTTTCCTAATGCAACATTCCTTAAAGCCAAGGGGTGTGAACATAGCCACTGTAAGCACTTTTCCTTGAAATCTCTGGTCCTATCATTTAAAATTCATGTGAATCTCCTCCCCCCAAAATGAGTTTTCAGAAATATCAATACCTCAGGAAAACGTACTCTTTTAAATGTTCTGGCATATAGCCACAAACCTTGATGTTGAAGACTCCACAATGGTCTTCCAAATGCCTAAGCCTGCAAGAGGATTTGCTATTTAGAACACAAATTTCCTCTTTCAATCTCTGCTTATCCACAGGTAGCCTAAAAGACCACTGACTCTGTTGTCGTTGAAGAACACCTTAAATACTATGATCTTGCTGAACAAGAGGTGGGTCTTTAACTGGCATGGGCCCGCCCTCATACTTAAGATGGGTGACACAGGGTGGCAAACAGGACATAAATACATTACACATCAACAAAAAAAATCTGTTTTGGAGAAAGAGTTTAAAAGTTTATATTTTTCTTGAATGATTTTGATGGTTTGCTTTTTCCAAATGTCAGGAGAACAATTAGAAACTGGGAATTTTTTTCATTTACACTTCGTGAAGGGCTTTATATCAGAAAGTTTCTGAACCGCTCTGGCAGCTGGGGAACATGAATGTACTTTGCTAACACACACACACCTGCACACAGAACTCGTACCTTGGCGCCCGCACTATGTGCCCGGCGCCTTCCGGTCCCCGCGAGCATCAGCGCATCTCACAGGAGCAGGCGTGGCGCCCATCAGGAGCCTTGGGATGTGGGACACGGAAACGAGGCCGTAGCATCATGCGGTGACACCGCAGGTGCGGAGTGACCGGCTACCGGCGACCCAGTGGGGGCGGCCGCTTAGAAGGGGAAGCTATCAATGGGCCGCGGCTGGGGGAGGATTCAGAGTCCAGCTGTTCAACCTCGTAAAGCCAAGCGGCGGGCGACTGCTGAGGGCTGCGCGTTCTGCACGTTGCTTTCCCGCCCCCGCGTCGGATCTGCGCGCCGCCTCCCTCGCGGGAGAGCCCGCAGCTGCACCCAGGATGGGGGGAGGCGCCGCTCTCGGCCGGCCCGGCCCTCCCCTGCCGGCCCCCCGCAACCAGGCCCGGCCGGCCGGCCCCACAGCCCCGTCCGTCCTTCTCCACAGCCCCGCCCGCCCGCTCCAGCCCGGTCGGTCCGCACAACCCCAACCGTCCGTCCGGCAGCAGTCCCCTAGCCATCCGTCCGTCCGCGCTCCCGGGCCCGCGCGCCGGGAGCGAGGCGGCGGTGGCGTGTGATGACGTCATATGGGCCGCCCGCCCCCGATTGGCCGCGGCCGCCTCACCAGACCGCGAGCGGACGGGCGCGCGGGCGGGGCGGGGCGCGAATAGGCCACGCCCCCAATCGAACGGGCGCGTCGCGTCACGTGACACGACCCGGCCGCCCGCCTTATAAACTGCGCCGCGCGCCCGGCGCCGCGGGCCTCAGTATATGCTGTATCGGCTGCGACGTGTTTGCTGGCGAACCCCAAGGGCGCTCCTAGACAGGTACGCTGGTCGGGCGGGGGGCGGCGCCTCCACACCCACACCCCGCGCCGCGCCGCGCCTCCCGGGGGCGCGACGAGGCGGGCGGCCCTGCTTCTGGCCGCGGTACCGATCCGAAGCCATCCCGGAGCGGGGGCTGTGCGCCTGACCCCGGTGGGCCAGGCAGGGGACCCCGTCCGGGCCCCGGTACTTGTCCTGGGGCGGCCTGTCCCCGGCTGGGCTCTGCTTGCAGCCATGGAGCGGAGTCTGGAAAACTTTGGACGGCCGGGCACTCGGAGCTTATGCACAGGGCACTTGCGGGCTGGCAGCCGGGAGGGCTCGACTGCAGTTCGAGGCAGCGCCCAGGTGTACCGAACATGTGGCTGCCGCTGCAGGCGGTCTGTGCATCTCAGGTGTAACGTGTGGGCGCGTTCCGGGCAGTCCTTGCCAGTCCCTGCCCCGTGGGACCAGCGGCGTGGGACGCCCTGTCTGGCTGACTCCCCCAGGGACCTACCTGGAGGGTGGCAGGGCCTTCCTGGACCTGCCCTGTCTCTTGGAAGTGAATTTGATCAAGGTTCCCCCGCACCCCTTTTCCTTATAGGGAAGCCTGTCAGACTCTGGGGACTGATGCCCAGACTGGACCAGCACTTCTGGAGCTGTTCCTGCACCAGGCGCAGAAGCCACCCGAGAGCCTGTGCCGGAGGGCTGGCAGCCAGAGTGGGAGAAATGATGAACTCCTCAGTGTCCCGCTCCTCGCGGCTGGGGGCCCCCAGCGGCTCCGACAGCGATCCCTCTCCGGGGCCTCGGGGCACTGGTGTGGAGGGCCCTAGTGGCAGCTGGCATCACCACCTGGTGCAAAGGAGCCTGGTGCTCTTCTCTGTGGGGGTCGTCCTGGCGCTGGTGCTCAACCTGCTGCAGGTCCAGAGGAACGTCACCCTGTTTCCCGAGGAAGTTATCGCCACCATCTTCTCCTCAGCCTGGTGGGTCCCTCCGTGCTGTGGGACAGCAGCTGGTGAGTATAAATTAAAGATGTCTGTTTGGTTAAAAACGTTTTCAGCCCATCAGAAGCATTTATTTAAAAATGGGACCAGCCTCACTTTTCCAGCATTTGTATTTAGAACAGGAAGCGGGCAGGGAGGTACAGGAACCCTGGGTGCTGCTGTCCAGAGGCTGAGGAAGCTGGTTGATGGCGGTGGGTGGGGAGATGATGCGCTGTGCAAGGCTGCGCCTAGCCGACGGGCTCCTTCCCGCTCACTGACCTGGCCCTGAGGACAGCGTTGAGGGGAGCCCCGCAGCTGTCATCCCGAGCGAGCAGCGCCCCGATTGGCTGCCTGCAGAACTGGTGAGCGGCGGGCTTGGAGTGCGATTGGCTGCCCCCTCGAACATGCTACACGGCTGGGTCACTGAAAACAAACCCATCACATGGGCAGAGGCGGTGCCCGCAACCACGGCTCCCACTTCCTTTTGCAGGGCGGCCTAGTGAACAGTGGCGGAAGGCAGGCCTTTCCCCACAGAACTCTTAGGGCTCAGAGATTAAACATGTGAGCACAGGGTCAGGCTACATTGCGCACAGGTGGGCTGTGTAGAATGTCTTGGCTATTTAGCTGGTTTTGTAACAATGCCGAATTGATCTTGGCCCAGAAGATCACTTAGTACTGCCCTGGTCTCACGGACGTCTCCCAGGTGCTCCCCGCAGCCTCAGCTGCTCCAGCTGTTGAAATACAGAATGAGCGGACAGCCCAGGTCCTCAGCATTTCCCATCTGGAGGGCACAGCAGACGTGTGTCACAGTGAGGACAGAGCCATGGGGGGACTGCCCTGTGGCTGATGTTCGTGGGCTGCTTGCTTGGCGTTTTAGACGCCTGGTCCAGTTACTGTGTTGTGGCTCCACTGCACAGATATAGAAACAAGAAACCAGAGGTAAAGCAGCTGCGGCCAAGGGGACACAGCTAGTAAGTGGCAGGGCCATTGTCCATCCGTTCAGAGCTGCATACTGCCTCCACAGAGCCCGGGGGTGCCCTCTGCTCTGTGAACGTACCTCACCTTTTTAGCAGGCTCCCTTCAAGGAGCAGGAAGATAGGAGGCTTGGAATGGAGAACCGTTGTGTTCCAGCCGGGACACAGCCTGGCAGGGATACTGGAGTTACTAGGCAAAGGTAGAATGTTTTCATCTTTGTTCTCGGAGAGATAGGACCCTATTTTGTTTTTCTAAGCCCTTTAAGTTTATGGCTATGCTATTAAAAATCCTTCTTGGGAAATAGATCTAGATATAAAATTCCATTTTTTATACATATTGAGTGCAATAGTTTTTTTCTTTGAATCAAAAATTTGGTCTTAAAAATGAAACATTTTAGATTAGGACTTACTTGCAATTGGAGCAAGGAGTTCCAGGAATATCTGAAACGGTTTCTCATGCCTTACTTTTTTCTTTTTAACTGACAGGCAAGAGGATAAGGGAAAACTCCCTTGTACATTTTTACCTATTTAGCTTTTAACCTTAAAAGGTAAGGTTAAGTTACAGTGAAGTAAGTTATAGAATTGTTTGGGTTCCGTTTTTCAAAACTCCAAAATTAGAACTTGATAAAATGTAATGTGAAATTGAAACTGAAAGTCTTTCATTGAATGTTTATTTAAAACTGTTTCTTGCTTTCCTGTTCAAAAACCTAAAACTGTTACTTCCTTCATAGGACACCAGGGTGGAACCCTGCAGGCTTCAAGCCTCAGTACCTGGGGAACTTTACGGGGGCACCTCGTGTCCCATAATCGGGAACCCTAGGCGTGGATCCCCACTGGTCACCACACACCCTGTCTTCTCCTGCCCTTAATTCCTCCATTTTTCTTCAGTCCTGGAATGCCACCCTTCCCCCCGGCTAATCCTCTTTGTACTCCCTTATGCTTTAAAGTTCTGTCTGTGAAAACTTCCCAACTCACCCAGGCCACAGTAAGCCCTTCCTCCTCTGTCTTCTAGTTACATAATCGTCATCATTTTACACATGAAGAAACAAACAGGAGCCAGGTCCCATCAGAGCCAGCTGGGAGCAGAGGCCCTGCTTTCTGTGCCCGGCCCCATGCTCTTCCCACATTCAGGGCCTGCACTGGGCCAGCGGCCCCATCACATGGGAATGGTGCACAGTGCATGCTCAGGTTCTCCGACAGAAAATGCTGGAGCCCCTTAACAATGCAGTCCACTGCCTTCCTCTGGACAAATGGTCTTTATGATCCAGGGGTCAAAGTCAGTTCTGTGTACGTGTGCCCAGAATCATGCTGGTCCGCCCGAGGAACATCAGAACCTATTGGACAACTTGTAGTCTCAGGTGCTTATAAAAGCTTACCTTCATTATAAAATGAAAACGATAGTGATGAAAACGAAAGGCTAATAAGCAGGCATTTAGGTATTTCGTACTTTAGGCCTATATGGATATTAACCCCCTGCTCGATTCACTTGTGTTTAAACAGCAGGTTTATTTTAAATCTCTCAAAACAGCATGATTTTTGTTTGTACAAAAATATAAAATTAGTTTTAAAGACTATTACAGCAGATAAATCCTCTAGTTAAAGGGCCATTTGAAGAAATATTAAGAGTTGCCACGTGGAGATCGTACCATTTTAAGCTGCTAGATTCTAACACCTCTCTCTTCTGTAACAGCTGTTGTTGGCTTGCTGTACCCCTGCATTGACAGCCACCTTGGAGAGCCCCACAAGTTCAAGAGAGAGTGGGCCAGTGTGATGCGCTGTGTGGCGGTTTTTGTTGGCATTAACCACGCCAGTGCTGTATCCTCCAGGGGGTGTGCGGTGCCCCAGTGTTTTCTCAGGTTATGTTGACGCATTCTGTTACTTTTAATGAGTATGTTCTCTCCGAGGTTAGTTGCACAATTTTCTTCCAAGTATTTTATCTTAAAACATATTGCTTGGTTTACACTTAGCAGGAGATTTCAAAATGGTTTCTGGAGTCCTTTCAGTTAATTTCTGGAAACATTACCAGAGGCAGAATGGACTTATTTATTCTCTCCTTTGCCAGACAATGGCTTGGTTCCCCAGAGTTTGTTTTGTAACTGCCCTCTGCATTTCCACCCTATCCTTGCAAGACCTTAGAAGACCTGGTTCCTCTTACCCAGTAGAAAGTGGCCAGAGGGTCATTCTTCCTGGGGCCACTTCTTCCAGAGGTTGAGGAGAAGCCCGTCTCTGCCCCTGGCTGTGACTGTGGAAGCTCCGGGGCCAGTTAAAAGTGGTGTCCTCTGAAATGGAAGGCATTACGCAGAATATGTGGGTGTCTGGACAGAAGTGCATTTTCTAGGAAGATGGGCCATCATTTACCAGGTCACCAAAGCCTTAGGGTTTCTTTAGCACAACTTGATTATATTTTACTATTTTAGAGAAAGATATTTTTAGAGTTACTGATTCTTATATCTGCTCTCCCCTATTTTAATGGTGACAGTGTGAAAGTAGCATATTATAAGATATCTTAGCTCTGACAAATTGTTTTTTCACCAGTTGATAGGCAGTGTTGTGATGAAAGCCAACTGTCTCTACAAATGGTGTAAGTGTGTAACACTGAATGCCTTTCTGATGAGGTGTCTTATGCAGACGTGGAGAGAATAGTGTTTGCTCAGTTCAAATTACTAATAAAAACAAACAAGAATGGGACTAGGTGGCTTACTAGCAAACTATGTTGTTTTGTGGTCACAATACCAGCAGAATTTTATGTATAGCTCAGATTTACTTACAAAATTAGGTTTTTGATGCAGTGATCCCAGAGAAGTCTCAGGCCATCTTGATCACAGTAATCTTGTATCTAGCAAATCGTTTCTGCAGCTCACTGGGCAGTTTTATGGATGCACAATAATAAGAACATCCTAGGGTTTTTTGTTTGTTTTTGATCATATTGAAAATCATTAAACTTTTCCTTAACTGTGCATCACCAGAAATTGGATTTTGCCAATAACATTCAGCTCTCCTTGACATTAGCGGCCCTGTCTTTGGGCCTTTGGTGGACATTCGACCGTTCAAGAAGTGGCCTTGGGCTCGGGGTCACCATCGCTGTCCTCGCCACTCTGGTCGCCCAGCTGCTGGTGTACAACGGCGTCTATCAGTAAGCGTGAGCTCTCGACAACCGACTCCCCCCCGAAGCCTAGATGCCTCACCAATACGCATGTGACAGTGATTTAGGCCTGCTGCTTGTTGTGGGTTCACGTTAAAAATGCACCATCCATAATTTAATGTAGAGGAAAAGCAGGCCGTAGCAGCGACCATCCCCTGCAGGGGTTCACGTCTCACAGCATCATGTGCCGGGGGACACACCCATGTTTAAGAAGAGCTCACCTGGCTGCCCATTAACCTTGGTGGTTCTGATGGCTCAGACACTTTCTCTTTCCTTTTTCTCCAGGTACACGTCCCCGGATTTTCTCTACATTCGCTCCTGGCTGCCATGTATATTTTTCTCAGGAGGGGTAACCGTAGGAAACATAGGACGGCAGCTGGCTATGGTACGTAAATGTGCCCCATTGGCTCCTTACACTAGTGTCAGACGATAGAACTGCTTAACACTGCATGTTATAATTTGTGTTTTTAAGTGTCTAGTTAAGACTCAAGGACAATAATTATTGAGAAAAGCTTATGTTTACAAATAATGGGTAATAATACCCAGGTAATTGTGTGCTAAGTCATACAGATTCGAGGCTCTGTGAACACACGGTGAGAGCTGGGAAGCAGGCAGAGGTCTAGTGTGGCCTCTCCCCTGACAGATGCTGCCAGCAGGTTTTCTGAGCTCACGACTGCTCGAGCACCTGGGGAAAAGCCACTGAAGCGGCTACCGAGTGGTTTCCGCCCCTTCACGGGGCCGCAGGTGGCCCTGGGGAAGGGGAGTCAGGGGCCACAGGCCGGACTGCAGAGACCCTGTGCCTGGCAGGCCTGGCTCAGAGCATGTCGCCGAGGGCAGGGGGCTGGCACCCTCAGGGTGCGCTCAGCATTGGGTAGGTGCTGCCCACCTCCTGCCCAGCCATTTCCTGAGGGCCAAAAAGGCAAAAGAAGTTGGTAATTTCAGCAGTTCTCTTCACTAAGAATTGGCACTTGAATCCTCTAATAAAAGAAAACTAAGTGCAGACCCCTGTTACTTCCAGTCGCCTTCAATTCGAGGTCTTGAGCAAAGTGAACTGGAGAAAAAATATATAGTTTCCTGAGGGCCATTGCTCAGAGATCAATTCCAGGGCTTTCCTAGAAAACGTATCTTGGTGCTGCGTGCTATTTTTAAAACAGACATTTATTTGTGCCAGTTGGTACTCATGAGCTGAACTTGAAGGCTGCTTGGCTGTCTCACAAAAGCAGAAGTCATTTCAAAAAGATAGAATGTGTAAGACGTCCCACTGGTTCCAAAGTCCGAGCCATCCTTTCCTTCCACTCCTTTTAATTCCCAATGGCTCTGCCACCAAAACAAAACTCTGTTGAGAAAACTTTCTCACGTCCCCCGGTGAGAATCCAAGGACTGTGCTCTTCTGACACTAGCAGTGTGGTCAGTCGCCAAATGCCTGTGCCCTACTCATGCATGAGCTCCACACCTTGGGTGCCAGCGTACACCTGGGCTGGCCCTTGATGGCCCATGGCTTTGCTACAGCAGTGCCCTGCAGAGAATTCTTGATGAGGCTTTCACGACAAAATTGGCCTCAACCAAGGCGACTTCATAAAATTAAAGTGCAAATAACATTCAACCAGTTATTATTTCGGGATGGTGGGCTGACGCTGTTAAACAATGTGATGGTTTTTTTAACTAGTTTTAGGAAGAATTTTTTTTTTTTTTTTTGCACAAGATCGACCATCTAGAAATGGAGGGAGGCTGTTTTAAGAGTCGTGCAGATCGTACCTTTGCAGGATGCTGGCACCTGGAGGTGGCTTTAGCCAGTGCCCCTTGCCTTGGATGCTCATAGCAAAGGCCCCACAGGTGACTTAGCGGGAGACCGTCGGCATGGCCTCCTTGGGGAAGCTTGCTCTCCTGTTTACTCTTTACAGTCGGGGGAACTTAAAGTAGGGTGTTATTATATCTTGAAACTGGAGGAGAGCAACTCTCCCTTGCCCTCTCGGGTCCTCAAGATGACAGACTATCAGATCTCTAAACACAACCCCACCTACCATGTTTTCCATTGGGAAGACTTAAATCCTCACCCCTGGGGGGCAGCTAAAGGGCAGTTGGTAGATGCAGACCCAGAGGCTCAGTTCCCTTCGAGCAGGCCGACAGGCACTCCACAGCCCAGGATTCTACCCGGCCGGTCCATGACACTGAGCGGCTGCTGCAGGCTCCTCCAGGGATGAGGGTGGTGAGGCCTGTCTCCAGGTTTCAGACCCAGCAGAGCACATAGTAGCTGGAGTGAATAAGTACAAAGCTGTTGTGGGTTCTGCGCACGGCTGTATTTCTAGGGGAAGTCAGCGAGAGCATGGCGGGATGGGGCTCCTGGTGTAGCCACAGCAAGGTTCTGGGGGCCTGGGAATGAGGCTGCAGGTAACCGTGGTGGAGGAGGAGAGCTCAGCCTGGTGAGCAGAGGTGGACGGGAGGGAGCCCAGGAGCAAAGGGAAAAGCAGGTGACTCTCTGGGAAGTGGGACCACAGCTCATGGAGGGTCTTGTTGCGTTTTTCTATTCTGCATGAAAAAAGTTTACTACGAAAACAATACTTTTCTAATGAAACGCACAGGTGTGATAGAAACCCGTCACTGTCCTTGCGGCTGCCTGCACCCTGCTGGGGGTGTGAGACAGGCAGAGAGTCTCGCCTCGTGGCTCACCCAGGTGGCCCTGTCCTCTGCTCCCCAGGGATGGCCTTCTGTGGAGGCTCAGTGCCCCCAGGCCCGTGGCCCTGCCTGGATCCACCCCCATCCCGGCCTGCCCCCCTCAGGCTGTCTGCCTGGTCTCTGCCTTCCTTTCTCTTGGCTTTTGCCCCTGGAAACGTCTACATGTGACTCTCCTGAGAGCAGGAGAGTCATGCACTGGGGAAGCCTGTGATCTCTGTGGTACTGACTGGCCTTCATGTTCCAATTCTGATGACTTTGGAACCTCACAACCTGCTCCTCTAAGCAAATCCTCCGTCCACTTTGAAATAAGGACACTGCCTTTCATGCCATTTCTATGGGTTGACAGCCTTTCTAAAATTCATGCCACTGCAGCAACAAAGAGATAGGTGTGTGAAGCCAGAATTGTATTTTTCAGGAGAACAGAGTGTAGGAAATTATATCTGCACAGATCGTGTCTGGGCTGAACAAAGAGAAGTACATTCGCAGGAAGATTTGCCTTAGGAATCCGGGACCCCATACGTTGACTGTCCCTGCCTGACTACAGCTTTTACAGGACGTTTTGTCTGGGGGGCTTTCTCCCAAGAGCAGCACCTGGAGGTGGTTGCGACGGGCTTGGGCAGGGCCTCATTACCCAAGCGTGTGCCCGCAGCCCTCAGCTCTGGCTGCGTAGGGCCCTGTTCTCGAGATGGCCCTAGCTGCTACAGCTCTGTCACCTGAGCCCACGAGCCTTCATCCAGCAAACTGGAAAAAGTGCGTCTGTACTGCGAGCTTTTGTATGTGTCCCAGAATCGTGGACCTAGAAAATATTGGTTGTGCTGCACTCCTGCGTGGGCTCCGAAGCATAAGGTGCACCTGCCAGAACCTTCCTCATCCCCAAGGCATGATTCCAGCAGCATCTCCCCAAAGAGCAAGTGAGGCATTTTCTTTGCAGAGGGGGAGTCAGGACACCTAGGATTATAACCCTCATTGTTTTCTTTCTTCAAAGAAATGAAAAAGTAAAGCAGCTTTCTTATTTATTTATAACAACAGGCTTAGTCTATGCTCAGAATCCAAAACCTTGCTTTCATGTGTAAAGCCCAGGAACTTGTCCAATGTCTCAAGAGTGGACGAGCTGCCCCCACCATCCCCTTCCCTGGCTGTGCCGCTGCACACTGAGGTCGGAGGTGCTCTCTCCGACGCCTGCCTGCAGTCCTTGTCCCTTGGACTGCTTCGACAGGCACTGGAACTGCCGTGGTGTTTTAGGGGCTGCATTTAGGAATGAAGTCTTGGTTTAAACTGATACCTTTGCCAAGTAAGGCTTGTGTGACAGGGTGTGGCAAGAGGGAAGATGGAAATCTGAAGGCACAGAAGTTCCAAGGAGGGTGCTCGGGCTGGCACTGTGACCCATGCAGCTGGAGGCAGGGCACCTCCAGGTTGGTGTTGCTGACGGTTCTTCCCAGGCCCCCGGCATTCTGCTCCCTCATTCTGTCTCAGTTCTCCTAACGTGCCTGTTTCACCCTGCCTATGGGTTCCTCCGTAAAAAATGAAATTACTTGCAAGGACAGCCCTGCCCAAGAGCTATACAAGTTGGCTTTGCTTATAGTTAAGTGGTTTTATGTGGTACTTGTCAGCTTCTGTTTGAAAAGAAAATGAGTCTAGCATCATTTTATAGAACTTGTATTTGTTGCTCTTTGTAGCTTATTTTCTCAAGAAAAGCTCCAGCTCTCAGCTGGCACAGTGATAGGGTGGGTCTGCTTCCCGTCACCCAGCGCCCTGGACGCCCAGCAGCCGCACTTCCCAAAGCACAGAACCGAATCTGCCTTTCCAGTTTGTGACAGAGCCAGTTCAGCCGCTGACGATGGAACAACATTCTCACTTTTGAGGGCTAACGGTTAGCACGTGCTGTGCACAAGGCATGGTGCTGAGCAATTTCATCATTAGGTAATTTAGTCCTTGATGAAGCAGTTTGAAGCAGGAACTGTTATTAGCCCATTTTAAAGATGGGGAGGTTGAAGCTCAGAAGACTTAAATGCCTGGTGGGCACATGAAGCTGGAGCTAGGCTTCTGCAGAGCATTCTGCACGCCCTTGAACGTGGCATCCACCACCACCCGCCCTCTGAGTCCTCGGGTCGTGGCGGCACCCTGTGTCTGCTGTGCGGTACCATCTTGCCACTTAAAATACGTTGCTTTCAGGCAGCAGTAATGGCAGCAGTGTGCCAGCTGTGTCCCGCTCAGGCTAATCACTATCTTGTGTCTGGTCATTTGTGTTCTTACACTAATGCCAAACCTATTTTAGGCTCCTGTGGACCATGAATTCCCATGTTCTGCTCTCTCAGCACACCAGGGAACCAGTCATAGTTCCAGGCTGCCCATGAGGGCCTTCTCCCCATTTTCTCTGGTTAATGTTTGTTTAGGACCTTTGCTCACTCACTTAACAGCTTGTAATGACTTCAAGTCACCCGTTCCGAAGTTTGTGTCCCTGGAGCAGGACCCTGGTGACTGCATGCTGTCTGTGGTTCTGCAGATGAGAATTCTTAAGGTTCAGTGCCTTTGTCTTAAAGCATGGCTGCCAAAATGGGGGAGATGGGTGGGAGATGTTCCCCAAGTTCCTCTTCTGCCCTCTAGGAGCTTTAAGACTCAGGCAAGTCATCTGACCTTTGTATCTGCTTCTTCAGTACTTGTTGAGTAGTAATGGCCTCCCGGGGTCTTCCTGAGGGTCAGACGAGAGCGCAGTGGAGAAAGGGTCTCTAGCTGCACGGCTCACTCTCGGTGGCAGAGTTACTCTGTACTGTAATGTGAGTCCGATTTCCAACTCCTATCTCACCAAACTGCTGGTAGGGGGGTAACAGTGGAGAAGCCAGATGTTCATAACGGCTGATGGCAGAAACTTCCCTTTCCTCAGATAAATTAATTTTTGTATGAGTGTGCGTCCTCAAATTGCAATATGCAGGAGCCGCTGTCACGCTGCTACCACACCGAGAGCAGCAAGGGCCTCTTGCTATGGACGCGGATTCAGGCCCGCTTCCAGCGCAGCCTGCTCACCCCATCCGGTGCAAACAGGCTTCTTAGAGGACTTTACCCCCCATTTCACTGAGAGTGGCCTGATTTCCCAGGAGGAGGCTGGCCCCAGAGGCGGTCACCATGGGATTGTAGGGCATGTCCGCTGGCCCAGTGTTTGCACATTTTGCCTCCATCCTCTTACCCGACCCTTCTTTATCCTTCCCCTTGTAGGGTCTGCTTAGTTGGACCTAATTAAGATTTGTCTACATTTCGTGCTTATTTTCTCTTTTTTCTCTTTTTACATATAGGGTGTTCCTGAAAAGCCACATAGTGATTGAATCTTCAAACCTACTGACTCTAAAGAACAGCACGATTTGGGAAGAAAATCTGTGATAATGGGTTGTGACAAAGATTATCTTTTTTCCTCAATAATCTGTTTAGATTGGGCTGATTGTACTGAGTGACTCCTGGAAAAAAAAATCACCTATTTTAGAACAACAAATTGCAAAGAAAAACTATGTATCCTGAAACGTTACCTGGCCTGAGTCGCCTGTGCTGTGTCTGCTTGGAGACCCAGGGTCCTGGGCCAAGTGCAGGAGTCCGAGCAGGCGGAGTTTCTCCAAGTATTCGATTTCCTTTCTGTCATTAAGAGCGAGTTGCCGTATGTCCAAGCCTTGAACTAAAGCCTATTACCAGCTCTTGGTTTTACATCCATGCCCACAAGAGATAGCTTAGTGGTGCTTAACAAAGGAGAATTGTGGTCAAATAGGAATAATACGTCTTCTAAGATTTCTTAAATAGGGTTGTGCAAAAAGTGAGGAGCAGCGGCAGCGGTGAGCACAGGGTGGCTGTGCCCGTGTGTCACTGTCACCGCTGTGCTTTTCATTCCCCGGGGGACTTTGTGCAGACAATCTTACTGAGAGCAAAAGGCAGTGGGAAGCCATAGTTCTGCACTGTGGCATATTGGACTTCTCACCTCAGTATTGGCGAAGTTATACCCCAAACCCCTCATGGTCCAGGCCGTCCTGTCTGCCATGCGTTTCAGTCTCAGTGAGCCAACACTGTTTTCATTTCTCTGATGCTCCAGAATTGAGATGACGTTTTTTTTTCCCACAGCCCTATGGAATTTGCAATCTGTGATTGCCTTGTAAAAAGGAGAGCGCTTATGTCACCACATTAAACATTTGGTGTTTCTAAATACTCAAAGATAATTGGTGAGCACAATGTATTCATTTAATGGCAGAGACCATACTGGACCCAATTTGCAAGTACTGGGTCCTAAACTTCAAGTGCAATGTATATGAAAACCAATCTGAGCCTTGTATTCTCTTAAATATTTATTTTTTTTAACGTATGAGATGTTAAAGAGGGGTTCTCCGTTCATTTCAGTGCTGCATGGAGGCAGAATCCAGCAATAATTTCTTTCAATTGTGAAGTTACCTGGCTGTGACCCCACTGAGCCCTTGTCCTCTGAAATACTCCAATTTCGTGGGTTTAGAAAACTTGGATTTACTTTCAAATTTACCTTTCTGTATTTTGCAATTTAAATGTTTTGGGTGTGTTTTAAGTTCCGTGAAAGTAGCTTGATTGAAAGACTCCTTTTGACCAGAAGTCAGCAGCGGGCAGACGGGTCCCGGGTCGGCTCATCCATCCCTGTTGCAGTCATTCTGTTTTGTTTTAAGGAAAATATCTTGGGAGTGAATTTTAGGTTACTGTAGCTAATTTGTTTTAGAGGAATTTTGTTTAAAAGAAAGTGGGATCATTCTGAACTTTGCAGTGACCCCTTACACATTTTCTGAACATGAAAACAAATGACTAGCTACGTGAAAAGATTTTTCAGTGTCAGCATTTTATGAAAAACCAGAAGTTATTAGATGAAAGCAGTGACTGAATCTTTAAAATACACTTGATCATGCACAAATGAGTATTTTTTTTCCTCCTAAACTGGAAGTATATATCTGTTAGAAGTAACATAGCCAAAAATGTGAGTCTGAAGAATTTTTTTGCCAATACTTTACAGCAAGTATATGAACCAAAGTGATTTGAGTTTGTAAAAATGTAACATAGTATGAACAAAATTTGCACTATCCCAGATTTGAACATCTAGTGAGATTCACATTCATACTGAGTTTTCAGCATTGTGTTCTTTTTGCATTCATTTTTTACTTTTATTAAAGGTTCAAAACCAACCTCTGTGTTTATGAGTTTTTCTTTAAAAAGGAAGGCTGGGGGTTCTTCCATGTAGAATATTAGTATTTGGAATGGAAAAATATTTTATAGCTCTTAAAACTTTACTGAATTTCAGTATCCTCTTGGGAAAATACCACTTGACTATATCTTTTCATAATGGTAGAAGGATGGCGAATTTTTTCTCTTAATGGTGGAATGGAGTAGTAACAGCCAACCTCCCTCCTGTCCCCCACCCCACTGACACTGGGAGTCAGGGCCCACCCTGATCTCCCCCTAATGCTGTCCTCTGTCTTGAAGTGAAAATGCCCTTTCTCTGTTGTAGATAAGTTTGGGGGCCACAGCTCCCAGCAGAAAGGGCCCAGGCAAAGGGTGGAACATCCTGGAGAAGGAATAGCTGGGGTGGCAGGGGAGCCCAGGGCTAGCTGATGTGGGGGACCAACATGGCGCTCTGCTTGTTCCCCCATCCCGGCTGGGCGGCATGTGGTCCGGGGCCTGGCTCACGGCACGGAGCCCCTTTGGGGCCCTGCCCCTGGGAGCTGGGGGCTAGGTGCGGGTGGCCCTGCATCGTGTCTGGTGGGCCAGGCTTCCACTGCCAGCCGGGCAGAGCCCTGCAGGTGCCATGCCGGGTGCGTATGTGCAAGAAGGCCAGCACCACATTGTCAGGAAGGCCTGCTGAGTGTCATGGGGCACCTTGGGGAGCCTGGCACAGACCAGGTGCCTGTCACCTAGGGTGCAGACTGACCTGGAGTGCCAGGGCATCTCCCCTGTGAGGGTGACAGGGTCGCTGAGGGATGCTGGGCCCAGGAGGGCAGCAGTGAGGCTGATGACAGGCCTGGAGGGGCGGCGGAGTTGTGCCCAGGCTGTCACACCACCCTCTGTGTGGTTCCCGGGAGGCCAGCCTGCCACCCCCAGAACCTAGGCTCCCCAAGAGCTCCCGCAGTGCTCACGCCACATACCCAGGCTCCGAGAAAATGTATTTCAAGTTGTGAAATAGCATCTCAGTGACAGTAGAGAAGGGACTGACTTTACTATACTCAACCCAGTACATTTTATGATACAGTCCAAACCAATAGGCTCTTGGGACATTCAACACAACACATTCATGGATGGAAAGCCTGGCAGAGCTGGTGACACACGTTCCCGTCATCTCAGACGCACAAGATTTTGCTGAGATGGATCTGACAGAGTAATGTCCACTTTGGACCAGTCTAAGTCTGTGTTTTAGAGTACATTTAGGAAGTGGGACATTTCCCGGAATTTTTCTGGTCCATAAGCAAGTAACTGAATCATCCTATTTCATTAAAAGGTAAGGTATGTACTTCACAGATTTTCCTGCTTTTCAGATGCACGAGCAGGGCTGAGTAAATGGGAACTCAGGATGGACACAAGGGTATTGTGTTTACTTAGCTGGTTTTCAGTCACCGGCAAATTTACCTAATGTTAGTGTAAAGACTCAAATGAGATAAAATAAGTCACTTGGGGTCCTGGACTCTCCCACCTTTGAATTACAGACATTCCGTCTCAGGGGTAAAAAGAGACAATGGAAGGAACCCAGCTTAAACCTAACTTGTCTTCTCTACTTCCTGTATTAAAATAGACCTTTTGATAAGAATGTTCATTTTCTGAGAGATTCAGATTAGCTCAATAATGCAACTAGCAGATAAGGCCTTAGAGTAGGGACATACCCTTCAAAAAGGATTGATGTTGTAAAACGTTAATAAAGATTTGGAAATTCAGCTTCAAGGCATAGTATCTTATGCAGTGAGATGCTGGCCTAAGACCCACCGATCTACTATCAGGCTGCTCTTGGAGAGGCAACCGGCTGGTGAGCCACAGGAGGAATTTCGTATTGATCCCTGAATGGGGCCAACATACGAGAAGAGAGATGCGTGAAATATACCCAAGTCCTAACATCCAGGCACAGTGCTCTGCGGATTTTCTGTGTCAGCCTTCCTAAGATTTGCAGCAGAGTATCTTACCTGAGCATGTATAAAATCACCTAAGAGTGCCAGGCACAAGGCAGGCTCCCCTTGCTCCCCAGCGTGCTCTGGACAGGCGAATGGGCTGAGATGGGTGCGGCTGCAGCCTAGATTTGGGACTTTGAAGACCAACAGCACAACATGACAAGTGGCTCCTCCTCTCTGTGTCCGCTTACTGGACACAGATTCCTCTCAGCGTCGACACCTTCCTCACTAGCTGTTCTCTGCAGCTTGGGCTCCCTGGAATGCACATTCTCAAGTTCAGGAGTGCAGGCAGGCAGTGAAGGAAGATGCAGTTTGAAACCATAGCTCTGTCCCTGAAGGCATTTTCTCAGTAGAACCTGCCTCTTCATGTTTGTTCTGTGTCTTCTCTCAAGCAGATTCCCCTTTTAAAACTGTACAGTTCATTCTTATTCATCCTTCAGACCTCAGCCAAAGGGTCATTTTCTTGCTCTGTTCATCATGATGAACTTCCCCAACGGTCCTAGGGCTGCAGGGCCGCTCCAGAGAGGATTGAGTCGCTGTCCTCCAGCTGCATGCCCTTGAGGGGAAGGCTTGCCTTGCTTGTCATCCAGCCCTGGTGCCCGGCTCCTAATCCATAAAGGCTCACCCAGACGCCCATTGGCCATTCAGCAAATGCTTGCAGGCGCCTGTTGTCTGTGGTGGGCAATGCCACTGTGGTGACACTGGGGTTGTTTTTCCCAGGCACAGGTTTGGGGTGTGTCAGGCCATCCTTGCCCCTGCCTCCAGTGTGGCTCGCTGGGCTGTAGAGCTCCAACCCCGGCTAGCACGGGCTGCTGATTGTGACTGCTGTCAGAGCCTTGGGCCAGCCCCATGCATGTTTACACCCTCAGAATTTGTCTTTTTAAGGCAAAAGTGCACAATGACCGGTGACAGACCTGGCACCTTCAAACTGTGTCTCATTTGCCTTCAGACTACCTTAATCCCTTTCATGCTCAGGGGCCCACTGACCCTTGCCAATTTGAACAGCAGGCATTACCCTTCCCCCTGATTTCTCATCAATCATATTAGTCACAAAGACCCACTTAGGGCGGGGGATGTGCGAACCCCAACGCTCTGAGAGAGGTTCCAGGCTGAGGGGGCAGCTTGGCAGGACCCCCGAGTCAGCTAATGAACAGCTTCCTACTTCCAGGCCCGTGCCCAGGAGAGGTGTGTGAGCCTGCATTCAGAGGCGCCTGTCTAGTCAATGTCCGGCCACATGACTGCCGCGGTGGGCCAGGTCTGGGACCTACCTCCTCCTGCTGGAGCACCTGTCTTCCTGAAACGTCCAGCCGGCTGCAGAAGCCGTCTGAAAAAAGGTCAACATGCCAACAATACACTTGAAAGATCATTTCAAAGTCCCACACATCTGAAAGGAGGGAGGTCTGCATTTCATTACATGGTACAGGATTTGACACAAGGTTCGGTGTCTTTTATAAATCTGGGTGCATGGACAAACCTGTCTGAAGGTTTCTCACAAATAGAATTAGCTGCATTTCCTAAGTGCATACACAGGTATTTGCAATTGTACAACTCATTTAAAAACAGAAAACATGTTACTGAACACTCAGCGCGTGCCAGAAGTTGCTTTGTGCACACCGGGAGCAGAATAGATTCCCACGCCGACAGTCACTGTTAAAGTGCCCGTGTCCACAAGGAGATCTTGTTGACACTTGGGGAGGCATTAGCTCTCTGGGGGACACTTTTTCTGTTCATCTCAGAAACCTCATTTCCACTCCATAATCGGTGTTCCAAAGACATTTAAGAAAGACGGAGGAGGGAAGGAGAGGGGAGAGAAGACAGGTAGGAAGGCAGGTTGTCACCCATCCAGGAGCCGACATTATGAAACCTATTTTTAACTTAAAATAGCCGACAGTTTTAGATCGTCTGTTAAGTGCCTCAGATAATCACTACCTTGGCTGTCCACAAAGGAAGAAGGAAGAAAAGTAGAGAAAAGCTTCATTTTCCCAAATAGTATGGCCTCCTGACTTTAATCCAAGGGCTCCTTCTGCATGGAGCCATTTCTCCCAGCAGCCCGTTGTTCTCCGCCCTGTGCGTCAGGGTCTCAGAAGACAAGTGAAAGGCCCTAACCCCAACACCTTGGGAAGTGACCTTCTTTGGAAAGAGGGCCTTTGCAGATTTAACCAAGGTAAGATGAGGTCCCTAGGGTGGGCCTTGATGCGTCAGGACTGATGTCCTTGTCACAGGGGGAACGCAGACACACACACGCCAGGTGAAGACGCACAGAGGCTGCCACGCACAGGTGAGGCTGGGAGCGATGTGCCTGCACACCAGGGTGTGCCCGAGATGGCCAGAAGCAGGAGAGAGCCTGGGATGCATTCTTCCCGCGCTGCAGAGGCTGTGGGCCCGAGGCACCTAAGCTTTGGGCTCCTGGCCTCTAGAACCAGGAGAGGCTAAATCCCTGTCCACTGTTTCACTTCTCCAGGACCAGAAGACAGCAGCGGCTCTGTGCTCTTCACCCACTTTATCTGAACTTCTGCAGTTTCTAGAAACACCAGACTCCTTTCCTTCCCCGCACAAGCATATTGAAATCTAATCCTCAGTGTCTGCACCAGCCTCAGGTAGGGTATCCATGTCATAGTACAGGTAGCTGAAAATGACGGTGAGTATTTACTACAGCATCCGTCACCCTAGATTTCTGTCAGGTAGGCGGAGAGATGAAGTGCCCCTCTCTGTCGGGAAAGTACTTACTGCAAACCAAGCAGGAAACAGAGAGCAGGACCTGGAAGTGACATCCTGAAAAGGCTCTGAGTCAACAACGAAAATTTGTTCCGCCGTGTGAAAATTATTGGCTCAGATTAAAATCAGCACTAACCAGGTAGAATTTCAACACCAAGCGTGCAATTCTCCTGCTGAGGTTAGTTAATCTCCGCTCTGCTGCTGGCCCTGGGGGCAAGTGACTCCAGAAAACAAATGAAATATTGGCCCCCCAGGCAGAGCACCTTCCCCAGCTCAACCAGGCCCAGCCCGGCAGCCAAGTGGGCTGTCCTTAGCCCTGGCTCTCCCTGGACTGGAGACCCAAGACCTCGTGGATACAGTGGCTGGAATTCTTTCTGTTACTGGGAACACAATCACATGAGAGCTGGGAATGTCTTAGGAGTCATCCCCACCCACCCCTTCCCCACCTCCACTTCACAAGTGAGGAGCTGACCACCCGGGAGGGCCCCAGACATGTTGATCCCCATGGCCACCCCCAGCTCCTGTGTCCAGCCTGGGCAGCTCCTCCTGCTGGTGAGCCCCAGCACCAAGCTCGGGGCAGGGCTCTGGACCAGGCCCTAATTCACATCACTGGGTCCCCTCACCCACAGCCCAAGGTGCCCTGGAGCAGAGCCCTGCCCCAGGAGCCAAAGCTCTGACCTTACGGGGGACAGAAACCTGTGATCAGGGGGAGGCCGATGCCCTTCCTACCACTTTCCTGGGTCCTGAGGTCTCCCCCGGGAGCTTCCTGGTGCTATGAGCCTGAGGCCAGCCCTTGACACCGACCACGGTCTGCCCCACCTGCCTGAAGGTGTCCATGTCCCACAGGCTCTGCTTTGCTTTTCCCAATGGACTTCTGCTCTCTCTGTAACAGACCCTTTAGTGCAGACGAGAAAAGGCAGACTGGGACATGAGTTCCTAAGACGAGGTTCACGTCCAGGGCTCCGCCCCTTCACAGCTACTTGGCTGATGACTTCTCGGCGTCCCATTTCCCTTCTCGGTACACTGAGCTGAGTAATAGTACCTACACCCTGGGGTTGTTTGCCTGGCGAGGGTATGAGCTCAATTAATGTTAACTGTCATCACCACCACAGTCACCACCACCACCCTCATCTCTCTAGTCCTTTCACTTGCTCTACCCTGCTTTGCTTCTATGTCAATCCACAGTGGGTCCCAGCAGGAGAATTTTATGGCCCATTTCACAGGACCTTACTTCCAATTTCTAGGAATATTATCAGGAGGCCTAAGAGCACATATTGGGTTCCCAGAGAAGGAAAAGTAACAGTCCTTCTTCAGACAGAGAAGTGGTCTGAGCTTCAGCATCCATCAGCATGCATTTAGTTTTAACTAGTTAGCAAACTAGCTACATCTATCTCCCTACCTCTTGAAACTGTCTAAATGTTAAATCTTATTTTTTGTGGTTTTTAAAACTGCAATAATAATATGCTTTCCTTCTAAAAATGCCAAGTAATATCCACCCAAAAGCAGCAGGATACACATTCTTCTCAAGTGCTCATGGAACATTTTCCAGAACAGACCACATACTAGGCCACAAAAAGAAGCTGAGTAAATTCAAAAAGACTGAAATTCTACCAACCAATTTCTCAGATCACAAGGGTATAAAACTAGAAATAAACTGTACAAAGAAAACAAAAAGGCTCACAAACACATGGAGGCTTAACAACATGCTCCTAAATAATCAATGGATCAATGACCAAATTAAAACAGAGATCAAGCAATATATGGAGACAAATGACAACAACAGTACAAAGCCCCAACTTCCGTGGGACGCAGCAAAAGCAGTTCTAAGAGGAAAGTATATTGCAATCCAGGCCTATTTAAAGAAGGAAGAACAATCCCAAATGAATAGTCTAAAGTCACAATTATTGAAACTAGAAGAAGAAGAACAAATGAGGCCCAAAGTCAGCAGAAGGAGGGACATAATAATTAGAGAAGAAATAAATAAAATTGAGGAGAATAAAACAATAAAAAAAATTAATGAAACCAAGAGCTGGTTGTTCGAGAAACGAAATAAAATAGATAAACCCCTTGCCAGACTTATCAAGAAAAAAAGAGAATCTACACACATAAACAGAATCAGAAATGAGAAAGAAAAAATCACTACAGACACCATAGAAATACATAAAATTATTAGAAAATACTATGAAAAATTATATGCTAACAAACTGGATAACCTAGAAGAAAGGGACAGCTTTCTAGAAAAATACAACCTTCCAAGACTGACCAAGGAAGAAACAGAAAATCTGAACACACCAATTATCAGCAATGAAATTGAATCGGTAATCAAAAAACTACCCAAGAACAAAACTGCTGGACCAGATGGCTTCATCGCTGGATTTTATTGGACATTTAGAGAAGAAATAATACCCATTCTCCTTAAAGTTTTCCAAAAAATAAAAGAGGAGGGAATACTTTTAAACTCATCCTATGAAGCCAGCATCACTCTAATATGAAAACCAGGTGTTTCTAATATGAAACACCACCAAAAAAGAAAACTATAGACCACTATCCCTGATTAACATAGATACAAAAATACTCAACAAAATATTAGCAAACCAAATTCTAAAATACATCAAGAGGATCATACACCATGATCAAGTGGGATTCATCCCAGGGATGCAAGGATGGTACAACATTGGAAAATCCATCACCATCACCCACTATATCAATAAAAAGAAGGGCAAAAAAAAAAAGCCAAGTAATATAGAAATAAATAAAACATAAAAATTGAGGTCCTCTCCTTCCATTTCCCAGGAGAAAATACAATGTGGTGTGTATATTTGCAGATCTTTTTTGATACATGCAAATAAGAATAATACAAACAGTAAAATGGTAGAAAGAGTTCAAAAACTGTTCTTTAATTTTTACTGTGGTGAAGACCACCTGTCATAAACTTTAGCACCTTAAACATTTTAAGCACCCAGTCCCACAGGAACCATATTCAGCAGGAATGTCAGGTACCTTCATGCTGCTGTGCACCTATCTCCAGAACTTCTCCACCTCCCCAAACAGTAACTCCATCCCCCTCAGCCAACTCCCCACACCCTTCCCCTGTGCCCTAGTGACAACCCTTCTGATTTTTGTCTCTATAAATGTGACCACTCTAGGTACCTCATATGAGTGGAACCATATAGTATTTGTCCTTTTGCAACTGGCTTATTTCACAGCATAATGTCCTCAAGGTTCATCCACATTGTAGCATGTGGCAGGAGTTTCTTCCTTTTCAAGGCTGAATAATATTCCACTGTTTGTACATACCACTTTTGTTTAACCATTCGTCCTTCAATGGACATATCGGTTTCTTCCCCGTTCGCTGTTGTGAATAATGATGCTATGACATGGTGCGCACATATTTCTTTGAGACCCTGCTTTCAATTCTCTTGGGTATATACCCAAAGTGGGACTCCTAGGTCATATGATAGTTTTATTTAAAATTTTTTGAGATACCACTATACTGTTATCCATAGTAGTCATAACATTCTATAATCCCACCAACAGTGCACCAGGGTTCTAACTTCTCCACATCCTTACCAACACTAATTTTCTGTTTTTTGATAGGAGCCATCCTAACAGATGTGAGTGATAGCTCACTGTGGTTTTGATTTGCATTTCTCTGATTTTATTTATGTTAAGCATCTCTTCATATGCTTGTTGGCCATTCATATTATTTTTGGAGAAATGTCTTTTCAAGTCCTTTAACCATTTTTTAATTGGGTTAATTTTATTGTTATTGAACTATAAGAGCTATTTATATATTCTGAGTAGTAGCCCTTTATCAGATATATTATTTGCAAATATTTTCTCAGATTTTTAGATTGCCTTTTCATTGTTGATTGTGTTCTCTTACGTACAGAAGGGGTTTTTTGGTAATTAAATGTTAAGAGTTTATTGTTTTTGTTTGTTTTGTTTTGTTTATTTTGGTGTCATTAATCTACAATTACATGAGCAACATTATGTTTACTAGACTCCCCCCATCATCAAGTCCCCACCACATACCCCACTACAGTTACTGTCCATCAGCGTAGTAAGATGCTATAGAATCACTACTTATCTTCTCTGTGTTGTACAGCCCTTCCGCTGCCCCTCCCACATTATGTCTGCTAATTGTAATGCCCCTTTTTTTCCCCTTATCACTCCCTTCCCACCCATCCTCCCCAGTCTCTTTCCCTTTGGTAACTGTTAATCCATTCTTGGATGCTGTGAGTCTGCTGCTATTCTGTTCCTTCAGTTTTGCTTCATTGTTATACTCCACAAATGAGGGAAATCATTTGGTATTTGTCTTTCTCTGCCTGACTTACTTCACTGAGTATAACACTTCCTAGCTCCATCCATGTTGTTGCAAATGGTAGGATTTGTTTCTTTCTTATGGCTGAATAGTATTCCATTGTGTATATGTACCACTTCTTCTTTATCTATTCATCTACTGATGGACACTTAGGTTGCTTCCATTTCCTGGCTATTGTAAATAGTGCTGCAATAAACAGGGGTGCATATGTCTTTTTCAAACTGGGCTCCTGCATTCTTACGGTAAATTCCTAGGAGTAGAATTCCTGGGTCAAATGGTATATCTATTTTTAGTTTTTTGAGGAACCTCCATACTGCTTTCCACAATGGCTGAACTAATTTATATTCCCACCAGCAGTGTAGGAGGGTTCCCTTTTCTCCACATCCTCGCCAACATTTGTTGTTGTTTGTCTTTTTGATGGCGGCCATCCTTACTGGTGTGAGGTGATACCTCATTGTGGTTTTAATCTGCATTTCTCTGATGATTAGTGACGTGGAGCATCTTTCATTCGCCTGTTGCTCGCCTGAATTTCTTCTTTGGAGAAGTGTCTGTTCAGATCCTCTGCCCATTTTTTAATTGGATTATTTGCTTTTTGTTTGTTGAGGTGCGTGAGCTCTTTATATATTTTGGATGTCAACCCTTTATCGGATATGTCATTTATGAATATATTCTCCCATACTGTAGGAAGTCTTTTTGTTCTACTGATGGTGTCCTTTGCTGTACAGAAGCTTTTCAGCTTGATGTAGTACCACTTGTTCATTTTTGCTTTTGTTTTGCTTTTGTTGCCCAGGGAGATATGTTCATGAAGAAGTCGCTCATGTTTATGTCCAAGAGATTTTTGCCTATGTTTTTTTCCAAGAGTTTTATGGTTTCATGACTTACATTTAGGTCTTTGATCCATTTCGAGTTTACTTTTGTGTATGGGGTTAGACAGTAATCCAGTTTCATTCTCTTACATGTAGCTGTCCAGTTTTGACAACACCAGCTGTTGAAGAGGCTGTCATTTCCTCATTGTATATCCATGGCTCCTTTGTCATATATTAATTGACATATATGTCTCGGTTAATATCTGGACTCTCTATTCTGTTCCACTGGTCTTGGGTCTGTTCTTGTGCCAATACCAAATTGTCTTGATTACTGTGGCTTTGTAGTAGAGCTTGAAGTTGGGAAGCGAGATCCCCCCTGCTTTATTCTTCCTTCTCAGGATTGCTTTGGCTCAACGGGGTCTTTTGTGGTTCCATACGAATTTTAGAACGATTTGTTCCAGTGCGTTGAAGAATGCTGTAGGTATTTTGATAGGGATTGCACTGAATCTGTAGATTGCTTTAGGCAGGACAGCCATTTTGACAATATTAATTCTTCCTAGCCAAGAGCATGGGATGAGTTTCCATTTGTTAGTGTCCTCTTTAATTTCTCTTAGGAGTGCCTTGTAGTTCTCAGGGTAGAGGTCTTTCACTTCCTTGGTTAGGTTTATTCCTAGGTATTTTATTCTTTTTGATGCAATTGTGAATGGAATTGTTTTCCTGATTTCTCTTTCTGTTAGCTCATCATTAGTGTATAGGAAAGCAACCGATTTCTGTGTGTTAATTTTGTATCCTGCAACTTTGCTGAATTCAGATATTAGTTCTAGTAGTTTTGGAGTGGAGTCTTTAGGGTTTTTTATGTACAATATCATGTCATCTGCAAATAGTGACAATTTGACTTCTTCTTTACCAGTCTGGATGCCTTCTATTTCTTTGTTTTGTCTGATTGCCATGGCTAGGACCTCCAGTACTATGTTGAATAAACAGTGGGGAGAGTGGGCATCCCTGTCTTGTTTCCGATCTTAGATGAAAAACTTTCAGCTTCTCGCTGTTAAGTATGATATTGGCTGTGGGTTTGTCATATATGGCCTTTATATGTTGAGGTATTTGCTCTCTATACCCATTTTGTTGAGAGTTTTTATCATGAATGGATGTTGAATTTTGTCAAATGCTTTTTCAGCATCTATGGAGATGATCGTGTGGTTTTTGTCCTTCTTTTTGTTGATGTGGTGGATGATGTTGATGGATTTTCAAACGTTGTACCATCCTTGCATCCCTGAGATGAATCCCACTTTATCATGGCGTATGATCCTCTTGATGTATTTTTGAATTTGGTTTGCTAATATTTTTTGAGTATTTTTGTATCTATGTTCATCAGGGATATTGGTCTGTAATTTTCTTTTATTGTGGGGTCTTTGCCTGGTTTTGGTATTAGAGTGATGCTGGCTTCATAGAATGAGTTTGGATGTATTCCTTCCTCTTTTATTTTTTGGAGAACTTTAAGGAGAATGGGTGTTATTTCTTCTCTATATGTCTGGTAGAATTCAGCAGTGAATCCATTGGACCAGGGGTTTTGTTCTTGGGTAGTTTTTTGATTACTGATTCAATTTCATTGCTGGTAATTGGTCTGTTTAGATTTTCTGTTTCTTCCTTGGTCAGTCTTGGAAGGTTGTATTTTTCTAGGAAATTGTCCATTTCTTCTAGGTTATCCAGTTTGTTAGCATATAGATTTTCATAGTATTCTCTAGTAATTCTTTGTATTTCTGTGGGTCCATCATGATTATTCCTTTCTCATTTCTGATGCTGTTTATGTGTGTAGATTCTCTTTTCTTCTTAATAAGTCTGGCTAGGGGCTTATCTATTTTGTTTATGTTTTCAAAGAATCCACTGTCAGTTTCATTGATTTTTTTTCTATTGTTTTATTCTTCTCAATTTTATTTATTTCTTCTCTGATCTTTATTATGTCCCTCCTTCTGGTGACTTTGGGCCTCTATTCGTCTTCTTTTTCCAATTTCAATAATTGTGACTTTAGACTATTCATTTGGGATTGTTCTTCCTTCTTTAAATAGGCCTGGATTGCAATATACTTTCCTCTTAGAAATGCCTTTGCTGTGTCCCACAAAAGTTGGGGCTTTGTGCTGTTGCTGTCATTTGTCTCCATATATTGCTTGATCTCTGTTTTAATTTGGTCATTGATCCATTGATTATTTAGGAGCATGTTGTTAAGCCTCCATGTGTTTGTGAGCCTTTTTGTTTTCTTTGTACAATTTATTTCTAGTTTTATACCTTTGTGATCTGAGAAATTGGTTGGTAGAATTTCAATCTTTTTGTGGCCTAGTATGTAGTCTATTCTGGAAAATGTTCCATGAGCACTTGAGAAGCATGTGTATCCTGCTGCTTTTGGGTATAGAGTTCTGTAGATGTCTGTTAGGTCCATCTGTTCTGGTGTGTTGTTCAGTGCCTCTGTCTCCTTACTTATTTTCTTTCTGGTTGATCTGTCCTTCAGAGTGAGTGGTGTGTTGAAGTCTCCTAGAATGAATGCATTGCATTCTATTTCCTCCTTTAATTCTGTTAATATTTGTTTCACATATGTCAGTGCTCTGGTGTTGGGTGCATTTATAATGGTTATATCCTCTTGTTGGACTGACCCGTTTATCATTATGTAATGTCCTTCTTTATCTCTTGCTACTTTCTTCATTTTGAGGTCTATTTTGTCTGATACAAGTAATGCAACACCTGCTTTTTTCTCCCTGTTGTTTGTATGAAATATCTTTTTCCATCCCTTCACTTTTAGTCTGTGTATGTCTTTGGATTTGAGGTGAGTCTCTTGTAAGCAGCATATAGATGGGTCTTGTTTTTTTATCCATTCTATTACTCTGTGTCTTTTGATTGGTGCATTCAGTCCATTTACATTTAGGGTGATTATCGATAGATATGTACTTATTGCCATGGCAGGCTTTGGATTCGTGGTTACCAAAGGTTCAGGGGTAGCTTCTTTACTATCTAACAGTCTAACTTGACTCTCTTATTAAACTATTATAAACACATTCTGATGATTGTTTATTTCTCTCCCTTCTTATTCTTCCTCCTCCATTCTTTATATGTTAGGTGTTTTATTCTGTACTCTTTTGGGTTTCTTTTGACTACTTTTGTGGATAGCTGATTTTATTTTTTGCCTTTAGTTAGTATTTGGTTGTCTGCTTTCTTTGCTATGATCTTATTTTCTCTGATGACATCTATTTAGCCTTAGGAGTGCTTCCATCTAGAGCAGTCCCCTTAAAATATCCTGTAGAGGTGGTTTATGGGAGACAAATTCCCTCAACTTTTGCTTGTCTGGGAATTGTTTAATCCCTCCATCAAGTTTAAGAGATAATCGTGCTGGCTACAGTATTCTTGGTTCAAGGCCCTTCTGTTTCATTGTATTAAATACATCATGCCATTCTCTTCTGGCCTGTACGGTTTCTGTTGAGAAATATGATGATAGCCTGATGGGTTTGCCTTTGTAGGTGATATTTTTTCTCTCTCTGGCTGCTTTTAATACTCTGTCCTTGTCTTTGATCTTTGTCATTTTAATTATTATGTTTCTTGGTGTTGTCCTCCTTAGGTCCCTTGTGTTGGGAGATCTGTGGGCTTCCATGCTCTGAAAGACTATTTCCTTCCCCAGCTTGGGGAAGTTTTCAGCAATTATTTCTTCAAAGACACTTTCTATCCCCTTTTCTCTCTCTTCTTCTTCTGGTACCCCTATTATGCAAATATTGTTTCCTTTGGATTGGTCATACAGTTCTCTTAATATTCTTTCATTCCTAGAGATCCTTTTATCTCTCTCTGCCTCAGCTTCTCTGTACTCTTGTTCTCTGATTTCTATTCCATTAACAGTCTCTTGCACCTCATCCAGTCTGCTCTTAAGCCCGTCAATCAATTGCTTCATTTCTGTAATCTCCCTCCTGACTTCATCTCTTAGCACTTGCATATTTCTCTGCAGGTCCATCAGCATGGTTATGACTTTTATTTTGAATTCTTTTTCAGGAAGATTGGTTATATCTATCCTACCAGGCCCTCTCTCTGGGGTTGTCTGAGTGATTTTTGACTGGACCAGATTCTTCTGCCTTTTCATGGCGATAGAAGTGGTCACAGGCAGGTGGCGCATGTGTCAGCTGGGAGAACAAAGTCCCTTCCTGCTTGCTGTTCGCCTTGCCCTCACCACTGCCTGTGCCATCTACCCGCACACCGGGAGCAGTCTCTGGGATAATCCCCTGAGCTGATGTGGGCGGCGCGGCCCTTCAGATAGCCTAGAGCCCTGGGGGGTTGGGGGGTGTCACAGATGCACCAGGTGTGTTCTCCTGCAAGAACGGCGCCCCTTCATGCCTTCTGGACCTTGCTCTGGCTTCCTCTGTCTGTGCTGGGCAGCTGCACCCTGGCGGCAGCCTCTGGATCTGTCCCGGTTAGCTGCGCGCTGGGAGGAGACTCTTCGTCGTTGCTGTGGGCGGGGCTGTTCCCCGGCTGCTCTGCAGCTGTGGTGGGTCAGCTGGTTTGCTTGCAGCGCTGGCTGGAGTGAATGAATGGCAGGCTGTTTATCCCCATGAGGGACTTTGGGGCTGTTACCCCTCAGGGGGTTAGGGCACCTGAAGTTCCTTAAGATTCTCAGCCTGCTGGGCTGAGTGTGCTGGGACGATTTTGTCCAGCTGATAAGCCCTTGTCCCTTTAAGACTTTTAAAAAGCACCCGCTTTTCTTTTGTCCCAGTGGAGCCGGCTGTGGGGACCCGCTTGCAGTCTCCGTCTCAGATTTTACTTTTCCATTTCTCTAATATCCAGTACACCATGCAATGTGTGTCTCTACCCCCAGGGCAGATCACCAGGGCTGGTTATTTAGCCGGTCTGTGCTTCCACTCCCTCCCCACTCTTGATTCTTTTCCTCCCGCTGGTGAGCTGGGGTGGGGGGAGTGCTCGGGTCCCACCGGGTCATGGCTTTGTGTCTTACCCTTTTTGTGAGATGCTGAGTTCTTGCAGATGTAGATGTGGCCTGGCTGTTGTACTGTGTCTTCTGGTCTCTCTTTTAGGAGTAGTTGTATTTGCTGTATTTTCAAAAATATATATGGTTTTGGGAGGAGATTTCTGCCGCCCTAGCCGCCATCTTGAGCCCCTCCAAGCTGAACAGAAGTTTTTAAGTTTTATGTAGTCCTCTCTATTTTTGTTTTTTCTGCCTGTGTTTTCAGAGTCATAGATAGAAAACCATTGCCGAGTCCAATGTCATGAAGCCTTTTTCCCTTTTCTTTTGGGGTTTTATAGTTTGTTGTCTTATGTTTAGGTCTTTAATCCATTATGTTAATTTTTGTATATGATGTAAGGTCCAAATTCATTCTTCGGCATCCCGTTTTCCAATACCACTTGTTGAAGAGACTGTTCTTTCCCCATTGAGTGGTCTTGGCACCCTTGTATGAAGATCTTTTGGCCATATTCACAAGGGTTTATTTCTGGACTCTCTATTCTATTGTTCCCTTTGTCCATCTTTATGCCAATAACACACTGTTTTGATTAATATAACTTTGTAAAATGTTTGAAATCAGGAAGTGTGAGTACTCCAACTTTTTCTTTTTGAAAATTATTTTGGCTATTTGGGATCCCTTGAGATTCCATTTAGATTTTAGGATAATGTTTTACAATTTCTCTGAAAAAATGTCATTGGGATTTGATAGAGATTGAGTTGAATCTGTAAATAAGTTTGAATAGTGTTGACATCTGAATATTAAGTCTTCCAATCCACGAACACAGGATGTTGAAAATGATACTTTTTTACTCAGTAATGTATCATGAATATCTTTTCATGTCAATCATACAAATTCATTCATCTATTTATTCAATAGGTATTTTCTAAGGGCCTACCATGTTCCAGGCGCTTGCAATGTATAGATGAGCAGAACAGAGACCCGTTTCCTTGAGGTGCCTTCTCTCTCCAGGAGCAGACACTGAATGTTAACAAACAGAGAGATGATACAGTGTATTAGGAGACAGTAAGTGCTATGGGGAAAAAAGGAGAGCAGAGTAAGGAAAATTAGAGGGGAGGTGGGGAGGTGGGTTGCAACTTTAAGTAGGATGGTTGAAATAGAGACCTCATTGAGAAGGTGGCTCCGTCCAGGCTCCGCAGAAAACAAAACCGAAGGCAGGTAAGTGTTAATGCTGCCTCAGGTGGGGTGGCCCTGGGCAACAGTAGTGAGAACAGAAGGGAGGCAGGGCAGAGGCGGGAGTCAGGAGAGCTCCCCGCCCATGTGGGGCTGACCATGCTTCATGCCGCTGTGGAGAGGCACAGCAGCCGTTCACCCATGGGCAGGCTGTATGGAAAAGCCATGCCTGCAGAGGCACTTGGAGAGAGCAGAGGGCAGCAACCCAGCTGCCTGTGCTCTGCTGCCTCCCTCCCTCGCTGGCAGCCCCGGGGGTGTGCCCATCTCTGCGCTTTGTCCCTCCAGCACTTTGGGAGTTGCTGTAGGAAGCAGCTCCCATATCTTGGCCTTGGGATTCATCTGAGCCCAGAAAGGGTGGGAGAACCAGAGATGGTGGGTGTGGCCGAACAGCCTCAGGCTGTAGGCTCCCGCCCCCCCCCCCACCCCCCGCCAGGTGAGTCAGTCTCTCTGCAGAAGCTGGCAAGTGGTGGCCGGTCTGACAGCAGGTGGGGTCTAGGGAGGCCCGGAGGTGTGTCGGATGCATCCCTCTTAGGCCTGTCTGCCACAGCCGCCTGCTCTTGCAGAGAACAGACTTTGAGCTGGTGAAGCGTTCCACTCTGAAGAACACTGAGAGGATCCAACTGTTCATCATCACAACCAGCACACAGCAGACACCCTCATCCACTCAGCTTTGTCACCTTGCCCGAGCATTTCTACTGCCAGAGTTCTGAGAGGAAAACTTCTGGAGCTATAGCATATGCATGCATATCCAGCTTTTGAGTAGATGATGTGAAGTCTCCCTTTACACACATTGCACCAACTCACACTCCCCCAAGGGAGGGCCTCACACCTGCCTCTGCTGAGCTGTGCCTTTCAATGTTTGCCACCTACAGGGGAAACTAGTTTCTCATTATTCCCTCGCATTTCTATGATCACCAATAAGACTGAGAATCTTTTGGTACATTTGTTAACCTTTCGTATTTCTCTTGCAAAGTTTCTGAGCAGCTCCCTGGCCCTCTTTTCTGCAAGGCTGTTTGCTCTCTGTTGCCATCTCTCCACTTCTGGCCTCTGCATACCAGGAGTGTCGGCTCTTTGTTGTTTCTGTACAGGGTGACCACATGTCCGCTTGCCAGGGCCACTCCCAGTTCCTGCCTGTTATCTCAGCGTGATTGCGAATAACTGGCCCCTGCATCTCTAAAGTGTTTGGGTGCAGCAGTAAGTGGTGTCTACTGTAGCTCCCTGGCGACGTCTGGCTCTCTCAGGGCTCCGGAGTCTCATTTAAAGGCCAAGTATAAGAAAGATAATACAGAATAGACAGTCTAAAAGTTTCACAAAGATGTCTGTCTTTGGAGGAAAGCATTTCAATTCTCCTTTTGAGGACACTGTTCTTAGTTTTAAGAAAAATCACCGTTTTTTTCACATGAGAAAAGATGCATAAAAAGTAATTTATCTTCAACCATATGAAGACAACACATTACTATATTCCTTAGCATAGACATTCAGTAAGTGTGTGCTGAACTGATGGACAAATGAGGGGGGACAAAGCAACAGTCCGTTTCTGTTGGGGTTTTTCGTCAAAGGTGGACACAAACAAAACTGGATCTGAACCAAAAGCTTTGAATCAGGCGGAACTGAACTCCATCGAGTCGCCGTCTCGGTGCCCCGTCCCCTAAGTTTTTGAGGGATGGAAACTCACGGCCCACCCTGAGCTGTGACCACAGGCAGGTGCTCTGTGACATAATCAATGATCTCAGAGAAAGCAGAGAAAAAGCTGCTGGGTAAATGGAAACAACCTGGTCACCAGTGAGCACCCAGCAAACCATTGCTCTTCATCCTAGAGCCGGACAGATAAAGCCCCTGAAGGTCCTGGGAAGGAAAGCCTTATCTGAAGCCACAGGCGGTCCCAAGTGATTCCTGCGGCCAGCTCGGAGGCCAGAGCACCCAGACAAGCCCATGGCGCCGAGCATGGTAATCAGAATCCCAGCTGTGGCCGTTCGCTGAGACCTTGGGTGTCAGACACTCTTTTGTCACTTCCTCTGTAATAGCGCACTTAATCCTCATAATAACCTGATGAAGTAGGCATCATTCCCATTTCAAAAGAGAGGACATTGGGCACAGAGAGGGTGAGTAACTTGTCCGAGGTAACACAGCAAATGGCAGAGCGGGGATTTGAATCCAGGCAGCTTGAGTCTTGACCATAGGTCATAAAAAAGACAGTTATGTGCCTCAACAGAGTTCCAGCATAGAATGAAAACCCAGGGGCCCCCCTAGAACAAATAGAGCCGAGGGGACAAGGGAGTCCCTAAGTCAAAGCCAAAGGATTGGCTTTAAGTCATATTAAGTTAAAAAACAGATCAGAACCTAGACCAACCCAAGGAAAGGGTCCCTGTGTCCCAGAGCTCAGGAACCAGTAATCAAGACGGAATGTCTGGCCAACGCACCCACTTATATAAACGGAGAAAAGACGCATAAAAAGCAAGAACAAACACTCACCAGCCACCTGTGCCGGATTCGGGAAGAGAGCCAGAATTGAGTCCCGGTCCTCAAGCCCCGGGGATTTCCAGCCACCTGACTACAGGAGGATGAAATCAACCTCATCATCCCTGATTCACTCAGAACTTTATCCAGGAGAGGGTTTTTTTGATTTGTTTTTTAGGTTCACCAACATCACATGACATCACAAGATGACTTCTGCCCTTGCTTTGAAAACCATGAAGGTCAAGTTCTCGAGAATCGAGATGGGGAACACGGTGAAGGAGCTGTAACCGGAACCGGGTCAGAGCATGAACAGTGCAGCCCCGGTGACCGCCCCGGACCACCTTCTCCCCTGCGGCATGTGCGCGTGGCCTTCAGGTCAGCTGGGGCCAATTTCCTGATATGTTAACAGGTTTTTATAATTAAATCATACATCTCTTTCAGAATAGTTTCCTCTACTTACCTTGTCTTTGAACAATAATAGCTCTGCCGAGGCCCCATGCTGGCCCCTGACCCATGCAGCTCCAGTGCCTTCCCCTTTCGTAGCCCCCCACCGATGGGGGTGCCTGCTCGTCCTGCTCCCCAGCTTGCCCACCCTGCCAGGGCCCTGGCACAAGCGGGTGCCTATAAATACTTGGGGAGTGAGTGGGGGATGGAGTTCTGGGGATGACAGGATACCCCGCTGGTCAAGTGTCCCAGAGCCGAGGGGAGAGGGAGCTAAGCCCCCCCTGGCCAGGACACGCATCTGCACACATCCTCCAGTGCCCCCAGCCCCTGGGGACCCGCTGCCAGAGCATCCCTTCCTTAGCTGTCTGTGTCCCTCTAGGCCTCTAGGCAGCGTGGGGAAAATGGGAGGTCCTATGGTCGGGATTCTCACGTGACCCTAAACTACGCGATGATGTAACTGGCCTCCTGCTAGGCTGCTGCTCCCACACCCGTAGGCAATGAGCTATTATGACTGAGTCACTCTATGAAGAGCTCTGCCCAGTGCTCTGGGTGGAGGCAGAGACGGGGTGGATTATAGACCTGCGCACTGCTGGGCACAGTGTGATTCTAGTGCTCGACCTACGGCTAGGAGAATAAAGCTGGGCATAAACCCTCTGACCCCAAGAACGTCTGCTGTCATTTCTTGGTCTCTCGGAATCCAGAGTGAACTTGCCCACAGCTGAAACCCTCAGGCGGGACAGCGGGGCCTGCCAACCAGAGCACCAGTGACATGTGACCCAGAGCGCTGCTGTGCGGCTGCCCTGCGCATGCAGGGTGTTGGCAGCACCCCTGGCCTTTCCCACGAGATGCCTGTGGCACCTCCTCTTCCCCACCACAAATGTCCCAGGCATGCCCAGTGCCCCTGGGGCAAAGTTGCAGGGGCTGGAAAGCAGGCCCCTGCCTCGCGCACCTACCTGCCTGGCATGGCTGGCTCCACGGCCAGTGGGGCCCTACCCCCAGACTCTCACCTGCCTGCTCTGCCCCCGCCAGACCCCGGGGAAGGGAGGGTAGCCTGCCTGGCCCAGGATTCCGCAGCGGGCGTCTGAGCCCCTCTCCTAATGGGCAGGCGCACATAGCTGACAGGCCAGGACCCCACCCAGGAAAACCACCTCTGCTTCACTGCTCTGAAACCCCTTCTCACACTGTCAGGACGTGGCAGGAGAAGTTGGACCTTGGTTCTAAACACTCCGGCGGCCACCAGGAAGCTCCCTGATTCGGGGTTTGGTCGGTGTGCTCCGTCATCCAAGGCTGTCCTGTGCCTGCGCGGGGCTGTATCCGAAGGATGCTCCTATCTCGGCATCTCTCTGCATCACTTTCGCCCCATCTACAGGGACACCTCTCAGCCGGCCCAGCAGGCCAGCACCTTCCACAGACACAGGTTCTCCCACAGTTGGGGGCACGCTACCTCGGTGGGCAGCAAGGTCCTGCTGAAGCTGGGAGGACGCCCTTTGTGCGACTGGCTCCCTTTCCAGGACAGGCTCTGGGACTGCCGCTGCGCGGCGCCCGCGCCCCCTGGTGGTCACCGCAGCACCTGCGTTCCCGTAGCCCCACACAGAAGAGGTCAGCTGGGGGCTGCAGACATTTTTTAAAAGCAAATCTCAGGGGGAGTTTTGACACTGAAAAAATGTTACATGCTATTTTCTTTCTTAAGCTGCATACAAGCTGGGTGGAGATTTTGGCAATTCATTCACTAAGGTTCCAGGGACAGGGACTTGTTTCCCAGATGTCAGAAAATCAGAGTTTTAGAAAGGGTGACACACACGTGGCCAACGCGAACCACCGGAAGCAGGGTTAATAATGCCGTAGAAGCAGCCACGGGACGGCCCCTCCCACCCTGGCCACTGCGCAGGCCGCTGGCTTTTTAAACTAGCCGCCCAGACTCCATTACAAGCTGCTTCTCCTGCAGTCATGGCTCGGACCCATGAAAACAGTGCTCAGGTGTCCCCAGAGCTCCAGGAGGAAAGTGGATTCCCGCCTAAGCCCTGGGCTGAGGGCTCCAGCCTGGAGGGATCCATGCAGTGGGCACTGCCAGCCTTCACATTTGGGGGGAAGTGGCACCAGGGCTCCGGCGGGGGCACCCACAGGTGCCTCCAGCTGCCAAACCCGGCGGTCTGGCCTGGTGGGCAGAGGTGCCTCCATCGGTCCCGGCTGCTCCCACCTGCCGTGGAGCCTGGGAAGGAAGGAGGATGCTCATGTGTGGCCACCTGAAACCCCCAAGGTGAGAAGCTCCCTGGGTAGGTAAGATGACGGCAGATGCTGCGGCCACTGCCAGAATGACTTCTTAAGTGAGTCACTTTGGTTGCAGGGCTTTCATGAAGAAAAATACACTTTTTTTCATTCATGGGGGCAAACAGCCGGAGATCATACTAGTGAGGGGGAAAGATGGAAAAGGCTGGGCGTTCTTCCCTGAGCACCTGAGGGAGATGACGGCGCGGCCCCGTCCCTCCCGCGGTGCTCTGTCACCGCACTCCTGTGCCCTTTGTAGCCAAGGACAGACTGAGGCTGGGGAGCGACGGAGCCCTGCTGAGCCTGCCGCGACAGAAGCCAGGGGCAGAGGAAGAGAGCTCTCTGAGACACCGGAAAAGGGTCCTCCTAGGCTGCGGCAGGCCCTGGGCCACAGAAGCCAGCCTGAGGCCTCTGCAGGCCCCGTCACCCCAAGCAGGCCCTGCTGTCCCCCCGCGTCCCTTGTCTTAGGCGCAGCCAGGCCCTGGAGAGACCAGCACTCCCATGTGCATCCCAAAGGATCCAGGATGGCTTTCTGGCTGTACAGGCAGCGCCTCGAGGCCCAGAGCCTCAGCTGTGGGTTTGTGGCTGAATCAAGGGCCAAGCTAAGACGCAGAAGCTGGGAGAGACGCTCTCAGTGTGGTGTCAGGGCATCGGCCCCCAGACATCTCCGCGCCAGCCCCAGCAGGCTGGCCAGCCACCCCGTCCCTTCTCCCTCGGGGACACACTGCCAGCTGAGCCAGGCAAACAGCGGGTCTCAAGTACAGGCAAGGGGCGTGCAGCCAGTGTCCCAACTCAGCATCTGGCCCCCACCCACCATGGAAGGAACCACCCGAAGTGCAGGGATCTCTGCGAGGCCAGGAACCTGCGCCTATCCTCCATGTCCCAGGGGAGCCACACCCACAGGCACCAGGCTCGGACACGTCCACCTTATTCAAATTTTCAAAGGTTCCAAGGATTTTATCTCTTATTTTACCAAAACTCTAGTTTTAAAAGTCCACAGCTGGCCAGACTCCCAATGCAGAGGAGCAGAACCCCTCCCACCACGGGCGCTCTGCCCACAGCCATCCACTACTCTTTGCTGGTTGTTCGAGAGTCTCCCTCACATTGACAAATAACCTAACTGCATTTCCTCCCATGGAAATCAGCCACCAGCTCCCCGTACCCTCTCCCTCCTTCCACTTCTCTCTTCCCCTTCCTTCCAGCCTGTCCCATCATAATTTTCCTTAAATGGGTACCAAGTGCTTACAACATTATAATGCTTACTTTCCTGCAACTGTTTCCTCCCCGGCGCTAACAGCTGCCTTCCCACTAACCTGGCTGTCACAGAGACTATCACTCGTTTCCTCCGGCTCAGGACCAGACGCTCCCCACCCAGCTGATCACAGACAGCAGAGCTCACCCTCCCCTCTCTCCTGGACCCAGCTGGCCCAGCTGCCTCTCCAGGGCACCTGCCCACAGCTCTACTGCCAGCTGTCCCCACCCGCCGGTCGGCTCCGGGCACACAAGCTGGGTTCTGTTCCACCCTTGCCGTCATTTCTCCTGTCCTGGCGCCTGGGGTACACCTTTTCCACTTTGCACCACATTAGGACAAATAAAAAATAGTGATAAATAGGCACACGTTGACCCCCCATCCGACACAGTAAACCCCCGTGAGCGCCTCTCCTGCTCCCCTCTCCCCACCTCCTCCTTCCTGGAATGACTCTTGCTGTGGGTCAGACTGCCTCCCCCGAAACGGACAAGCTGACGTCCTAACCCCAGCACCTCAGTGTGACCGCATTGGCAGAGAATCACTGCAGAAGTGACTGGTTGGGTTAAAATGAGGCCCATGGGGGCGGAGGACTTGAGTGCCGCAGCCACACGCCAGCGGATGGCCAGACATGGGACACACCCTTCCCCGTGCCTCCTGGGCTGCCCAGCCTGCCCACACCTTGATCTCAGTCCTTCACCACAGTCGTGAGGCCTCACTGTCTGTGCCACCCTGGTCATAGTCTTTTGCTCCGCGGCCCAAGGCTACCGCCCGCCCTCAGCCCAAGCTGGGCGCACAGCCCTTGCCCACAGCCCATCGGCTTCCCCAGTCCTCAGGAGCTACGGCGGGAACGTGCAGAGGCAGGGAGGCCTCCACGTCCTGCCAGGGCTCCCACAGCTGCGTCCCCACCCTGTGCCCAGGACCCTGGAACCTCAGGGCTGGGCTGAGGCCCACAGCAGCAGTGACCCTCCGAGGTGCTGGTGGGCGGGCGGCTCATCTCCGGGCCCGCTCTGCTCAGCAGAACTGCCTGGTGCCGGGGTGGCTGTGGAAGACCACTCCTTGCCTCCAGAAGCCCAGGGAATACCTGGGCTGCACTGGGGACAATCTGCAGAAGACCTCACTCCCCCGCCTCCCCTGCAGCCAGCCAGGTGGAACCTGGTGAGCAAACGTGGGCTAGGCGGTGTTGTGACGCTTCTGTGCTCCCAGCACATCCTGCCCTCTGCAGGGACGTGGACACAGCGAGGTGAGCTGACCCCTCTGCGCAAGCCAGACCCCCTACAGGCCCCAGCAAGCAGTGTCACCACCTGAACCTCCGAGGGAGCCTCTGGAAGGGCTTGGCGACCACTTCCAGCCCGGGGAGCCAGTGCTCGGCTGGTGGGGGTTTTATTTTCAACCTGAACCACTGTGAGGAAAGCTTCCAACACAGCAGAAAGGCAAAGCCATTCATTGTTTTTTCATTAAGAATCTAAATTACAGATGGGAGCAGGGGCAACATTATCATTTCATTTGTCTCTATTCTGTTATTTTAGGCCACGCGGGCTCTCCTGGGCCCTGGGAGGAGCTGGTTGAAAGCATTCAAGCCACGGATCGTTGGCGCCTTTAACAGTCTAAAAGCAATGAGCTGGCAGAAATGCTTCACCACCAAAACGTCGGTGCGGTTCATCCCCTGGAAAGACATCATGGAATGACTTGGTGTTTTACTTAGACTCAAATGCAGATTCTGCCTCAAAAGAACACTACTACAAAAATTATTTTCTCCAGAGCAAACGCAGTCGTGCCCAGAGATGTTGGGGTATACATGTGAGTCCTCACCTTTGGACATGACCCAGCATGCCGGCCACCTGAGGACGGCCCTGCCGTGTCTCTGCTCGGCTGGCCAGGCACTAGGCTAGCACAGGGGCACCACGGGAGCCTGGGGAACAACTGGCTGTCCCCTGATCCTAACCAAACTTTTCGCAAATAAGACCTTGTCAGCTGCTCTCAGCGGAGATGGGGTGAAAACTGTGGGGCCCCGGGTAGTGGGATCCTCACCCTTGGAAGCGGGTGTAGACGTCCCCAGTGAAAGGAAGTGGCATCGGCACCCTGGGGGCCCATCTGGGGGAGGAGGTGGGAGCTTGGAGAGGGTGAGCAGGGGGACCCTTTGGGAGCGCCCAGACACCCTCTGGGACTTCCCCGCCTTGGGTTATATGCGTGTATTTCCTGTGGGTGGCAACCCCCACCTTTTATTAGATTTTAATCAAGAATGACCCTGTTAAATATTTAACATTGCCTTTTGAGGATATTTTTAAAGAGGCACGAGATGAAGAGAAGAACATGGGAAGCATTAATTTTTAAAATTCATTCCCTCCATATAATCATTCCACAGGGCACTCGCTGCTGCCCAGTGGTGAGGCCCGTTCACAGACATCCTTCCTGTGGACGACTACCCAGTTCACCTCGGCCCTGCGACCCCCGTCCCAGTAGCCAATCTCAGCTCTGTTTACGTAAACTAACGCCATAGGACTAACTAGCAAGGTGACACAGATCAAAAACATGCTCCGACTTTTTATAGACCCCCTAAATCAGTCGTTTCTCTTGCTGAATCAGATTCTCTCCTGCCTTGGGAAAGCCCCGTCAGACACACACGCTCTCCTTCCTGCCCTGGGATGCTTCCTCTCGCACCCACACTGCCTCCTAGGGGACCACGCAGGACACTCAGGCCGGAGTCACAGGAATCATTGCTCCTGCGGTGTTCACGTGGGGACCCGGGAGGCCACAGCTTCCCCTCTCCTACAGGGAGAGCAGGGACTCCAGCGTCCCTTTGATCTACCACCTGCTGCCCCAGAGGCAGGAGTTGGGAAGTACCTGGGCTAGGCCCCCACCCGCCCCACCTTCCTTGCAGGGCTCTTCCTGCGCGATGGTGCCCCACCCCCTGCAGCTGTGCCGCATCCCGCCTCTGAGTCCCTGCCAAGGTGTGAGCGGGTCGTAGGTTGTCAGCTGAGGCTGATTCGGGTGGGTTCCCAAGGTGAGTTCTCCAGAATGAACAGGGATTCAGCCGGTTGTATTTGTCTCCCAAGGACGCATTGAGGTTGGTGGTGACCGGGTTCTGCTTCCCCAGGCTGCCTGGTGCTGGCGCCCCTCCGTGCACCCTGCCCTGTCCGGGCCCACTCGGCCTGACCTAGGGCCAGGAAGGCGCCTCCTATGAGCAGCCGCGCCCCCACAGACCGCAGCCTCAGGGAAGGGGACTACATCCCGGGGGACAGCTACTGCCTCTGCCACAGGCATAGGAGCCCCCAAGGGCCTCCTGCTCAGCTGCCACCACACCAGGGACACGGCTGAGAAAACCTCCTGAGGCCCGTCTATGCTGGCCTGAGACTCAGAAAGGGAAAACCTCCAGGCTCCCCACACGCCAAGTGATGAGTCATTTCTGGGGCCAGGGAGCTGCCTGTGGCCACAGGGACAACCCGGAAAGGGAGGGGCCTTGGTGGACATGCGGGAGCCCCGCCCCAGGCCATCCTCTCACAGCCGAGTCTCCCAGCCCCCAGATGCAGGAGGCTGTGCTCCCTGGCTGGGCTGGGCCACCTGCGGGCCCTGAGGGACAGGGGCAGGGCAGAGAAGAACAGAGGGAAGGTCTTCACGGAGGATGTTGGATGTGTGGAGAAGGTCACTGGAGACGCCCTTGCCCAGGACAGGGGGCTGCGAGAGCCTCTCCCCTCTCCGGGAGAGCCTGTTCCTCCCTCTCCCTGGGGAGGAACCAGAGGCACCACACGTGTTCACAGCCGCCCTGCAGAAGGTTCAAGGCCCGGGATGATGGATGAACAGGTCATTCGGATTAAAAACTATTTTCTAAACTGCTGTACTAGGATTCTCCAGAGAAACACCTAGTAGGGTGTGTGTGTGCACGCACACTCATGCACACACACACACACACACACACACACACACACACACAGGATTTATTTCAGGAATCGGCTCTCTTGACTGTGGGAACTGGCAAGCCAGAAAGCCCAGCGCAGGATCAAAGTTCAGGTCAAGTCTGATGCGGTCTTGAGGGGCAGCAGCAGGGCTCCTGCGTCAGTCTTTGCTCTTAAGGTCTTTGACTGATGGGACGAGGCCCGGCCACGTTAGGGAGGGTGGTCTCCTTACTCAAAGTCTGATTCACCGATAAGCATACCCACATGGTACCTTCAGAGCAACATCGGACTGATGTCTGATGGGCACCAGGGTGTGAACACACAACACTCACCATCACAAGTGCCGGCAGAAACCTCCCTCCTCCTTCCCCTACACTTCCACCAATATTTTCTACATTTTCATTTTGTTCTATTTTGAAGGAAATCAGAAACTTTGTAGGAACAGTGCCTCTGATGGGCAAGCCTCCAGCCTCCAGCCAGGGGTCTGGGCCACAGGTGACCCAGGGCAAGCAGCTATGGTTCTTCCATTTCTAAGGATGCACAGGTAGAGGCCATTTACTTCATTTATCGCCTGGCCCTGTGCAGGAGTCTGCCCGCCCTGATCTCAGCATCTCTAAGTTTTCTCTCTTCTGGACGATCTCTTCACACTCTGGCAGCCACCAATTTCTTGATATTCATTTCTTACTTAGCCTAAAATGACTCTCTGGTAAGATGAAATGTATTTCATTTCTTTATTTTGTTTTTTTTCTATCTCCTCCACTCAAACCTAAGCCCCAGGGGCCTTGCATGTCTCGCTCACTATTGTACGTTCCTACCCTAGAACAGGACCTGGTCACCTCATAGTAGGTGCTTACTAATGCTTGTTGAATGAATGAATGACCCCATAAATAGATAACAGCTCTAAACAACATTCAAGTCTTTGAAATTCTATAATTAGCACAGTTTTTACTTAAAGCAAATAGGTAGTCCTCTGCTGAAAGGCAAACATCCCAGGGCATGCGGGTGGTGAGTGCCTTCCCTGGGGCAACTACAAACTGTGTATGGCACCTCTGGCATTACTCTTACCAGGATAAAGGAAGGAAAGTCTCTTCCGAGTAAGGGAAGGGGCAGGCAGCTGCCTGTCGTAGGCAGGGGTGTCTCCAGTGACTTCCTGCTCATACTGAATTTAAGGGTTATCAGCTGGTTAGTCATTTACACATTAGTATAAACAAGCTTTCCATTCTAGTCATGAAAGATAATTTCAGGGAGAGCAAAGTTGGGCAGAATCAGAACACCAGGTGTTTGAGCAGGTTGAGGAGAGGGAGCACTGACAGGGAGGATGTGCGTGAAAAGGGCAGGCCATAGGCCTAGAAGACAAACTGTCTACTTTATCCTTTCCCCCACCTAACTGCTTTTCAGACTTCAGTGGGCAAAGGCTGCTTGGTTATTAGCTTTCAAAAATGGAAACCATATGCACTGTTGATCTGCTTCCCAGACCATTTCCCTTCAGTGTTGCAAAGCAGTGTTCCCAAAGCCCCTGATGCTGAGGTATCCGTAGGTGGGACATGGAAAAAGATCCCATAGAACATGCCAGGTTAAGTGAAACCACACAGTGTCGGAGCTTTAATATGCTTACATGAGCATCTTGACCTCCAGGAGGAGGCCACAGATGGGAGTGTGCCCCAGCTGTTTCTTCCATGCCCCTTTCTTTCTGCATGCCATACAATATTAACATCCAGAGAAACTAATATTCAGAGGAATACCATTTGGGAAGCACTGACACCGAGGTTCAGACCAAGCAGAAGTTCCCTGGCACTCTGAAAGGCGGCCTCATGGCCAGGGTTGGTTAAGGGAGACCTTAGCATTTGGCTCTGAGTAACAGCTCCACTCATGTTTGTAAAGCACACGAAAGGCAAAAGTGCCACCCTCTATGTCTCTGTACACAGCTCCTGCCTTCCAGAGGGATGCAAAAGGACGAGAGAGAAGTCATGGCTGAAGGGGAGGAAGGAGGTTGCGAGGAAAGGGGGGTGACTCCAACCTGCACCCCCTGCACCCCTAAACAGACACGCCTCCTCCTTCTCCCCAGCCCTCAGCCTCCTCTCCCTCCTAAAGGTCAGCAGTCAGGCCATGGGGGGACCAGGGCTGGGACACAGCAAGCGCGGTCCTCTTCTCCAGGCCTCAAAGCTGTGCTGTCACTATGCAGACAGCAACTCCTTTCATCCATGCACTTCAAGCCAGATGTGCAGCCAGATGCTGGCTGCCCCGGGAAGGGAGCCCAGAGCACTGCAAAGCTGTGTTCTCCTTCCAAGGTCACAGGCCCAGTGCTTCCCTGCCCTAAGCCAGCCAACAGAGCGCTGGAGGAGGGCTGAGCAGTGGGCACCAGCAGATGGGCAGCCATGTGGTGGCCTCAGGTGCCAGGTGACATGAGAGTACCCCCAGGTGACAGGAGGCCAGGTGGGCATGGAGTACTCCCGTGAAGCCCCCAATACCTTTCACAGGCCCCAGCTCACCCCTGCATACCCTCTCTGTGCCTTGGGCATCCCTCAGACCTAGTCCCGGGCGGGTGGGCACTCCCTCCTCCACCGGGAGGCAGAGCTCTGCAAGTCCAGAGGCACAACCTGTGGATGCCAGGCGCCACAGGTGGGGGGCAGGTGTGTGGCCCTGCCCAAATGTCGGTCTTGGCAAGAGTAAAATCAGATGTTCAAGAACTGTGTCTTGTACGTGTATGTATGTTTTCTGTATATTACAGTTTTTGACATCTTGAAAACCTTTCTGGCTAAGGAGGGGGAGACTGCCCTCCTTAGGGAAGCCTTTCTTAGAGACAGCAAAGGGCCAGCAGGGGGACTCTGATGTGCAACTGAGAGGGGACACATCCCCTCCCTTCCCACACACCTGTCTCAGCCCAGCCCGGGACCAGGCACTCAGGACCACCCGTAACCTGAAGCCCGCTGTCCTAGCTGCTCACTGCCGTCTCTCCCTGACCCTGCTGGCCTGTGCCTTCTGCCTATGCTGGTGCTCGCCAGGGCTCCCCGGCCCCCCGAGGCGTGTGAGTCCCCTCCCTAGGCCCCATGAGAGCCCACGTCCAGACGCCAGCAGCAGCTCAGTGAGTGTTCGTGGCACAGAGACGTGACGGGGAGGAACAAGCCCACAGCTGAAGAGTGGGGGTCCCCCCGAAAAAGAAGCGCCCACGGGACACGTTGGTGAAGCTGCCCAGCGCCCCTCACCGGGTAGCACAGCAGGATGGCCTCATGGGGAACTGCCTGCGCGGTGGGCAGCCCCCCCACACTCACAGGGCCTCATGAGATGCAGAAAGTGGCTTCAGGCTTCAGGAAAGGGAGCCTGTCAGCAAAGGCCCGCTTTCCTCCCACCCTCCGCTCCTCCTCGGTCTCTGCAGTTACTCTCTGACTGCTGTTTTCTCCGACTGCCTGGGATCCGTGAGATGGGGGGTGGCACCCAGCAGAGCACACACCAGGCACACCCGTATACATCAGACGCTTCCGGAGGCACCCTTCTCGCAGCCCTCAGGAAGCTCCTGCTGCTGGGGGAGGAGTGGAGACACGGACTCATCCCGAGTCCGTCTAAACCGTCCAAAGTGGGCAAAGCAAAGCAATTCGCACACAGATGGCCCAAGTGTCACCATAGGGCTGTGCCGTCCATGCCTCATCAGACGTGCCCGGGAGGCGCCCTGCCCTCAGGAGGCGCACAGTTCCAGAGTCACTGCAGGAGCAGGCTGTGCGGAGAGGCTGCTGGACGCATAGCCCCCAGGTCCCCTGCAGACCCTCAGGGGCACCTCCAGGACCTCAAGACAAACTGCATTTACAGACCATGCTGCCATGTAAACAGCCTCGAGGGATATGAGTGGAGGGTGTAGTTAGCACGTTCCTGCACAAAGCCATCCTCTGGGCCTTCTGTCGTGGGGACACTCGTGGGGCAGGTGAGCACCTGATGTGTGTGTGAGCTGGGCAGGGTCTTCCCACTCCTGTGACTGCTTCACCCACACATTGCTAACTGGGGACCCGGCACACCAGACTTGTGCATTGGTCCCCATCTTCTCTTGTTAGACACCCGCTCCGTGGGATTTGATTTCCTGTGAATGAAAATCCATTTGCCACCTGCGAGGTGACAAGGCACTCAGCTCCCAAACTTCAAAGGCTCTCTGTCACCCCAGACCCCAGCCCTGGGGGCAGCTTCTCCTTTACAGCAAGAGCTTGGCCCTTTTTAATTTAAACTTTAATTTTGCAACTCTAGATGAAGTCAGTGTCAAGAGAGTTTTGTTTTTTTTTTCCAGGAAAGGTCATTGGAGGCTGGGTGAAAGGGACCCAAGGAGCAGGAAGGCCGGGGAGACCCCTGAGGGTTTTCATACCTCTTTGAGGACAGTGAGACTTCCCAGGGTCCACAGGCAGGGAGCCTGCAAGGCAGAGACACTGTATAGGTCCCCAGCAGCTCCCTGAGAGGGTCTGCAGAGAGGTGCTTGAGGGCGAAATCCAAACCCACCCTTTCACCACCCGTCACATGGCCCACTGTCAGCCTAGAGGACACTACGTGAAGGCCACGGCAGTTTCTCCCAAACCAGGGACCTCTGTCTCTCCCCTGCCATGCCATGTCTCACTGTGTGCCCCCTGCCTGTCTCCTGTCCTCCCTTACCTGCACCCGGCCCGGGCATCCAGACCCAATAGCATGGGCATCACTGAGCCTTGGTCCTGCTGGAGCCCAAGGAGTGGCCCAAGAAGCAGGGTCGTGACAGGTATTGCGTCTTATGTTCCTCATGCACTGACACGGAGCCCTCCTGCCACCGTTTCTGCTCCACTGAAGGCAGGAGAACAAGGCTCAGAGAGGTCGGGAGATGCACGCAAGGCCACACAGCTGGTGAGCAGGAGGGCTGCGCTCAAGCCCGATCTGCTAGGCACCACCACCACGCTCCAGGCTGCCACCAGCCAGGCTCCTAAGACCCCACTGGTTGTCATTTGGGTTTTAGAGCCTTGGAAAGAACTATAGCAAAACGCTTTGTTTTCTTAGGATGCTAAGTTTTCCAGATGTCTGATAAGAAAGCATCTCAGCTTGTAATATTTTGCTCACTTTGGAGGAAGGAATCTCATCTGTTATTAAACACCCCTCCTGACGTTTCACTGTGGTGTATTAAATACGCTTGGCTTTTTCTTGAAGGCTTGGGGGACATTACTTAGGGGGTCAGTGACAGCCTCACTCCAGCTGCGTTCGTGCTGCTCAGTGGGAATGCGGGAGGTTTCAGGAATAAGAGTTGCTGGTGGGAACAGGTGTTTAGGCCAAAAGATCCCAAATCGGCTGGGCTGCTGCCTTGATAGTGGGCGGAAACAGATGGACAGAGGCCAGGTCAGCAGCAGGGATTAAGACTCATTAGATCAAAGCTCAGGACGAAGGGAGCGGGGTGGGGGTCAGCATCTGCAATCTCTCCGGCAGGGGTTGTCGGGCGAGTGGCCTGTGGGGCCAGCTGTGCCCTTTTATCTGGGAGGATTGATAGCATCCTACAGCAAGTGCCCCTCAGGGACAGGGGTGGGCGGCTCTAAGGATTAAAGGCAGGTGCAGGCGGCCAGGTGGGTGGCTGGACCTCCCTTCCTCTCTTCCCTTGTCTCTCATCTACTCACACTGGATGGCAGGACCCCTCCTCCGGACAGATGTCTCTTTGTGAGAAGTGGTGCTGTAAGGGGCCAGATGTCAGGTGCCGAGTCAAGGCCCCACCACTCACGCTGGGCAGGCCACCAAGTCCCACGATGCCGGGGTCTTCTCATCTGTAAACTGGGAGGAGGAATGAGACTAGAGCCCACCTTGCAGGCCTGTTTGGGGGCTGCATTCGTAAAGGGGGAGAAAGACTGGACAGGTGGAGAAAATACTCAGGTCCCAGGCGCCCCTCCTCCAGCCCTCTCTTGAAGTCCTACTAGGCGATGAGTGATCTCACTCGGGGCTTCCTTCCCAGTCCTGAAAACGGAGGTGTGCGCACAGGCAGCTTCTGTTCCAGAGCGAGTCCCTGGGAAGGCACAGTGCCGGCTCCACTTGCCCTGTGCCCCCATTTCTGCCGGCATCCACCCTACTGAGGCTTTCTACAAGTGGTGGGTGAGGAGACGCTTGTTTCCCAGGCCAGAGACAGCCTCTGTGGGTCCGTGGGTGTGGTCCTGAGGGGTCAGAGCTCAGGGACAGGGGTGTGTAGGGCTGGAGGCGAATCCATGCTGGGAACCTGAGAGGCTCACCAGGCAGTGCAGTGCTCCAGATCCCGTAGGCGGGTGAAGCCTCAGTCTTCCATGGAATGTTCCAGATAGGACTGCCTTATGCACTTGTATCCAATATGCACGCCCCAGGGCGTCCGTCCCCCGCTTGTCACTCACTCACACAGGACCCACGGCAGCCCAGCCCCACACATTTACAGAGGTGTCCTGGAGCCCTGGAACGTGAAGGTGGGAGAAACCTCAGCTGGGAGCTGATGCAAAAATATGGTAGTTGTGAGGCAAGCAGGTTTCTCACATAGTGTAAAAGGTTCTAAATGAGCCTGTTAGCGCTCCATTTACCTCTCTGTTTATTCAAGCCTCAAGCTGTGCTTGAGGGCAGCTTCTCTGTGTGAGGGGCACCCACACTGGAGCAAGCTTTGTGCCAAACATCTGCATGGCCCCAGTGCACCCAAGGCAGCATTTGGCCCATAGCAGGTGCTTAATAAAATATGTTGACTGCTGATAACCAGAAACCTCTGATTCCAGCATCATCTCTCCTGGAGGACTCTCTCTCACCACCCTCCAGTCATCTCGGCTCCCTCACTCATCAAGTAACTGTGGGTCTCCAACAGATATTCTTTGACCACTTCAACAGTTTAAATTCACAAACTGCAAAGAGCTATCTGGTTAGGGGCCCCACCGCTCCCAAGGGCAGGACCACAGCGACCACCGCAGAGGCTGCCAGCATGCACGGTCACTGAAGCCAGCGAGGCTGCGTGATGAGCAAGGAAGCAAAACCTGTCCTGCTGGACCCCGTTTGAGCAAACATCACAGCTGAGATATTCCCACTTTGCAGAGCACTCTGTCCTCCCTTTTCTGCTGGGCTTGGCTCCATGTGCACCGAGCAGGGTGGGCTGACCATGCTCATTTACAGGCCAGCTATCTGAGAACAAAGGCACAGAGCAGGCCCCACTGGGGGTCTGCAGGGTGGGTGCACAAAAGAGGACAGTAGTAGTAGGTTTAAAGGCACATCTTGGTCTAATTCCACTTCCTAGTTGAGCGAATTTGAAGTTATTTAACTTCTGTGCCTCAGTTTTCTCTTAGGTACTATGGCGATAATAAATGTACCTGAGTCATTGAGTGGTTGGAAGGACTAATTAAAAAAAAAACAGAACTCTGAAAGGCCACCTGGCCCGCATGAGCACTCAGTGAACGCGCCCTGGTCGCACAGCTCCGCTCTGGGCGCCCTGAGCCCGGCGGCTGGGAGGCGGCATCCCCCCCGTGCTCACAGGAAGGATTCCCGGACCCCCTCAACCTCCGCGGAAGGGCCCTCTTCTGCATAGACTCCGTATTTTTGCTAGGATGCAGCAAGGATTCGGGCAGGCTCAAGGGACAGGTTTGGGGCCCCGAAAGAACACGGTAAAGATCCGGGGATGGGCCCCATACCCGACCGCAAGGGTTCAGCCTGGCAGCCCGGAAACCTGCGGAGAGGACGCGGGACCCCATCCCACCTGCAAGGGTCCAGCTGGCGGGCTTTCCAGTCTTGGTCGGCGAACAAGGCGTCTGAGCTCGGGAACTGGATCCCAGCGCGCAGGCGGCGAAGGAAGCGCGGGAAGACGAACCGTAACCGCTCCGCGGTCGGGGGCCGAGAGTCAAGAACCAACTCCGCTTCTGCCTTCCCAGCTCGGTGGTGTGCGAGGGTGACAAGTTCGCCAGGGGAATAGGAAGACAATTTGGGGGCAGCTCTGCCGCCTCACACCTCTCTCCGGGGCAAGCCGTCGGCCTGCGCTTTTCGGCCCGGCGCGCCCTGCCCTGGGGTCTGGAGGCCGGCCAAGGGGGGGCGGCAAGGCGGCCCGGGGCGCGTCGCTCCGTCCGGCGCGGGGCGCGCAAGGTGTGCGCGGGCCCCTCTCTCCTGGTCGCCGTCGAAGGCATCAAGGCCTCGCCCGCCGCGAAGCCCACCGCCCTGCGGCTCCTCAGAGCTTCTGGGAAAGTCTGTGCCCCTGCGCCCCGGCCCCCCCCCAAGCTGCCCCTGCGCCCCAGCCCCCCCAAGCTGCCCCTGCGCTCCGCCCCCACCCCCCAGGCTGGAGGAGCCCGCTCTGTGGGCTCCACGTAACCCCTGAGCACGTCCTGGAGGGCGAGAAGGGTCAGACTGGGTGGGGCAGCAGCGTCAGGGTCCCGCAGGGTGCCCTGGGCACCCCAAGCGTCCGCCTCGCCTCTCCTCCTTCTCCAGCCCACGAACCTCAGCGTTACCGGCGGAGGCCTGGGCACGGGGGGATCGGTAATTGTTCCGGATGTATTCCAGAACCTTCTGGGGAGAAGGCACATCCGCCTGGCACCTGACCAAGGGTTTAGAGCGGGAGCGGCGGCGGCGGGTGGGAAAGCCCCGGGAATGTGTCCGGGAAGAGCCAGGGTGCGCGTCGTACCGGCGCCCAGACGAAGCCAGCGCTCTCTCCGGCGATGCGGGCCCAGCACGGGCCCTGGAGCTGGAGCGGCCCGGCGCTCCTCCGCGACCCGCCCTCCCAACCGGGGCTCCCGGAGCGCGCGGCCCAGCCCGGGGAGGTGTCCCGCGGGACAGGTGCCTACGCGGACGGGTGGAAGACGGCCGGCTTGTGGGGTGCCTTCTCCTGGGGAGAGAAGCTCGGGGCTCTCCCCCCTACAGCAGCCCCTGGGCAGGCGGGCCGGAGGCTGGGGTGGCGGGGGCGTCCCCGCGCGCCCCCTGCCGATCGCACGCGGTGGGGGCAGGGCCCTGGTTCCCGCTGCAGAGAGCAGGACTTGGACGTTACCAGAGACAATCTAGTTTAGGAACGAAATCTCCCGAACTGAACAAAAACACAATCTGGTGGGAGCGAAGTGGGGTCAGTGTTTCCCTCTGAGTAATGTTTGTTGGAGGAGAAAAGACTAGAGCTGCTACCTGGGCCGCCGTCCCCGGCAAAGCGGGGAGCCCTCCTTGCTCACCCCCTCCTACCCACCGCGTTCCACACAAATGAGGCCTCCAGTCTACCGTCCAGACCAAACTTGAGGACGGGGCATCTGGAACGCAGAAAGCTTCAATAATAGCAAAAGCAGAAACTGGATTTTAGAGGCCACATCGGTCCCACCTATGGACACCACAAGGCTCCCTGAAACAGGCCCGAGTGCCCGGGCAAACAGACTGGAATTGGTAACTTGGGAAGGCACGTACGCTTCCGGCGACGGTATGAATTCGCCAGCATGTCATTCTTTAACTCGGGGCACCAAACGAGAACGGGCCCCACGCCGGCTTTTTGCAAATCCCGTTTGCTGGCTTTCCCGTTTTCTTTCTGAAGAGACCGGTTTGGGCCTAGCCTCCCCTCCGCTCCTCTCCGTGCCCCATCCTGCCTACCCCACACAACCCCTTCCTGGGGGTGACTCAGACAACACTAATACCCGGACTCGGCTGCCTCCTTTGTTCTGAGTCCTCCCGAATGACCTCGAGCCCAAACTGCCCTCTGGCCCCTCGGAGGACGATGCAAATCCGCGGCCACCTCGCTCTGGGCTCGAGCCGGACTCGGATGGCAGCGAGGCCTGAGCCCAACTGCCCAGGCTTCCTCGTAGGCATTTCAACACTCCGAATACACAGATTCATTCATTTCTGTTTTTTAATGTAGTAAATGGGCAGCCAAATGAATTGCAATTTGTAATTTTTATGGTTAATTTGAAATCAAGCTCTTGTGGTCTAATCCTGTTAGTTGGTGGCAAAGCAAGGACAAACTCGTGTCGCAGCAGTAGTAATTCTAATAGGCATTTTATGTTAAATTACGGCCACCGGCCAGAACAAAAGGCTCAGCCGGACTTCCAGGCCCAGCGGCCTCCGCGCGGCCGCGCCGCCTGCGGACACATAGCGAACCGACCCCGGGTCTGGGGGCTCCACGCGTCCCAGCCACAGCCGCCCGACTGACTTTGAAATTAAGAAGCCCAGTTTAGCACCCCGATCATGGCTGTGAAGGTCTCTCGGTCCCCAGATCCGCGCCACCCCCAGTTTTGCCGAGGTGCGGGGCGTCTGGAGCGCGGAGATGCGACCGCGGGACGCGCGCCAAGGCCCGTCCCTCCCTCCTGCGCCTCCTCTCTCTGGCTTTCCCTTCTCCCTCGCCGCCTCTCCGTTCGCTATTCGCGCAGCTCCCCACGCGAGGCAAACTAGGGAACGTGGCGGTTAGGGGGTGACGTCCCTTTTCCCCTTTCCCGGGACCTCCGTCCCCGGCTCCCCAAAGGAAAGCGGCCCCGCCGGCTGAACTGGAGCAAGGGGCGGGAGCCGGGCTGGCCCTGAGTCTCGGGTGCGACCCTGCGGGTCCCACTCTCCGCGACCGACGCGGGCCGGGGGTGGGGGGCGGTCCCCGCGAGCAGAGCGCGCGTGGGTGCCCTGAGGGCGCTGGAGCGCGCGGATCGGCTTGTTCGCATGTTGTCGCCCGCGCCGTCCTTCTTGTCCCGGGCGCCTGCTCGGTGCCGTCCCAGTGAGTTTGATTGAAATGCGCCTGCGAGAAGGTGTTGAGCTGGGAACGCGGTGTGCAACGCGGGAGGGGTGAGGAAGCCAACCCGGAGAGAGAAGAGGATCTGGAGAGGGAAGGGGACCCATACAGACTGCAGGGCCGGGGGAGGGAAGAGGACGCGCAGAGGGAAGGGACCCGGGAGAAAGGGGGCCCGGAGAGGGGAGAGCACTCCGGACCGGCGCTGCTTGAGGACTGCTATTTTGAAATCGGGCGGCTGGCCCTCCGGGGCGCAGGATGCAAGGGTCAAGTGTCACTTCCTCTGGCAGTCAATCTCCAATATTCCTTGTAATGTTTCTAAATGGACGAATTCATTACGCTGGGACGCGTGAATAGGAAGAGGCCGCCAGCGCCCTGGGTCAATAGCGTCCACTAATGGTTCATTTTGCACGGAGAGCGCGCTCCGTGGAGCCGAAGCAAGAACCTAATCAATACTGTGGACTTCCTCGCGCCACAGGCGTAAAGGTCACTTAGGGAAGGTTGAGAGGCGCATCCGACAACTCCTACTTGTCCCCCTCCTTTCCCTCAGACCGGCTTCCCTTTCGGCCTCCCCGCCCTCGGCCGGAGGGGGCTGCTCGCTGCGCGGACCCAGTTCTCCACCAGAGCAGGCACAAGACCCAGGACACACGTGTCCCGTGCACACACGACACGGCCACACCGGGGTCCCCGCGCGGGCCGCAAGTGCAGCAGGATTCGGCCACATCTTGGGGCCGAGTTTCAAACACTTAATGGGGACTGGGGACAGGGGCAGTGGGGGGGGGTAAGGTTGTTTTTTAAACTACTGGGTGCTTTTAGCTAAGGGAATGGCTCTACAGGGGTGGGAAGCTAATAGGGAAGATGCATGCTCACTGTTTTCAAGAGGACTCACTAAGCAAAATTAAAGGGGAAGTAACCCCTTGTCCCTTCCCAGTGGGTGGCTCTTTCGGTCTCCAACTCCACCAGGACAGGAGTGGAGGGCTTGCTGTGTCTCCAGTACAGAAGCTGGCAAATCCAGAATGACCTGGAAAGGCATCTTTCAGAGACGGGAGCCTGCCCTGGCCACGTGGAAGTGAGGGCTTCCCCACGGGGTCCTGGAGCTCAGAGAGAGGGAAGAAGGCGAAAGCGCATTTGGGAAGTGTCTACAGGTAGATTTAAAATGGTCTTGGTTACAGATTACCTGGTTGAACAAAATACCCTCTGACCTGCTAAATCTGTGAGCTTCCTGAAAGGAAATGACTTGTCTCCTTTGCCCCTCCTCCCTGCCCACCTAAAAAAAAAACAGAAAATTGCCTCTTTTTCCTTTTCTTCCAAGGGTTTCCACAGGAAGGCGGTGGTGGAGGAGGTCCAGGGAGTCAGGCTGCCAGCAGACATCAAATGGTTGTATTTGACCCACAGAAACCTATGTAGCTCTGGTCATAGATGGCCGCCTTCCATACACGTGAATCATGCAGGAGGCAGGCGTGTGGACGCTGCAAAGGGCAAACGTCATACAAACTCCCCTACTTGGCTGAAAAGAGATGGCAGCAGGTCACATCTCTCTGGGAAGTACAGTGAGCAGTCACTCAGGGGATTTACCCCCATGTTCAGGGGAAAAGAGGGTCCTTGGTGTGCATTCCACAAGGAGCAGAAGCGAGCTGCCTGCTGTTCACCTGTGCTGGTGGCAGCTGGGGACCCAAGCACAGGGAGGAGGCACCTTTGCTTCCTTTAGCTATTGGAGGGTGATGGGGAGAGGATGTAAAGGGCACAGTAGTTAAGACATAACTGTTACTTGGTTGTTGTGGTGTTACCCGTTTCTCATCTCCCCAAGTTGTAGACATACCTATTCCCCCCAAGTATGCTTTTAAAAAAAAAGTCAGATGTGAGGATGGTTGGCACACTGAGTCTTTATAATGGATCCCATCTCGGTTTATGGTCAGACGGTTCATTTTCACTATCACACGAGAGTCTTCGTTTAAGCAGGTATTTTAAACTACAATCTGATTTCCTTGGAAATACACAACCCAGAGAAGGTGTGGTTTTCCCTGGTTCCATTGTCCACAGGTGTACAGGTCATGTGCCAGGGTATTTCCAAACCTAATCGTGTGTTGTCGTTTAGCTGCCCTCAGCAAAGCGCAATTTGCTTATTTAAGAAAGTGGCATGGATAAATAGGTAAACGCAACAAAACTAAAATATTTGGCAAATTAAACCTGGAAATTCTTCATAAAGTTCCAAATTTAAAGTTATCTATTCTATCTTAGTTATAATGTTTAAAAGGACATTAAGGGGCCTTTGGTGACCATATTTTCTGTAAAGCAAGTTCTTTTACAATTTCCCACAATAATACGTTCTTTTACTTAAACTGGTTTATAATCAAGCCATTCAAATAATAATATGAATGCTGTGTCCTCATTTTCCTGCCTCCTAGAAGCTCTGTACCAAAACACCCAAGTAAAGCACTTGCTTTTTATTTGTATATATTAAAATTTCTTCTAAGAGTGGTTTCCAAACACAACATGTCAGCACAAGGAAGCAAATGTTGTTTTAGGGGGAGGTTCTAATAACAGCTCCATTTATGCAAGCACATTAGAGCAGAAAGAATCATTTCTGTTAGTTAACATTTTTAAGCCAGAAAATTAAAAACAAATATTTAACTTCCCAATTTGGAATTGGGGCTCGCATTTGCAAAACTTTTACAATGCATACTCAATGAGTTAAACACAATCTTTACTAGCCAAATAAAACTGCCTTCATGTGATTCAAAAATAAGTTTAAATAAACTGAAGGATAAATAAAATGCATGGGAATGCCCAGAGAGGGAGCTGATATGTGTGAATTTGGCCAAGAGATAGCTTTTGGACTGTGCTCAGTTGAGGGGTTTTAAGACATCTAATGTAGTTATATTTAGAGAGGACCAATATTAAATAAATACATGTACTCACACACACTAACAGTTTTTGCTTTGCTCTCTTCACAAGCTGCTTATACAGCCTATTGGGGATGAACTTGCCTTTCTCCAAATCTCATCACTGACGTGGAGGGGTTCCAAAGCATCCCACTTCTCCTTTTCTATTTGGGGTCCCCCACCTCGTGGAAGGGTCTGTGACTGTGCATGGATCTTGTCTCCTTTCCCCTGAAGACTAGCAGTGGGAAGCAGGAATTGCAATCGCACTGTCCCCTGGCAGCCTGAGCCTGTTATGCCCAGGGCACACCCTACAAACTCACAAAGGAAGGAACTTCCTAATGTGGGAGCTGCCCCAAAGTGTCAACCCTGAAGACTGACCGTGATGTTCTTTTTTCCCAACACACACTTGGCTGGGCCCCCCTAAAATCTGGCTGAGCTGCCCTGCTTGGCCCTGAGGCTGAATTCTTGCCAAGTGTCTCCTATCATTTCCCCTATGCTCCCCCAGCATGCTTCACATCTCCAAATACCCTCTCGCAACAAAAACAAAACCATGACACCTTAGAGTGAGCAGCTTGGCCGGCTCAGGCCTGATCCAGGGCATGGGAGCACGGCCACCCCGCATGGGTCTGTGTGACCCCCAGCCCTCTGGTAATCAGTGTGCACTGAGTGCCCATGCAGCTCGCACTTTCCCCGCCGCGGTGCCGCCTGGGCCCGCTCCGCACCCCGGGCTCTGTATCCTTGGAGCTTGGGCCCCAAGTGCAGACAGCCAATGTTGCAGCTGGAGGCGGCCAGTACCGAGGCCAACAAAGGCACAAGTAAGGTAGCTGAGGCCCTCCTGCCTCTGCGGGGATGGCGATGATCACTGGCAGTGTCTGTGGGGTGCAGATGGGGGGCAGGGGTGCAGATTAAATGGCCTGAAGGAAAAGGCCCAGCCTCTGGGGCTCCCCATCGTTCCCTGGAGTTACTGAAGAAAATACCACCCCCTTCCTGCCACTGCCCAGCCTAGGAATGCCCGCAGAGGACAGAGCTGCCAAGCCTTTGTGCTCTGCTCCATGGCTCTCAGCATATCCTCGTGCCTTGGAGGACGGCTCACCTTTCCTTTTAGTTTCTAGCCACATGAGCAATGCTCCTAACAGCGATAAGGATGGCGTCCCTCTAATAAGTACACCTACTAGCGAGGAACAAGCCCGGGAGTGGGCAGAGGGATGTACATCCCAGCCCAAATAAAAGTAGGTGTACATTATATGTTTTTTACACATTCAATCAACTCCCAGCCATTGTAAATTTCCTTCTCCGTGGCTGGCCCCTCTGCCTTCTCTTCCACTGAGACATTTGTTCAACACACTGCAGCCTGGGGACCCCCTCCGAATCCCACGAAGCTCAGAGTTCCAGCAGAGTGAACCAGAGGAGAAGGGCAGGGCACGAGTGGGGGGACCAGGCGAGCTCGGCTCACAGTCTCTTGTCACACGGCATCTGTCCTCCGAGTTCAGGTGCTGACGCAGGACATGTGAAGGAATGAGATGCTCACTGGTAGATATGGGCTCAAGGAAAGGAAAACGCCAAGATTTTATGGCTTAAAGATGGGGAGAGAAGGAGGCAAAAAGAGCCTCTCCAGGCCTTCGGCACTGTCAGCTCTGTCGTGGAAATAAATCATCGCGATGGTCTACGTACTGAGTAACGGAAAACAGGTGAGACTGAAGAGGCCATGGGTCTCATCCCACCTAAGAAAAAATAACAGGTCCTGGACCTCTGAGCCTTAGCACCATCGATGAGTTTTTAAAGAGGCACCTGGGCATGAATTCTCAAGCCAAGTGATTAAAACATGGAATTGGTGAGGCTTGGCCTAGCAGAAGTCCATTGCTTCTTACACACATACGTATCTACATTAAATATGGAAAAGAGGACAAATTTTTTGAATAAACAAAACCCTGATTCTCCATTTACCAGATTAATCAAAAGGTAATCATATACTTCTTGAGTTTACCTAAACGAACTCCCATAGGGTGCACTACAGAGGTACCCCATCCAGCACATTCAGCTTGGCGGCAGGCAGCCCCCCACCCTCCGCCAGAGCAGGCAAACAATGTGGGCGAAGCCAGTGCTCAGAGGAAGCAAACTTCTCTTTCCATTCCTGCAACAGGAAGGAACAATGTGCCTCCCTGAGCAGACAGAAGCTCTCAGACTCGCGTCCGCCACAACTTTCTCTGAGTTCTGACCCTGCACAGTCCTTGTGGGGCACCTGCCTCTACCTATGGAAACTGGTGTTGCAGGTCCGTGCTCAGCCACCCACTATATGCAGAATCTGAAATGGAAGCCACAGTCCCATGGCCATCCTCTCGTCCAGCCCTTCCCCAAAGGGGGAAACTTTGATCAAGCATAGCTCTCTTTTCCTTTGGCCCTGAGCTTCTGCGACTGTGCATTTCAGAACCTCAAAAACCCTTTGCATCGATTCTGTCCCCTCGGCTTTCTGTCTGCAGTTCATCCTGAAAAGGACCTTCAGGAATGCCATAGACGGTTAGATTCAATGGCTTCCCAAAGGTTCACGAACCACCAGCCTTGACAACCAGGGGAACTGCAGTCCTCTGCCCGTAAAGTTCATTGCTAAACAATTTGCAGACTTAAACAATTATAAATGCTCCCTTGCCTCACCCCAAAGAAATTATGTTCATTCATGACACACACACTACAAGCTGATAACAAATCTAGACTAAATTTGCATGGGGCCAAATGTAATACAGATATACATTTTTTTCAGCAATATGAACAACAGGTTTTTTCCATTAAACTCTTTCCTCCCATGATTTAATGATCTACGATCTCTGTTCATATGTTTTTAAACACCGACTTTACGTATTTAAAAAATGAATAGACTGGCAATCATCTCCCTGCTCGCCAGCGGGGAAGGAGCCCCTTGGCAGACCCCTCTGCCGCAGCGCGGGGTGTCCTTCCATCAAAGCAACGCCAGGGGGCAAGAGCATCGACAAAGAACAGGCGACGACACTCCGCCTTTATCTGCCGGTGCATGTCACACTTTACAGGGCAAAATGTCATTTTGCAAGGTTATACATTTCCAATTCCACACAGAGCCTTATCGCTCATCGTTTACCTCTTGGGCGCAAACAAACAGCCTCTTTAAATAAAACCAGGGAAGGGAAACATACACCTTTGTACAATTAAAAATCGCACCAGAACACCAAAATGAATTGAACCTTGCCGTTAATCCGACTTACCCGCTGATACTTTGGCCTAATCCTATTTTCTCCTCGCATCAGAATGATTCTGCAAGGCCATGTTTTGTTCTTCGAGGACGGTTTACCTGGCCAAAGGGCTGAGGGGAGCGAGGCCCCCAGGCACCTAGGCAGCCGGCTGGCCCAGTATGCTGGAGGTCCCAGGGCAGACCCTGCTTGGCGAGACAGAAAGCAAACGAAATCACTCAAGGGAAACTTGGCTGGAGACAAAATACATTCAATTTCCTGAGTCCTCCACTCTCTCTCCCGAATTATTTGCTTTTTCAGAGGCACATTAAACAAATTAAACACTGAAAATGAAGCCTCCTTTGCTCCCTGGCTCAGGAAATAGTGTTTTTTTTTAAGGATATGGTAACAATAAAAATGAAAGAAAATAGTAAGACCCTAGCGCTTTAAAATAAACCCATTTTGTCACCTAACGTCGTTTTGGCAAATGCTTATCTACTGGGCAGTGCAGACAACGGGAGCTTGTCCTAAGAGCTAGTAGTGCTCTGCTAATTTCCTGGAGGCGTCCGTCGCTCATTTGAGCATCTTTTCACACCTTCACCTTGCAAAGGGCAGCCCCTGGTGATCCTGACTTTATCAGCCTGGCTCTCCCATCCAAAGATGTCCTGACAACGGGACCTGGTCTGAATGGGTGCGATAAGGTTGCTGACCAGCACCGTGGGGAGAGTAGAATACTGTCATCTCGGTGTTTTAGGATTTTGCTTCTCCTGCGCACCCTCCCCCTCCCTCCTCCCCAGTATCATTTCTCTTTGAAATGTCATGAACTTGGCGCTTTCAGACCAAACCGCCGGGCTCGGGCCCCAGACAATGGGATTGTCAGAAGGCCAGCGCTGAGCTTTTTCTGCGTGTTCACCGAGCGTTAAGCCTTTATCCCACAAAACGGCTCTGTCTGACCGGGTCTCACAAAAGCCAACTTCCATCTTCCGCCTGGGAGGGGATATGCGCAAAGCCCGGCATCCCACGCTGCGCGGCCCCTGGGGCGTCCGGCCCGCCCCCGCCTCACCCTGACGCCCGCGGGCAAAGCCGGCTCCGCGGGCACCCTCCCCCGAGCCCTCCCCGCGGCCGCGGGGGTCCCAGGCTGTCGCCTCTCCGCTCCAGGGCCTTCAGCCCGAGCCCATCCCTTCGGGTCCCTCTGCGTCACTGGAAATGGCTCTGCTCTCTGCGGCGCCCGGGCCCTCCGGCCTCGGAGCAGCCCCCGCGCCAGCGGCCGCGGACCCGCGGAGCTCCCTGCGGGTCGGTGAGGGGCCTCCGGGTCCTGTGCAGTGAGGCCCGGCGCGCGAGAGCGTGTGCGTGTGCAGGAGTGTGTGTGCAAGGGCGGGCGGCGAGCCCGGCGGAAGGCTGCCTGCCTGCCCGGCGCCCGGAGGAGAAAAGCCCGCTCTGGTTCCGGAGAGACTGTGATCAGAATCCCGGCGCGCCCGTGGCGGGTGACCCTGGCACCGTGCGGGTGAGTGTCCGGGGGGCATTCCCGCCTACAGCGCCTTCCCCGCGCGGGTCTCCTGCGGTCCGGCGCGGGCTGGGGGCTGGGCTGCGGGCCGGCCGACGGCCGCGGAGCGCGCCTACTTCCCCCCCAAGAGGGGCGCCAGCTCTCGGCTGCTCAGCGTGGCTCTTGCGCCCCATCGCGGTCAAGGGCGGCCGCGTGGAGTGTGCGGGGCGGGAGGGGACCGGGAGTCCGACGGGGAGAGAGGGGGCGCACCCGGAGCCCCAGCCTGTCCGCAGGCGCCTCAGCCAAGCTCCTGGGGTGCGCGCGCCGGGGGAGCAGGCGGGAACCTCAGGCGGCGGGCGGGAGGCTCCAGCAGGCTTCGGGGGACGGCTGCCTGCGCAGAGCATGAGGAGGCAGGGATTTGGGCTTCCGCGTGCACCCTGGAACTGAGTCTCCGTGATGGGCAGCGGCGGGCAGGAGGCAGGAAGGGGCGGCGAGCTCAGCATGCCGCCCCCACCCCTCGCCGCAGAAGGTTGGCTCCCAAAAGCCGGGTCTGCAGCACCAAGTCCGGGATGGGGCGGTGGGCGCACAGGCGGTCACGACAGGAGGGTGGGTGCTGGGCCCAGGCTGGACCCTGGCGGGGGCTTGGGAGGCCTGTTTTCCATCCCAGGGCCTTCCTGGAGTGGTGGAGGCCTCCGGAGTGGAGCGGGTTGGGGTCCCCAGGGCTGGAGTAGGAAGCTGGGTGGGAGGATGGGCCCAGGAACTTGGTGCTAGGCTGGGAGGCAGCTGGAGAAGGAAGGGGGAGAACAGCTGAGGGAGGAGAGGAGGTGCAGCGCAACCCTGCCGCCAGCTGGGTCCCCAACTACCTTGTGACCTGGAGCAAGATGCCTGGGCCCTTGGGCTTATCTGTGAAGAAGCTGTGTGGACGGCGGGGCCTCCAGTTGCTTCGGGCTAGAACACGCTTTCTATGGAAAGTCCCACCCGGCGTCTCTCGTGCAAACTCTTTGTGTCAAGTCCTCCGTCCCTCCTCTTTGGGTGTGGGCAACATGGAAAATGACCTTGTGTGTGGAGAGCCACTTATTGAAGAAATGATCAGTTGAAGCTAAATTAAAACAAATATGTTTTTCCAAATGAAAAAAACTGGGGACAGTCAGACTGGAAGAGCAGAGGGCAGGCTGCAGAGGAGGCAGAGGGCAGGGTGAGCTCTCAGCAGGCTCCAGAATGCTCCCGGCAGGGCCAGACCAGGCAGATGAGTCATAGAGCTTCATGAAAATGAAAATATACCTGTCCTGAGAGGCTCCTGCCCACCCTGCAGAGGCCACGGCCCCCGCCTCCTGGCTGGGCAGTCAGGCACCCCGGCAGGCAGCACCACACCTCACAGGCTCGGCCTTCAGACCGTCCTCGGAGGCCAGGAGTGCTGCTTGCCCGCCGCTTCCCACTGGGACTACGCAGGGGATTGGGGTGGGGGCTGGCCAGTCTTGGGGCAGCAAAGTGCCACCAAGTTATTCTGACACCCTTCTGTGTCCCGGAGTCCAATGAGGGCTTGGGAGGCCAAGGTGACCAGGCACATGTCGGCCTCACCACCCCTGCTTCTCAGGCAGGACCCCCAGGTGAGGGCTTGGCCCCAGTCCCTGGCCCTGGCTCTCTCTCTGGGCTGTGTCCTATCTGTCTGGGGGTGTAGGCTAGGTCATTCTAGCTCATCTCGAAGCTACGGGACGGCTGCAGGTGGACTGGACAGTCTTCCCTGGCCTTGCAGCCCTGCCCTCCTGGCACGGCAAGCCACCCAATTGTCATGCCTCCCATCTTGGACAGTGTCCAGGGGCTGCCTTAACGGAGTCCCCCAGACCTGGGAGCATAAGAGAGTTCTGGAGGCTGGAGTTTGAATTCAAGTTGGAGGCAGGGCCGTCCTTCCCTCCTCCGGGCTCCTGGCTGTGGCCCGTGGCCCTGGTGCTCCCTGAGGCCTGTCCCCATTGCCACATGGCTGCTTTGTCATGAGTCTCCTCCCGTCACCATGCCACAGTGTATGTGCCTCTGCTCAGCTCTGGCCTAAAGAAGGCCTTGCGCACCTGGGAGAGGTGACCCTGGATCCTGGCAGCCCGTGAGGCCACCAGGGGAGAGCAGAAGCCGCCAAATAGCAGCGAGGCCTGGAGAGTCCGAGCACTTCCCCTCAGGAGCAGGGGCTCGGGGGTGACTCGCTTCCTCTCCCCCTGAGAACAGGCAGGCCCTGGGATGCTTCCAGGGCGTTTGCCCCTCTGGGCCTTACCCCATCCCCACATCCTTCGGAGCCAAGCCTAAGCATGGAAGCTTGACATTTGCGGTTCCCATGAAGGGCTTGTGACAAAACAGCTCATCCCCAGAATACTCAGGGCTCTCTGGCCCCCTGGAAAGTGAGGGGTTCCAGGGAACCCGAAAATGCACACTTGGCAGCAGCCCCACTGAGTTTCTGGCTCAGGTGCGTCTGTGCCCAGCTGGCACCTTGGGCCAGCGGAGTAGCAGGCCCTGGGCTTGCAGACTTGACTCCGCGCCTCCCTTGCCACATCCTCATTGGCAAGCCACTTGCCTCGGGAGTCGGCTTCCTCCCCCATGAAATGGGAAAACCGTCCTCCGCTCCGAGCACCCAGTGAGGCCGCTGGTCAAACAAGGCACAGGAGACGGAGTTCCGTGAACACGGCCCAGGGGCTCTCAGCCCTGGCTGCGTGTACAAGCCACCTTGGGAGCTTTTTAAAGCTCTTTGTGGGAGGGGGTCCAACCAGCATCACGGTGGAGACCTGCCGGCTGAGCTTTGGGGCCTCTGCCACCTGAAACCTGTCCCTACTAGCTGGTTCCTTCCAGGACGACCCAGGCAAAGGCCCTGGGGACAGGAGCACCCTTGGTGGGCCCGGCCACCTAGGGACCAGGTGGGTCGCTTCTGGCACTTCCTCCAGAGTCCCTGTTGGTTTTTTGTTTTTGGTGTGTGTCAAACAGCCCTGAGTGGCAGGTCCTTCGGCTCGAAGGGTCTGGGAAGCTGCAGTATAAGCAGAAGCTAGCTCCGCCCAGAGGACGCCTTCCTTGCAGCTGCTGCCCCTGGCTCCTGGCTGGGAAGTGTCCCTCCTCTGGACTCCTAGGGCACCCAGCCCTGAGGTCTGTACGACGCGGACCCCTTGGTGCCGTGAGATTGCCCCTGGCCCCGTCTCACAAATGCAGAATCCCGATCCTGCCCCTTTGTTCCTGAACCCTCAAGCGGACAGGGCCTTTCACAGGCCTGCATGCAGTAGGTGCTTAATCAGTGGGTGTGAGCGCATCTCTGGCCACCTCTCCCTTGACAGCAATAAAGGGGACACTCTACTGATCTGGGCCCCTCTGCCTGGAAGTTGTGTCTCAAGAAGCCACGACTGTGGTAGCACCAACTCAAACATCTTTTCCACCCTGAACTCCACATCTCGGACAAGTCTTGCTGCAGTGGGAGGAGGAGGTGGGGACTAGAACCTTGGCTTGCTTCTGGAGACCCCTGTCCATGTGGGGGATGGCTTGGTCTATGAAGGAGACCCCCAACCAGAGAATTCGGGATGCGGCCAGCGTGTGCCGGGGTGCCAGCCTGCCCCGGCGGGGGTGGCACGGGCCGGCTAGACAGCCGGGTGGTCCCTGTGCACACCGCCGCCCCCTAATGCATGAGCCCAGGGTCAGGAGCTGAGGTCCCGGGAGCCAGACCCAGATGGTGCCTCGGGCCGTGGTGACATTCTGACCTCCAAAGGGGCACTTCTGCTTCCCAGAGAGTTTGCTGCTCCCTGGAGCCTGAGGAGGAGGCAGACAGCCTTCCCTGCTAGCATCTCAGTGCTCACAGTTTCCCTGACCTGGAACAGTGACTTAACTGTAGCAATGATGCAGCTTGTATCTGCAGTGCTGAGTGGATGCACGTCTGGATAGACGATAGATGCCGTGCAATTCAGATTCCAGGCAGCGGGCCCTCTTCTGCACACGTTGCATATATTAACTCATTTAATCCTCATGACCAGTCCGAGGGCGGTGTTTTCACTATCCTGCTTTCTGGGCAAGGGAACAGATGCAGGGAGCGGTGAGGTCATGTCCGGTCAGTGCAGGGGAGTGTTGGCGGCTCTACTCCTGCGGACGAGGGGCTATCTCCAGCCAAGGCCAAGGCTTTGATCCGTGGGTGGACCACTCAGCCTGAGTCAGTGGCCATCTCTGCTGCTTCCCCCACCAGGGGGATCTGTGCACTGCAGGTCCTTTGGGGGGCGATCTGCATTGTTGTGAAAGGATCAAGGCAAATCTACCACCGCCAGCATGGGGGTGTCCCAAGACCTTGGGGTGCTATGTGCGAAGGAGCCTAGGACTGGGCAAGGGGCCCCTCGTTGGAGTATCACAGTCCGGAAGGCTTGGGCAGCTCCCCTCTGTCCATGTGATCTCCCGGGCGGGCCGTTTCCCCGTCTGCAGACTGAGGCTGCTAAAGCCAGCTCCGTGGGTTTCGAGACCATCCTAAGAATAACATGCAGCAGAGCGCAGAGGCGGCCCTCTGCTGTCAGGACAGTGGGCCATCTTGCACACGACAACCTGGTGCAGGGTCTGGTCGCGTATATGAGAGCGCACAGCCTTTCATCCCACACAGAGGAGAGGGAACAGACTGGGCGTCAGGCCATCTGGGTTCCAGTCTGTCAAAGCCTTTTAAGTTTTCTGGTTTATTGAAGAGTGTTTTAAATGACTTATTTTAAGATCTTCTTAGCTCAAAATATTTGGCTTCTTATATTTGAAGATGGGGCAGTAGATATACCCTCGGCAGAGTGTGACTTCTGTGGACTGTAGGCTAGAAAGGGTCAGTTTCACTGACCCATCTGCACTCTTTCATTCAGACCCCATGTCTGAAAAGCAGTGTTTTCATACCGGGGATACAGAGCCCCCAGGTGTTCCGGGGGCCATGTGACCATTGGAAGGGGACGTGCTAGGGGGAGCCCATTTGAACTGTAAGATGGAACAAGATGAAAAGGGGATAGGCAGCCCTGGGAAGTGAGAAATTCTGATCAGAGGGGCACAAGGTCCACAGTGGGGTTCCTCTGCATTGCCCCACCAATAACAAATCGGACGCTCCTCCAACCACATTGTTTCCAAAAGAAGATGCTGAGGTTCTCAGTGGTCCAGTGAGTTGCCCAATACCCTGGCCTATTCATTTCAGTTTGTCTCTCCCACACTTACTGGTATCGCCGGCCCCCAAAGTTTGTGCTAATGAGTCCTGCCTGAGAATTTGACAGTCTGCTTAGGAAAACAAAACCAGCCCACAGAAAAGAAAGAGAACAGTTGGGGCAAGCGTGTAACTGTGAGTGGTGTGGTCCGTGTGCTCGAGTTCTGGAAGGCAGGGGGCCTTTGCAGAGCCAGGGCGGTCCTGAGGGCTGGCTGGACAGCCAGGCATCCACCAGGGCAAACTCCTGTGTGCCAGCCCCACACCCTGCTGCCCAGGACACTGGGCTTCCCTGCTGGAGCCCGGGGTGTCCCCCTGTGCACAGGCTGTCCATGTCCCTCCTCCAGCCACTGCCATCACCTTCCAGGGCAGCCCGCATGGTCTCCAGCATCAGTGCCTCTGTGATTCAGAGGTGCCCAATGTGGTCTGCAGCCGCGACCCAGGATGGCCCCTGCCTCTCGACTATACACTGCCCGGGGCTGCATGCGAGCTCTCCAGGTGGCCATAAGCTACTGCAGTGCTCCGGCCAAGGGAAGGGCAGAGCCCGCCTAGGATCAGGGGCTGGGGAGGTGGGGCAAGTGGCAGTGCCATGCAGGGGGCCTGGGTCAAGTGGGAGCAGGGCGGGAGCATCAGGTCGTCCTCTCAACACTGGGGTAACTCCCCTTTGCAGTGAGGAAACTGAGGCCCAAGAGGGCAGATCATTGATTGAAGGTCACCAGCCAGTAAGGCACGGAGGCAGAATTTAAATCTGATTTCCTGTTGTTAAGACCTGCCAACACCCCCACTTTTATGGCGAGTCAACCCTCAGTCCAGGAGCTGCCCCGGCATAGAGGGCACTCTGGACAGCCCTTCTCCTTCACAGACCAAGCCATCCCCCACATGGAGAGGGGTCTCCAGAAGCAAGCCAAGGCATGGGGTGCCCCACCCCAGCAGGACAGCCCTGAGCTGATGTGCTGGGGCGGTTGGGAGGGGGCTTGTTCCGAGGAACGTGCACTGGGAGGCTGGGAGGACTCAGCAAGCATCCGCCTGGTCCAGCTGCAACAGACGCGTGAGCTAAGCTTCAGGACGTTAAAGGAGCTATTTGGGGAATGTAGGGCAGAGGTGGAGGGCCCGTTCCAGCAAAGTGGCCTGGGTCAGGCTGGGAAGAGACAAGGCCTGGCCCGTGGGCGCCCCCTGAGGACATCCATCCTGGCTTGAAGACCATGTCCATTGAGAATTGTTTGGGAAAGCAAGAAGACCTATAACAGATTTGGGACTTATCCTAACAGTGAATTTCCCGTGAGTGACTAAGTTAACGATCAGACTGCTGTAAAGTGAAGGTGCCTTGTTACGTCAGGTGCCAAGGGAAGGCAGATGGCTCACTGAAATGGGCAGGTGGAGGAGGGTGCCACGTGTGGGCAGGCTGAGGGAGCACGGGGCACAGTGCAGGCTCCTGGGCTGGCACTGGCAGGAGTGACCACCGCCCCAGGGTCTTTGGGGCAGTGCCTTGAGCCTAGAGGGAGGGAGAAAAGGAAAAGCAGCCTGCACACGTGACCTTGCTCCCATAAAGCAAGGAACAGGGGAAACGCCCACCCCACTGTCCTCCCCGCTGGGATTTCCAGTGCACTGGTCTCTGCGCTGCAGACCCAACAAGAGCCAAAGGGCAGGGAGCCCGCTGGTTGTGTCCACATGATTCCTCCCAGGCTCGGGGCAAGTGGGAACGACTCAGCCCAAAGGCTGAAGGACGAGGCCTTTCCTCTCCCCATGACAAGAAAACCCCTCCACTGTGGTCTCTTTACACAGAGATAAGTGCTGGAGGTAAGTCGGAATGACATTTATTCAAAAACAATCCTTCGGTGAGAAAGCGAACAATCCTTTGCACCGGCCCACGTGGAGGGGCTCTGTGCATGCGCGTCTTTCCACCCAGCCTCGCCACTTTGCATCATTGCTCTTGTGACCTGCATCGTCCACAGTGCCGGCTCGCACAGGATGCTGGGTGGGGCTAGCTCGCAGGAGGTGCGTCCCCCAGGACCGCACGGTCCCTGCCACCGGTTCTGAGACGTTCAGGTGATGTGCTCAGCCTCGTCCCCCGGTCGGGGGATGAGTGCTCAAAGGTAAAGGTGCATTTGTTAAGCGTAAGCAGCCCCCGTCTCCTAGGCTTGTCACGTGGGAGGTCATCGCCCTTTCCCATGTCAGCAGCTGAAATGACCCAGTTTCTGAAGGAAGCAACGGGTCCCACACTGTAATTTGCGTCTGTCTTCGGCTGTGGTCTTACTGGGACGTAGGAAGAGAGACCTGCAGAAATACCTCGGCCCAAAACTTAGGAAGCCATGGTGGAGCGGACACCATCCTCAGCATTGACCATGAGATACAAAGGCGGCTGGACAGACAGACACACATAAACTCACTAAAATCAGAGCCAGCTGTGCATGCTGCACCAGGGTGGGGGGCAGGGGTTTCCTAATCAATGGTAGTGACATTCAAGTCACAGCAAACTTACTTCTTGACAACAGTGAGCGTATCTTCACAATTGTGTCTGTTTGAGTGGGAAAACCATTAAATACAAAAACTCACAGTATGGTATCTCTTGGAAAATATTGCAAGATGAAAAGCATAAAGCATATATTTTCCAGTTTCATTAAAATATGAGTGTGACACCCCTGTGCGAGAGGGTCCTGTGCTGAGTTCACAGTGCCCACTCGGCGCTCAAAATCCTGCCTGCTGTGAAGGGCCCCAGGCCGCCAGAGTCCCTAAAATATAGGAGAGCAACATTTTATATGAGCAGCCTGGGATGCAGGACAGGGCAGCCTCCCTCACGTCACAGGTTCTAAGGCTGCAGGCAAGGCGGCAGAGGAAAGGCAGCCAGTGAGGCTGGAGGAACCTGCAGCCCACAGCCCAGAGTCAGATGTTTACAGGGCAAACGGGAGGGGTGGTGCCCTGGGGAAATCTGCAGGTCATTGGGAAACCCACATGTCCCCCCATCTCTTTTCACCTTAGATCCGGTGGCAAAATGATGTGGCTAAAGAAGCTTGATGTTTTTAGGTAAAACCCAAACATTTGTTTACATGCAGAGGTCTAGGAGCCCCTGGGGCCCATCGCAAGCTCTTCCCCAGATCACAGCTGAAACAGTGCCACCGAGAACCCGTTCCTGTGGGGCGGGGATACCTTTTCCATGAAGGAGCAGGCTCAGGTGAGTATACAGGACACGGAGGGGGGAAAGGGGCAGCGTGCCGGGTGTCCTCCAGGGCTGAGGAGGAACTCAGAACAGAAAGCTCAGGCTGATAGGGTCTCACAGCCTGTTTTCAAAGGGCTCTAGAAATGGGAAGTCAGGGCACTATATAATTCTCTAAGGTTTTTGGAATATCCATCCTAAACATTGGAAAGAAATGGAAAAATACAAAACTATTCAAAAAATAAACAAATGTAGAAAGCAGGGGGTAAAAAGAACCCATTCACCACTACTCAGAGAATTAAGGATAATGCAAATGCACTTGCTTTCCATAGAAAGCATGAAAAACCATGCATTTCCTTCAGGAATTGGGCTGGAGTTGGAAAGCTGGTAAAAACAATTCAAAGTTCCATTTTAAATGAGCAATGCTTTCCGTGGCATCTCCATTTGTACCCAATGCCCTGGCAGTACAAGGTCATGTTTTGCATAGGCATCCAGTGGACTGCTTACTCAGAAACTCCTAAGCCACCATGGAGGGCACAGGCATCCCCACCCCACGGCTCCAGCCTCAGGAAGAGGTGCTTCCTCCCAGGGCTGGTCAGCAGCGCAGCTAGGACAGTACAACTTCTGCACAGACTGGACTTGAAATACATTTCCCGCGCTTGCTTGTGGAAAGGCGCAGGTTCGCTTCAGGTGCTCTCCAGGTAGCCTTGTTGCTGCCACCTAGAAGGAGTCCCCAGGGGTTTCTCTGGGAACAGAAGGCAAGCACCACTGCTGGGACCCCGTCTGATTCTGGTTTCCCCCAGTGGAACAGGCCACCGATTCATGCGGCTAACTGACCTCCTGCCCTGCCCTCACCCCAGAACTGAGCCTGTCCGGTCTCCGTGTAGCTGTTTGCTTCTCAAGGAGCACAGGCAAAGCCGTGAGAGGCCGGGCAGTGGGACAGCAGGCTGGCATCTGGGGCCACCCACCCGGGGTATGGCTCTGCTGTGCAGGTGACCCAACCCGAGGTTGTCCTCCGGACACACTGGCACACAGGGGCCTCTCGACGTGCCTGGCATGGCATGGTCCAGGGGGGTTCGGGCAGGTTCCAGGAGCCGGCATTACCCTCAGCAACCGCTGAATCCCGCTGAGGGAGGTTTGGCTCCAGCGCCTGCGAGCACTCAACGTTCCGAGAGCGCTCAAGGTGTGAACAAGGAGGCTGGGCTGGCACCGCCTTCCCCAGGACGCGGAGAGCATCCCAGGCTCCCCTTCCTCCCGAACACCGCAGTCCAGTTCTCGGAACCCCTTTGCTCCTCCGGCCACTGCTCCAGGTCCACAGTGTTCAGTTTTGATGAGCAGAGCGATCCCTGCTTCAGAGTGCTTCAGCAATGGCGTGCATAGGGCCACTGTCCTTACACAGCAAAAACCCTTGGGCGATGGCCCAGGGGGTCCAGCATGATGGATGGAAACCCTCCTGCAAGGGATTCCCCCTTGGCTCCGCTTTCAGGATGAATCTTAATGCAGTTACGCTTTTAATGTACAATGTTAATACATAAAGGGCGCTGCGGTTCGTGCCGCCAGCTTCCTCAGGCTAACCCATGACCACGGCCATCCAGCTCCGCAAGGCCGGCAGGGGGCCTCGTAAGGCAGCGTCCTCCTGCCCCCTGATGAGGTCTTGGGTGAATCGCCAGCGACATTGTGAAATGCAGAACAAGGGGAAACAGACCTCTTACCCTTACCCCTTTCGACTCCCTGCCCATGCTCACCCATCCCTTCCATTAAAGCCCACCTTTACATGGGGAAAGGGATGCTAGGCTGTGAGCTGGGGCTCTGATTGCTTCATCCTTTGAGCCCAGAGGCTGCTCTGTACGGGGACCTGGCACGTCTAAGAGCACAGGGCAAGGTGGGCCAGCTAGGGGAGATGGTGAATGTGCACGGCTCCAGCCAAACTGAGCTGAAATCCTGCCACTTACTGACTGTGAGACAGGAAGCTTACTTAATCTTTCTGCGTTTCCGTTTCCTAATCTGTAGACCACAGTCACACATAATGGGCATTGTAACTGTCAGACGAGGCCATGGTTCCCAAGCCCTTACAAAATGGTGGGCACGCTGCGTCCGTGTGATGCACCTGTGGCCCCATCTGGAAACTTCTGCATTGGGGTTCCGGTTTGGGGTGCCACTCACAGTGCAGCATATTCACTGAGTGCCACGCTGAGCGTGGAGGGCTGGCGGCCCTGTAGAGAGAGACCGCACGTGATTCTGCCCTGGAAAAGCTCACAGATCATATGGATTTAAGGACAAACAGGTTACCGGCTGCTTGACAAGTGCTAGGCAGAGTGCATGGGGCCCAGTGGATGGGAGGGCTGTGCTGAGGAGCGGCCTTTTCAGCCAGATCTTTAGGGGTGAGCCGGAGCTTGGAGAGCTGGTCAGGAAGGAAGGGTATTTCATCAGAAGGAGTTGCGATGATAAGTGCACAGGGTCGTGGAAATCCTGGTATGTTCTGTCACTAGGAGGTCAGAGGGTGGTGGCCTTGGTGGGAGTGGAGGGTCAGAGATGCTGTGGGCGGGTGGCCATGGCTGGAGTCTTATTCCGTGAGCTGGGGGACACCAGAGAGGTTTCTGATTCGGCAAATGATAGTGTCAGCATTTTGCCTTAAGAAGATCATTGTGCCAGGAATGTTTGCACGGATGGAGGTGGTCGACAGCCGGGGGGACGGCCGTCCAGAGGAAGATGAAGGGCACTGGGCTGAGGAGCACAGAGGCTACCAGAGAACCGAGGGGCCGGTGAGGAGAGGGAGCAGGTGACAGTGGAGCCCCACCAGGGGAGCTCAGGAGGCTGAGAGGTGTATTGGGCCAAGACAGTGCCTTCCTATTAGGTTCGGCTGTTTTCAAAGTACTCTGCCATGGCTGATCTCATCACAGCAGCCGGGTGGGGTCGGCCGGTCAATTGTTATTACACCTACTTTACAGATGTGGCAACAGAGGCTTGAACAATTGAATAATTTGTCTATGGTCACAGCCAGCAAGAGCTGAAACCAGAACAAGGCTTCCGGCTCCAGGTCTAGTGACTCAGTGTCTGACTCCAAGAGCCCCAAAGGTTTCAGAACAAGTGGCGCAGGGAATGTGTCCCCACCACTTCCTTTGGGGCCCCCTTCCTCTGTCTCCTGGTGCCCAGGGGCCCAGTCAGGACTGGCTGGCCAGCTGCACGTGCTTGTGCACACACGCTGCTCGGAGGACAAGCCGGGGGCGCCCCCGCTTCCGGCTGAAACGACAACTCCTCCTGGTACCAGTGGTTATCTTGGTCTGCCCAGCAGCTCAGGTTGACGTTGCTGGTGACAAGTGACAAGTAATTTCTACTTCAATAATGCGGCCTCTTTGTTAGAGGAACTATTTCAACAGCGAAAACCGGCTGGGGAGGTATTTGTTAGAAGGTAGTCTGGGAGCGGAAGGATGCAGGCCTGTCCCTGCCCTCCGTGCCTCCCACACGCCTGACTCTGCCACACCGCCCTGGGGCTCCTGGCTTGCCACTGACACTTAGTGACAGGCTGCCAGACAGGCTGGGGGCACTCAGTAGGAACCCCGTTTTCCCAGCTGTGAGCACTTTCTAGGGCACCAGCCTTCCTAAGTCTCCTGTTACTGTTGCCGGCCTCTGTTCCCGCACGCTGAGCGCCCACATGCTGAGCACCCATATGCCCAGCACCCTGCTTCAGACATAGTATTTGCTGGATAAATGCAGGAGTGGGTCTCCCTTGAGCAGGGCGGGGAGGGGGAGAGGGAGTAGGGACCACCCGGGCAGGGTCTTTCAATCAAACGCCCTCCACCTGCACTTGCACAGGCGGATGACACAGGGAGGTCTTGATGCATCCGCAGAGGAGGGGCTGCTGACGACGAAGGGGCCCCAAGGGCACGGTGGGAGCTGCCCCACGGACAGCGCGGGCTGGTGAAGGCCCTGGGCATGTCTCCTAATAGCTCCTTGTCCACAGTCTTCAGTTTTGAGGCTTGAAATTGGCCACAGTGGGAGCATTGCCACCATGGAAATCGGCAGACAGCTGGAGCCGGGGCCGCCTCAGGTGGGCAGCACACCCCTGCCGAGAGCTCTCCGATGCCCGGGCATGTGCCTCCCGGGGGACTTACTGTGCTGCCCTCGATGGCAGTGAACACGGGCTGTGAGGGCCTCCTCTTTTTTTTTAACCCTGGACATATGACGAGGTCTTAGTCCACATTTGCACAGGATGCTTGGGGCTCTGCGGCCTCTACCTCCCCGTAATCGAGGGCAGCATCTCACACGACTTTTCCCAGGCAGTGTTTGTCAGCGCTTAGGCCACGCAGGCCCTGGAGCCAAGGGCCGTGCACGCATTCATCGTTGGACCAATCCCACCCCCTACGGGGCAGGGAGAGTTTCCACGCATTAAATTTGAGTGAACTGCTATGAGCTGAATTGTGTCCCCAAAAAGATATGCTGCAGTCCTAACCCCCAGGACCTCAGAATGTGACCTCTGGAAATGGGGCCATTGCCGATGGAATGAGCTGAGGCCGTGCTGGAGTGCGGTGACCCAGATCCAGTGACTGGCGTCCATTTAGAGAGAGGGACATTGGATCCAGCCCACGGGGAGATGCCCGAGGCGCTGGAGGTGGAGGCCGGAGCCCTGCGCTACAAGTCGGGAGAACTGAGGTAGCAGCAGCTCCTGAAGGCGGAAAAGCCTGGGACCCTGTCCCGCGCAGCCTTGGAAGGAGCCAGCCTGCCGACACCCGGATCTCGGGACCCTGGCATCCATAGCAAGTGTCTGGAGTTAGTGATGCTTTGTCACATGGCCAGGGGACCAAATACACTGAGCCCTGGAGAGGTTGGGAGACTGAAGCCAGGCAAAGATTGGGGGAGGCATGGAGAGGGCCAGAAGGGGCCAGTGCTCACATCACATGCTCCCCAGGGGACAGGATCACAGCTGCGAGGGCTCCTGGGGACCTTCCAGAGCTAGGATCTAGTGTCGTCATTCACAGATGAAGAAACTGAGGCTTGGGGAGGTCTGACCCCTCGAGTGGCCCGGCCAGGGCCGACTTTGAGGTGGCTTTTCTGAGTGCCCATGCCCTCCTGGGATGCAGCACATCTGTCCTGCTGCTTCCGGTCCCACCTCTGTGCCTGCCCCCGCCAGCCTGCAGGCCCTGGCACACCTCCTGAGCTGTGTCCTTTCAGGTTGGGTCTGAGGACTTGAATTTTCCAAGAAAAGAGAAACACCATTTCCCCCCATGTTGCCAGCATCTTTGTCTCCACTCGTCTCTGCACCCAGAGAGGTCTCCACCTTACACTCTGACTTCTGACCCCTTCCCTTTCAAGCAAGAGAGCCAGGAGGCCACCAGCAAAGGCTGAGGTGGGGCACAGGCACACGGGCCCTGGAGGAGGCGCTGAGCACCTCCTCTACCCCGAGGCTTCCCCACCCTCTCACCTTGGCATTCTGAGGGTGGCCCTCGATCGTGCTTAGTGAGGGCTCGCCTCGTGGCTAGGCCCTCGGTGCCTGACTCCCATCCTGCTTCTGGCACGGAGCAGCTGTGGCCTCAGGCAGGCTGTCAGACCTGGGCGAGGCTGTTTCCTCCTGTGGCCACGAGACGGGAAGGATTAACATCTGCCGCGTGCTGTGAGGCAGGAGCCCATGTCACACCCCCGAAGTGAGTTCTTAGGGAGCAGTGGTGACCCCACGGAGCGTGTCTGCCCACTCAGCGATGGGGAGCGCCTCCCTCTCGCCGGCGGGGCCAGCCCAGGACCAGGTGGTCCCACGGGGTGGGGGCAGTAGAAGCCCAGGCCCCCTCTGCCTTGTTGCTCTGCAGGCTGCGCCCTGGGGTGCCCTCCACACCAGCCCTCGACCTTGCTCTGGGCAGCGAGCAGGAGGAAGAGGACAGTGGGGGCAAGCAGCTGCCTGTGCCCTGCTCTGCCCTCAGTGCCAGCCCTGGCCAGGCATCCAGGGGACACTTGGTAAGGTTCTATTACTGAAAGGAAGGAGGGGAGGCTGGGTCCGGGGACAACAGCCAGCTTGGCCACGCAGTGTCAAGTACAAAAACACCACCATCTTGAAAGCAAGGCACACCGTGTGGGTGAAGCAGAGCCGAGTCAGTGGGGCTCCGTCCACTGGCCACCGCTCAGCCCCGGCAGGGACTCTAGCACATCCCCCTTCCCACTTTGTCACGTAGGCAGGGTCCCCTCATGGCTCACCCACCACACAGCCCTCATGCAGGGTGTCTCTGCAAGTTCTCCCTTTAGGGCTCAAAACCCAGGGAGGCCTTGGGCCCATTTTCTAGCTGGGACATTTTCAGAGCAGGGGGCAATTAGTTTACCTTCGTAGTCTGCACTTTGGGCAGCTGGGATTTGAACCCAGGCATAACTTCACCCTCCTGGCTCCTGGTCTCCCTGGGCTTGTGCATAAGAGGAGCAAGAACACGTTTGCTGATTTATGGCAAACAAGCATGACTTGCGCGGCACACAGGCTGAGACGTTCCGCAGGAGTTACGATGCTCGCTTCAAGTAGCCCTGGACCTTTCCATTCCACGGTTAGGTCCTGATCCTATTGGAGGTGATCTAACCGACCTCCCTTTCAGAAATGCAGGTCACATGAGGAAGTCTGGAAAGCGCTGAAGGCTCCTCAGGTGAGCCACAAAGAGCCAGACTTCGCCGACTCTGGCAGCTCAGCCCCGTACACTAGCAGGTGCCAGCTCATGGCATTCGTGTCAGAAGCCCAGCTGGCATGAAAGCGGGTTTTTAATCCAGCCTGGAGTGGCCTCCCGCATTCAGAAATTCTTTGCGTGACTACAGAAGTTTCCAGCAGGCCTCGCTTTCCCTGGAGCTAGAGGAGAGGAATGAGAAGGCTCAGAGAAAAGCCGGCACCACTCTGGGAGTCAGATCAACACCCCAAGTCGGGGGTGGAGGCCGGCCAGCCCAGCTCTGCCCTTCACTGCCTGCCCTGCCCAGAAGCCAAGGATCCCAGCCTCATGGCTGGAAAGGGCCGCTTTGAGGAGAAGAGGTATTCAACTTGTGATTTCAGCACAGTGTTAAAGCCAAAGAGGAAACATCTTTGCCGAAAGCAGGAATCTGCGACCAGGATTTTCTGCCTCCATTTCGTCTCCTTCAGGACCGTTCTAGCTTCCAGAGCCTGGCAGGGCAAGGCCCCCGCTCAGAAACCCTCAGCCATTCCCCAGTGCCTAGAGAATAAAGTCCAAATGCTTTTGCTTGAATCTTTTCTTCCTCAAAAAAATCAAAACGTTTTAAAACTAATGACGACGGTGATGGCTGTCTGGGCCTGCAGGCTCCTGCCCTGGGTCCCCTGCTACTTCGGGCCCCAGGACGGGCACTGGGCTGGAGCACCAGCCGGGGCCCATCTGTGTGGGGGAGGGGCACCCGGTCCACATCCCGGGCCCCAGCCAGTGTCCCTGAAGGACAGTTGGCCGTGGGTCACTTTCTGTAACCCAGGAGGGGCGGCTTTGGGTTACAGCTCTCTCCCAGCTGCTGCTGGGGTCCCAGCACTGTGGCCAGCTAAATCACAAATTTCTCTGTGTGCCCCATGTTGTAGAGAGTCCAGTCCTGGGCAGCACCCACAGCTGGCTGAGACCATCCTGGACACCCTCCAAGCCCGTCTCTGCGGTCCTCACCCACAGGCCCCTGGGCACCAGCAGTTCCCTTCCGTCAAGGACCCTGCCCTCTGCCCTGTACCTGCACAAACCGGAAGGTCCAGATCAGAAGCCACTTCTTCTGAGAAGGCTTCCTGCTTCCACGGCCACAAACCACTTCTCTGCGGCCTCCGTGGGCACAGCGCAAGGGGCACTGGTGTGCAGTGTCCTGCAGCTGCCTATCCGTGCTCTGGGCACCTGTCACAGCCTACCAGGTTTAAGTCCCTGGAAGAGAAGGCACCTTTGTCACTTGTGTTCCCCTGCTTGAGGCTATGCACATAATTCAAGGTCCTCACAGGGTGGACAAAGCTCTGAGGGATGTGTTATGGGCTGACTTATGTATCCCCAAGTTCTTATGTAAAGCCCTAACCCCCAGGACTTCAGGACGTGACAATATTAGGAGATGGGCCTTTAGATAGGTGATTACGGTAAAGTAGAGCTGTTAGGGTGGTGCTGACCCAGGGCGGCTGGTGCCCTTATAAGAGATCAGGACACGGACGCACAGAGGGATGGCTACTGAGGACCCAGGGAGGATGGTGTCCAGATGTCCAGGAGAGAAGCCACCTGCCAACCCCTCCATTTGCCTCCAACCGTTTTTTCCACTCCTGCCCCCCAAGCAAAGACCCTCTTCTGACTTGAGGGGACAGGGCGCACTGTAGGCGGCATCCTTGTCCTCCTTCATGCCCTCGAGGACACAGGGGGAACCCCTAAAGTGCTTGCTCTGAGGTCAGAAGGCACAGCCCTCTCGGCCACCCCACGGCCTTGCGAACTGAAGGGTCCTTCCCCTGGGCCCCTAAGGAACCCCTGACCTGCTCTTATACCCCCTTCTTGTGCCAGAGCCATTAGCACCCAGAACGGGACAGTGGGAGCTGAGGAGAAGGGGGACAAATGGAAGGAGAGGCGGGGAGGAGAGGAGAGGCCAACCCCAAAACCTCCCCGCCAGGTGGAGTGGCCCTGGACATGACCGGTGCGCCGCCCTGGTTCTTCATGGCAGCCGTGTTTGCCTCTGCCACAGCCCTGCAGGAAAGCTACCACCACTAAGGGAACAGGGATGGAAGCCGGGCTGTTTGGATGTCAGCACACGGGTGGATCAAAAGTGGGGCCCGAGGGTGCTGTCAGCTGCTGGAGCACATAACTTCACACAGCTCAGAGGCCCTGGCCCAGGGCAGGCAGAGAGGCAGCGACAGGGTGCTCCAGGGTGCCCGGCCGGCAGGGCCAGGGAGGGCGGCAGGCCCCTGACCCCTGCCAAGGCCCTGCACGCTGAGGGTCGCGGGTCCTGGCAGACGGGCGGCGTCACCCCCGCCCACCCCCCGGGCGCCTAGCCAAGGCACTGCAATGCCCTCGTTCTCCGGGGCCTCCCCAGAACCCTCCGCAGAGGCAGCGTTACCGTCCCCACCAGGCGGTTGAGCAAACAGACCCAGAACCCAGCCAGGAGGTGCTGGAGCCACAGCCCTGCCTCCCAGAGCGCAGGGAGAAGGGCCAGAGGCTGGGGGTGGGGGCGGTGGGGCGGGGCGGCAGGAATCTCAGCGCCGACTGGGCCAGAGGGCGGCGCCAAGACGGTGTGAGGGGGGTGGCGGGTTCTCGCCCAGCCACAGCGTCCTGCGTCCTGCTAGGGGTCGTTTGTGCATCTGGGGGGGCACATCCCCCCAGGTGACCCTGCCTGAGCCCCCCTTCCTCCCTAAGTTTAATTCATGCTCCTCAGAGATCACTGGGGCTCCCAAGTCCTGTGCCCCTCCCAGTTGCACGAATAGAAAAAAAAGATGTGAGGGGAATGCTTCAGAACGCCTTGATTATGTTACAGAACTGGCGTTTGTTTGATCTCATTCAGCAGATATGCATCCAGCACTCACCATATACCAAGCACTGTGCCGAGTGGTTTACAAATACTAACTTACTTAATCCTCAAAATAGCCCTGCAAGATGGGTCCTTCTGACTAGAAGGACAGGGACAGAGAGGCACAGAGAGGTGAAGACACCCACTCAAGGTCACACAGCTAAACGTGGCGAGGTGGATTCCGATGCAAGCGCTCTAGTGCCAGATCTTATCTTTCTAAACGCTCTTTGCCACAGGCGCAACTCTACATTTTTTTTTACCTTTTCTAACTATAAATACGTGTATGGTAACGTGTTACCACAGTGTCTGAGCATTGCTTTTAGGAAGGGACCCCGCCGAGCTCCCAGTGTGCACAGCCAGGGAGGAGAGGTGGAGGTGGGCCGGTCAGAGCTGGAGAGGCTTGCTTTCGGCTTCCACCTCCCCTCTAAGCCTTTCCTGACCCTCCCAGGCCCGCCCGCCGCCTCCCTGCCTCCACCCAGCTCCCTGCAGGATCTCACAGCTGTTAACACCTTAGCATAGACGCTCCTGGGCTGCTAAACCTCCCAGGAGGAAACGAAAGCTCAGCCCCAAGGAATTCGCCTCTAATAGTGAAATTCCAGGTACAGTGGCCCCTTAAAAGGACGTTATTTGAGGTGGGGAGGGTTTCCCCATCGCTCTTCACTCAAACCCTGGAAGACTGCTAGCCGTTGTGCTTGAGGCGATGCCAGTCCAGAACGGCGTGTGGCGCACAAGTCAGACCCCTGGCAATGTTGGGTGGGCACTGACTGCAGAGGCAGAGGGACCCCACACTGCCGGTGACAGCCGCGTCTCAGCTATGGTGGTGAGCGGGCACACGTGACGTCCATCCCGTCGTGCGCCCAGGCTGGTCAGGGTCTCCTGTCATCCTCCCTCAGGCCTCGCTGGCGGCCTTGCTAATGGAGGCTGGAGGCTGCCCCCGACTCTGACCTGACCCACCTAACCCAGCGTGCCAGGTGGGAATCAGATTCCTAAGGATGTAGGTGAAACTACACAGAAAAGAAACCCAGGCCGACTGTGCCACGCGCAGCCTGAGCTCCTGAATGGAGGAGGCTCAGAGGTTTGAGATGGCTCAGGATGGGTGTGAGTGTGCGTGCACGTGCTGATTCTTGTCCTAAGCACAGCCTCCTGTAACTAGGATTTCCTATACTCCAGTTGAATCTGGGAGCTGGTCTTCTGGAGAAACCAGGGTGGCCACTGGGATTTGCTCTGCTCTGCTGGTCTCCAGCCTCAAATCTCTTTAAGTCACAGGCAGCTGAGACATACTGGCCTCCCTTGATCTGGCCACACTTTCGGATGACCGTCACTGTCTTGCCAATGGGTTTCAGCCCCAGGCAAGTTCACTATGGACTCAGTGTGGCCAAAGAAATGACAGTAAAGCCTTCTTGGGGTGAAAGGGTTATACCCAACTTTATTCCCATGGCAGGTCAGTCACTAAAATCCCATCCACTCAGAGCGAGTCTGCCTGCAGCAAGCCGGTCCCTGCCTCTGGGCCCCTCTGTCTGCACAGCCGTCCTCTGGGCCTCTGTCCTCGGTGCTGCCACCACTCCAGCCTCTGCTCTGCTCTCCCGCAGCCTTGCAGCCGTGCCACCGTGTCACCCAGGGCACTGCGCAGAACTCTTTATATAGAGTCAATAATGACACATTGCCCACAGCTGTGTAGTGAGCTAGCCGACCAGGGCCAGGTGAGAATCCTGGTTACAAGAACTTACATTTTATCCACACTCCACCCCTCCAGGATTCTCTCTTCTCAATCTGTGTGCCCTCAGTCCTCTGCAATGGTCCCTGTGTGAGAAAGCTGGAGCATTGTAACCAAATTCCATTATAACAACAGAGGCTATGACAATATACAAATAACAAAAATTATGACAAATTATAATAACCGTCAAGCCCGAGGAGATCCATTGCCACCAAGTGGCCATCCTGGCTGTATTCAAACCAGTTCTACTCAAACGAGTTAACCAAAAGGACCCTGGGTGGGCCTTACCGTACCCTCCTTCTCCCGCCTCTCCAGCACAGAGTCCCGCAGACACACAGGCCGATCTCGCTGCTTTGTCTCTGCCTCTGCTTCGTCCTCAGCAGCCGGAACCGCCGCTCCGGTCTCCGTTGTTGCCACAGCTCCAGTCATCCAATATCTCTGTCTGCTCCTGCCTTTCCAAACCAGCCCACAGCTGGGTCGTCGCGACCTTCACGGGGCCCTTTAAATTCGTCCTTCCAGAAGCAGACCATATTTCCCTTTGTGCTTGAGCCTGAGGACAGAAGCAGAGCTCGGAGTGCTCCAGGACCTGCGGAGGGGGCTGCACCTCTCCTGGAAGAACCCACAGCTGCCGAGTCCTTCGGGCTTTCCAGCAGCTTTCAGCCAGGTGGGGTCTCCACCGAGGAGGGGCCGATGCCTCCGGCACCGGCAGGGCCTCCACCCCCACCTGTTCTTCAAACCTCCGCTCCTCCGTGTCTGGGGCTGACGGCTCCACCACACCCTTCACCTGCCCCCAGCACCTGGCAGCCTGGGCTCCCATACTGCTGCTTCTCGGGCCGCTGCTCCTTCTCGGGCCACAGCACTTCGTAGTGACGCCATTTCAGTCAGCTTTCTCTTGGGGTGGACCCCTGTCCTCCACCCCTTCACAGTACCCCATGTCCACAGGGGACACTCGAGTGTCTCCCTGTCCATAGGTGCAGCCTGCTGAAACACTCTTCCCGTGAGGGCAGCCTGTTCTTTTTCCTTGGTCACCAGTGAACCCTGCCGACTTCACCAATTGTCTTGCCAGTGGGTTTCAGCCCCAGACAAGTTCACTGTGGATTCAATATGACCAAAGAAATGACAGTAGAATGTTCTTGGGGTGAAAGGATTATACCCAACTTTATTCTCATGGTGGACGGTGGCAGGTCAGTCACTAGAATCCTGTCCACTCAGAGCGAGTCTGCACGCAGCAAGCCGGTCTCTGCCTCTGGGCCTCTGTCCTCGGTGCTGCCACTGCCCTAGCCTCTGCTCTGCTCTCCTGCAGCCTTGCAGCCATACCACCGTGTCACCCAGAGCACTGGGCAGGGCTCTTCATACAGAGTCAGTAACGACCTATTGCCCACACAGGTGTACTGAGCCAGCCAACCTGGGCCAGGTGAGAATCCTGACCGCAGGCGCCTTCACTTTATCCACAGTTGCCCACATTCCATCAGCCTTGTCTCCGTGCACAGGTGCCCTCAGGGGTTGTCAAGGCTTTGCATCCAAACCAGCAAACCTGCTCTGCGTGACCCCCTGAGGGCCTAAGGGCTGCACTTGGGCCTCCCCCCAGCCCTGTGAAGTTGGGCAGTGGCTCCATCCTAGGGGCCCAGGGAGAATGCATGACCTGCTGATGTCACAGAGTGCCCCTGGCCCTGTCACCTGGCCAGTGAGTCACCAGGCCTGCACATGCAGAGGAAATGGCTCCGACAGCATCTTGCCTTGGACCAATGCCCAGAACTGGGGGCTGGAGCGACGTGAGCAGGTAGCCCACCGACCTGCAGTCCCCTTTCTGAGGAAGGCCGGCCCCGAACTGCTGCAAGCTGCATCACCTTAGCAGAGACTAATGCTCTCACCTGACCCCTTCCTCCCACTGTGAAGACAGTCATGCAACACTCCTCCGAGCCTCAGCGACCTGGGCACAGTGCAAAGCAAACAGTTTTGGGCGTCACAGATTTCTTTCGTCAGGTCTGTATGTCTGAATCCATGGGCACCACGGGCTGAAGTCACACGTGGCAGGCGGGCTCCTTCTGGGGCTCCAGGGCAGAAGCCACTCCTCGCCTTCTCCTGCTCCTTGGGGCTCCTGCACTCCTTGCTCTGGGCCTGCCCTCCGCCTTTCCCAGCCAGCAGCTTCCTCCCTGGTGCCCTCTCCCTCTGGCTACAGCCAGGGAAGGCTCTGTACCCAAGGGTGGTGAGACGGAGTCCCCAGGAAATCCAGGGTACTGTTCACCAAGTCCTTAATCACATCTGTGATGTCCCCTTTGTCATGTAAGGTAACAGCCACAGAGCCTGGGGATGGCCATGGACATCTTTGGGGGGCACTATTCTGGTGACCATACCCAGCCATGGGGACCCCAGAGGCCCCAAAGTCACCTCCCACGTCTCCAGCCAGGAGTCCCTAGAAGCTTTCTGCCTCTTCAGTCCTGACCATGGAACCGGCCCGGCTCCTGGACTTGTGCCTTCTCCCGCACTGGGGGCCCTGCCCGTGCCACCTGGGCCTGCCCACCGCCCTGCTCCTCCCTGAGTTGGGCCCCACCAGGGCTCTGCCGTGACCCTGTCTGCCCCAGCCCCTCTCTTAGGGACTCAGATGAGCCTCCCAGAGAAGGACAATGAAGGAGGCCCTCAGGGAGCCCTGCACAGCTTTGCACCCAGAGGCGGGCCTGCCGTCCCCCACTGCCCTGACTTCTTGGTGCCCCCCCATCCCAGGCCCTCAGCCAGAGATATGGGGGCGCTTCAGGTCTTCCCCTGATGGGCGGCATTAAACATACACCCTGAAACCCTGAAACCCAACCACCTGGCCCCAAGGCTGCCCCATCCACCCAAAAGGGCAGGCACCACATGCAGAGTATGACTGGGAGAGTGAGTCTCTCCAGGCCTCTGTTTACTTACCTGTGAAATGGGGGTGATGGTGAGAGAACTCACCTTATAAGGCTCCTGTGAGGATTAAAGTGAAACAAGAGGAGCGTCAGTGTGGCTCCATGCTCAGCAAAGGTCCACCCTCATTATTAGTATCCTCACCATATCGTCACAGGATTGTTCCAAGAATGCAGGGAAGTGCCCGGAGGCGACCTTGCGCACGGGAAGCGTGGTGCCCAGAGGACGAAGGAGGCTGGCTCCCAATCCAATTCTGCCCCCAAGTCCTGGAATTTGACCAAAAGACACTTGTCCCTTTTGCACCTTTCCTGCCCTTCAAGGGGGGAGATAACACCTGCCCCTGTGGCCCGGGCAGGAAGCAAATGTGTGAGGCCCACGGTTTTGAGAAGGCACAAGGGTATTGTGAGCACCTTCTGGAACAAGGTGGGGCATCGAGCAAAGGCAGGTCTTCGCGTGCCAGATTCAATGCTTGTTGCAAAGTCCCAGAACATGAGAGGCGCGGGGCCAAGGAGCTGACCTGCTTCCCCAAGCAGCCGCATCTCCAGGCAAGGTTTCAAGAGAGAAGCTCCAGGTGTGGCCCCGGACACCCTGTACATTCTTCTGGACGCTGGGGATGCCCACCAGAGGGCTCTTCCCCAGCTGAATTTGGGGATCCTAACTTGGGTTTAGAACATGTGCCCTTTCCTCAGGGAGCTGGCGAGTGCCCAGTGCGTACCAGCTCTGTGTGGGATGCAGGGTGCAGTGTCCCTCGCACTGCTCCGGAATGTCGAATGGCTGGACGACTCATGTTACACTTTTTAAAGGGCTCAGTCTTGTTAATGTATTTGGAATCCGTTTGTTCTTCATTCATTCCTACCATGTTTCCTGGGACCTCCTCTATTCTGAGCACGGTGGATACAGCAGTGAACAAAACAGACAAAAACCTGTCCTGGAGCTCTGATTCCCGGTGTCACTGTGGGTAACAATGGCCAGTGTTCTCCTGGCGGTTCTCTTTCACGACAAGCACAGGTACTAATCTATGCCTGACTTGGAAATGAAAAGACCGGGACCGAATTAACTGCCTAATTAGTTCTGGAGAATAACCAACCAATCATGGGTGAAGTCAGGCCTAAAACTAAATATAAATGCTTAGAAATAAAGGAAGATAGAGCATCTTCTTCCTCCTTCCTAAATGTTTATGTTTCTAAAGACACTGAAACATTTTCAATTACAAAATTTTGATGTCAGTGTTTAGCACATGGTGTTTCTATGTTGTATCTGGGTCTTTAGTCTCATAAAGTGATTTCAAGAATTTATACACAGGTACGATTTTGTAATGAGAAGTCACGGTGTCCTATTAAAGTACATGAGCAAAGCAGGAAAGCCGAGCAATGGCTGTCCCAGAAGCACAGGTGTGCATCTGCACCTGGGCCCTGTCACCCCTCCCACTGAGGGTGCCGTTCCTGGGCGGGCTGGGAATATGGCCTCGGGACCCATTCCAGCAGGCAAGGAAACCCAGGCTTCTGGACTCTGTTAGGACACAGGGATGTCGAGGCCAGCAAGAGGGAGACTGTCCTGAGATCTGAGGGTGGAACCTCATGCCACTCAAGTCTGTGACCTGGAGATTCTCCCTGGAGCTGCCAGAAATGTCCTTCTTTACTGAAAGGCAAAACATGATAGTTTTCTTACCAAATCAACTTACAAATAAGTGTATTGGTCCTAGAACAACTAACAGAGATTCACTTTATATGTGAAAAGAGCATCAACAAAGGAAATGAAATATTTGAGCCTTTTCTCTAAATTTCTGCTTCCTATACCCAATTACATGGCATTTTCTTAAAAAGCAGTTCTGTGCAGAATTCCCAGAAATGTAGTCTCAGTTGAACCCAGTCTCCCCATACCTGGTCCAGAATCCTCTTCCTTTATGTTGCTCTATTCTTTTTTATTCTCACACAACTGTCACCTGTGCTTCCAGTGACAAAGTGACGCATGGCTGGTGTGAAGCCCAAATGGAAAACCAGCCAACCGACACCCCCTTACCCACCCCCACCCGGGTGGCCGCCACATGCTCTCCAGTGTCCCCCCCACCACACCCCCACGCACATGTATGCACACACGCTGGAGGGGAATTTTCTGTTATTTGTTTTTATAGGAATAGGGCTGGTGTATCGGTTTCCTAGAGCTGCCATAACCAAGGACCGGGGCCAGGCAGCTCAGACAGCAGGCATGTATTCGCTCTCAGGTCCCGGGGGCCGAGGTCCAGGACTCAGCTGGGGGCAAGGCTCCCCCTAAGTCTGTCCTGGGAACGTGGACGCTGCCTCTCCCCAGGTCCTCACGTGGTCATCTCTCTGTGAGTCTGTGTCCTGACCTCTGCATGAAGACACCAATTACACTGGATTAGGGTCCTCTTTAAAGACCTCATTGTGACTTGATATATGTTGTTAAAGGCTGAGGTGCTGGCAGTCAGACCCTAACATGGATTTGGGGGAACGATTCTGCCCAGAGCAGTGGGGGATTGCATTACAGCTTGCCCTCTGATTGGCCCACACACCGCACATCCCTCCCTCTGTCCTGCACGCTGTGTGAGGGTCCATCCGGGCGGGCCGCCATACCTGCACACCCCACCAGGCCTCCTGCTGTATCGTCCTTGGAGGGCAAGGCCTCTGTTTTAGACAGTAAGTTGCCTGCAGTGGGATTCTGCCTCAGAGGGCAAGTCTGGTTTTACTTATATTGCTAAAATTGCCAGACCACTTTTCGTATCCTCAAGTCATGTGCCCCAGACAGTATGAGGGAACATTCTCCACATTCTCAGCAGACACGCATGGGGCTTCTTTTTCTTTTTTTAAGCTCTTACTAAGGAAAATCTCAAATATACACCCAAGTCCAGAGACTAGACAAATGAACCAAAATATGCTCACCACCCAGCTTCAGCCATTAACAACTTTTTACTAATTGAATTCCATTCATCTCTGCAGCCATTTTTTTGTTAGAATATATTTAGAACAAATACCAGATATGAAGGAATTTTAAACCTTCATGTCCCTATGCATCCCCAGCAGACATTCAGCAGCATGACCACCATCCTGCCATCATGTGTAACAGACTAACGTTCCTCCTCTCACGGCAGCAGGTGCAGGACGGCTTCCTCGGTGGTTAGCGGTCAGTCAGGCGGCAGCCGGCATGTCCTCGTCACGGGTCTGTGTCTACAGTGTGGGGCATCTTCCACGTGCTGGCTGCGGCCCGACTTCCCCTCAGGGGCCATCACCTGCGCGCACCCTTGCCTCGGATTCTCCTGTCGGTTGTTTGTTTTCCTCCTGTTGCTCCCTGGACTCTGCAGTGAAGGCCCATCAAGATGCTCACATGCCCAGCAAGGGAAGACTTCTTTCTGGCGATTCTGCCTGCAGCCCCTGCTCTGGGCTCCCCACCTCACTGCGTGGTGCCCAGGCTTCTCACACTAACCAACGTGGGGCTCAAAAGGGGTACCCGTCTGTTGATGCTGTCAACAGGTGCCCAGTGGCCAAAGGACACCACCTCTTTACCAACTGCTTATTCAGCCTATTGCAGTAGCCAAGCCCTCTCCGACAGCTCACCGGCGCCTGGCAGCAGGCCCTCTCCGTGCTGCCCAGGAGCAAGAGTTATAATGGGCCCCAGCTCTCTGCTGCGACCACCCTGTGTTTGCGCTTATCAATCCAGCTTCTTCAGCCAGAGTCCTGGCCCCTCGGCTGACATGCTGGGATGGAGTTTGCAGGACAAGACACTTATTAGGGTCTAGTGGGACTCTTACTAGGGTCCAGCGGGGGATGGATATTGGAAGCGGGGCCAGGAGGGAGGCACAGAACTGAGACGCAGCCTGACCAAGCCTGGCTGCCCGTGGGATGGGGCTGGGTGTCTCGGAGGTGCCACGGGTGGGCCTCTGTACCTGCCACAGTCAGTCACGGCAGGAGGGGTGTGCAGCTCAGGCCCACCTGGAGGAGGTGACCGCTGGAGGCATCTGCCGGCCGCCCTCCGACAGCCAGGCAGCAGGCCCTTCCTCAATCGTATCTCCTTGTCCCACATGCGGAGGCCATGGGCCAAGGCCCCTTTCTGTCTTTGAGGGCCCCAGGGACTAGCACACTCTCCCCATCCTGCCTCGCCTGCAGGGCCCAGGCCTTTTTGTGAGTCTTCCATGCTGAGCTCTTCCCCCCAGGCAGTGAGGTGGGAGCCTTGAGCACCACAGAACCACCTGGGACCCTTGGATGCCCCTAGTAAACTCTCTTCATTAAGGCTTGCAAACTGCTCCAAATTTTATGTTAAATAGGTGCTGTGTTAACAACTGGTAACGGCTTGAGGCTTTGTTCTTCAAACTCTGCCAGAGAGTCCTAAGTCTTGTGGCCCAGGCAGTCCTCTGAGCTGGGCAGTTTGGTCTTCCTCCTCTGCACTGGAAAGGTCAGTTCAGCTGCCCAGAGGGATGTTTATGCCTCTCCACTGTACGGAGAAGGAAGCACTCATGCTCCAAAGCACTGAGTCAGCATTGGGATCGTCTAGTTTTGCACCCGGCTGGTAGGGGAGGTCTGGGGAGAGCTGTCTGCAAAGCCCTAGGCCATCTGAAGGGTGGAGGCTCTTCCACCAGCTTCCAAGGCCCACCCTGGGGCAAGGCAGGCAGAACGCACTGAGGCAGGAGGTACAATCCCTCCTCAAATAGTGTCCACCTTGGTGCAGGGCCAGCCTCCGGCTCTGCGTGTGCATAGAGTCGGGTGGGCACGTCTGTTTCCATATGGCCACGTGGCCTTGTGCCTCCCATTCCTTAGCACACATCCGGCCCACGTGGGCAGGTATCTGCCTGGCGAGCAGGATGCATGAGGGTGGCACTGCACCCATGCCCAAGGGTGCGTGCTCAACGCCCATGCACACACACACGTGCAACTCATATGCACGCCCACACGTGCACACAGGCACCCATGCACACACACAAGCCAAGAAACTCCAAGCTCCAAACAAGCAAAGTAACCCGGCAGAAAGCGTGAGACGTGTTTCAGAGGGACCTGCATCCGCGCCCCAGTGGGGTCTCCGTGGCGAGCTGCAGGCAGGACTTGCTGCCTCGGTTGCCTTAGCTGGGCTCTACCAGCTCAGTAAACCGGGACAGGGGATATTTTTAAAGGAATTTTATTGCATTTTTTAAAAGATACCTTTTTCTGTAAGGCCTCCACTTTAATAAATATCCAGGGCTTCCCTTAAATTCCCTGGGTCTCAGCACTAAGGACTTGATGGGAAATTTGCCACCATTCATCTGAGAAGCGGCCTGAATCCCACTGGCAGAGCCCATGGGTTTATCAAGGCTGCTCGTTGGTTCCCCGGCAGGAGGGGACCTCTGAGAAGCCAGGAGAAGAGGCAGGAGAGGTTTGGGAGAATTAGCTGCTGAGACAGCAGCCGCCTTTCAGGAAAACGGGCCAAAGAAGGGTTTAGAAACAAAATCTTCAGGGATGGAACGTGTCTCCAGGTACAGGGAGATGCCCAAAGCCTGTGCTCAGCTCTGCAGAGGCGATGGGCAGGCCAAGTTGCCAGTGGCTGGGATCAGATGCTCTCCCCCATGACCTCAGACCTGCTTCAGGTGAGAACACATCCGATTCCAGGACCTCAAAGTAAGCGTCCCCGAAAGGGCCCTCGCCCTGAGTCAGCATTGCAGGGCCTGGCAGGTGGGCAGAGTCACCGCATGCCCCTGTCCTCTGCACTCCATAGCTGCACCACGGAGCTCCCCTCTCCCCTCCCCATGACATCTGGGGTTTACACAGAGCTTTCTCGGGGTGGCATCTCGGAGCCCCTCACCGAGGGCACTTCACCGTGAGAAAATCGAGGCCTGTGGGCCTTGCAAGTGGTTGGAACACGGAGTCCAGCCCTGGGTTCTCTGCCAGCTCCTCCCCAGGGGTGTCCACACGCTCGGCCTCCCGCTCATGATCTGAGCCACTCTGCCCACCTCTCCTGCCAGCCCTGCCAGTTGGAAACTGGTTCCTTGGGTGGAAACCATGACATTTTGATCTCCCTTCCCCCAACCCCAGGTCCCATCTGCTGTGGTCTGAAGGCTCGTGTCCCCCAGTATTTTCAGGCTGAAACCTAACTCCCAATGTGATGGCATCAGAGGTGGGGTCTCTGGGAGGTGACTAGGACCCAGGATAGGTGCCCACATGAGTGGACCGTGTGCCCTTATAAAAGGGACCCAGAGCATCCCCTGCCCTTCCGCCAGTGAGGACACAACGAGAAGGTGGCCTCTGTGACCCCAGGGAGGGCCTTCAGTGGAACCCAGCCCCACAGGCACCCGGATCCCGGGCTCCCAGCCTCCAGAGCTGCTGTTTGTAAGCCCCCATCCGTGGTGCCGCGAGAGCAGAGGGTGAGGTGAGGGCGTCCTTGCTTCCTGCGCTCTCAGTGGCCCTTCTCCAAGGTGCCCACCACACCCGCGGCATCTCAGGGCTCCTGGGCAGGACAGAGGGTGGGGTCAGACATGGGAAGTGCAGGGGTACTTCTCTTTGGTGCAGGGAGGTTAGTCCCATGGTTGTCCGTGTTGCCACATCAGTGACGACGGCCTTGTGTTTAATTGAGAACAGTAGAGGCAGTCATGAGGCTCACATGCTCTATGTGATGTGCTGTTGTCCGGCACAAGCAATGCTCAGCTCACGTCACCCATTAGGATGGTCACCATCCCCGAACCGCAGATGAAATCGGATAAGCCCGTTCCTACCAGGGTGGGACTCCTCTGTCTGACCACACTCAGTTTTGCCTATTCTTATGGCAGGATCTGCTGCGGGGGTTCCACTGTCTGGTTTGGGGGATCCACCCAGAGACCCGGTGTAGAGCAGGGAGCTTCACAGCAGATTCACGTCTTCAGAGTAGCCTCTTAGAATGTAAGGGCAGGAAGCAACCTGACCCATCATCGCCTCAGCTCTGCAGAGAGCGTTGGGGTCCTCAGAGGGTCGGCTGGGAGCAGCATTCCAGGGGCTAGTCCAACACTGCCTGGTCTGACGGCTGGGGCCGAGGGGCGCGCCACCCTGCGGCTCAGGGCTGGCTGGCCGGCAATCAGCCTCTGCCCACCCACGCCCTCACTGCCCCCTTCCCAGCCCGCCAGCAGCTTCGGGAGCTCTCTGAGCAGAGCGGGGGGCCTCCGGGACCCTCCCCAGCCTGGGGACCGTACTAATCCCTCGGCTTCAACTACTTCCCTAGGAAGCCCAGAAAGCTGCAAGGTTGTCTGAGGAAATGGGGCCCCAGGTTTCACCTGGACATGAAACCCCTCCTAGAGGAGCACACATTCCCATTCCCAGAACACGGCTGGGGGGCGGGTACCGTGCTCAGGGCTCCTGTGGGGAGGTGAGCAGAGCATGCTGGGGTCCTGGTGACGGACAGCTGGGAGGGGAGCCCCAAGGTGAGCGGGTCTTTCCCAGGCCCTCCCGGAGCCTTGGCCACACCCAAGACCCATGGGGAAGCGTGCTGAAACGGGCTGCTCCTCTCCAGGGGTGCGTCAGCCATGCTTCCAGGTCATTGGATCCGTGTTTGGTCTTAGGACACCGCCCGTGGCTGCTTTCATCTGATTCAGAGGACACCGCTGGATGCCTGCGTGGGGCTGTGATGGCCCAGGGTCCCTGCTGTCCTACACACCCTCAGTCACAACACAGACGGAATGTTTGGAAGTTGAGGTGTCCAGCCACGTGCATGTGAGCATCGTGCTGATGTGCAGGACTGCCAGGGGAACAGCGAGGCTGGGGCCTCATGAGCCATGTCAGCAAGCCCTGGAAAGCTGCTGCCCCCCGGGCCCATCACCAGCAGCCCCGGGCACTCCACGCCTGGTCGTCCCCCTCTGCACTGCCGCCAGGGTGCCCTGTCCTGCTTTGCTCCAGAGAGCCCAGCTGGGGGAGGGGTGGGGATCCGGCTGGAGAAACTGCTGAGTCTCTGGAGAGGTGGTCAGGTCGTGGACCTGCAGCTCTGGGCCACTCTGCTCGGCAGATGCTCGGGACAGAAAGAACTTGGGTGCAGACCTGAGCTCACAGTGACCTTGTGTCCCTTCAGCATTCTGAGCCTGAGCCTTCTGCTCTGTATCTGGGTCAGCCGGGCTCCCAGACGCTGGCCCTGAGGCAGGGAGCTGTGTGTACATGACCAGGTCAGGAGGAGAGCCCAGAGACAGTAGGTCAGGGACAGGGTGTGCCGCAGGAGGGAAGGGGCTGGGCACAGCAGCCGCGCCACACCAGGCTGACGCCTCAGGGCAAAGCAGACGGCATCTATGCCAGACTCTGCAGGAGGAAGGTTGGCGACCAGGTGTCTCCATTCTCTGTGTCTGCAGGCCAGCGGCTCCCAACTCCCCCGATGCTGATGTTGGGAAGGGGCTGGGGGCCCATGCAACAGCTGGAAGGCATCTGATGGGGCAGGGAGCACCAACCTTGCCCGGCATGTGGGGGCATGGTCCCCAGCTAGGACGGGGGAGAGGGCTACGATCCGGGTAGCATGCCCCAAACGGTTTGGGCACCTGGCTGCCCTCCTGGGAGCTTCCTTCCCCTTCCAGGACACCTTCATTTCAGCCTGATTGCACCCGATCAGCAGGAGCAGAGCATGTGGAAAGCACTGGGCAAACCAGCCTGGCCAAACAATTTTAATCCTCAGAGCATCCGCACAGCCTGCTTGTTTGCTGCCATGAGACGTGGTGGACCCTCAGGTAGGTCGTGGTGCCTCCCCACTCCCTCGGGAAACATGGCCCCCAATCCAGCCTGCACTCAGGCGCTGGGAGGCTCCAGTGGGGAATAGCTCTACTCCCCAGCCCTTGAGGCCTGCTGGAAAAGCCCTGAAATACCTCCCAGCCCTTGGCTTGGTTGAGGCGTAGTGCAAGGATGGGTCAGCGGCTCTTACACTCCCGCTTGGGAGACGGGCTGGTAAACGGTGGTTCGGCACGTGGCCATGACAGTGCATGTGCCAGGGGGGCCCCTGCCTCTTGCATAGCCACACCTGACATACTGTGTGTGCGGCCACTGTGGGGGAGGACATCTGGATTTGGAGCCCGAACTCTGGGGTTCCAGTCCCAGCTCCTGAGGTCATGAGCTGGAAAATGAGGGAAAGGCCAAGAGAAACAGAGACGCTTCACACTCTGGGCCCCCTGCCATTGCCAAAGTAGATTTGTCAGGCCCAGCCACCCCATGACCCTGCCGTCCAGTGGCTCCAGCCCAGTCTGGTGCATTCAGCCGCCTTGGGGTCTGTCCAGATCCTTTCCAGGATGGTGTAAACCATCAATGATGTTAAGTTGGCAAAAAATTCAAAATTACAAGACTTGCCCCGAATCCTTGCCATTTTTCACTGGGCCCGATGGTGGCCTTGTCTAACCCCCAGGCTGCAGGTGAGGAACCTGGCCCACCAGATGGAGCGCTGCCCCCAGGGGCCCAGCACGTGGTGTGCAGAAAGCCTGGTGACCTGGCACCCAAAGGCTGCCTCGCCATCTCCCCATCCAGCCTGCCCATCGATGTCCCTCTGAGCACTCTCACACCTGCAGTGCCACGCGTGACATTAAAGGTGGTCCAGCCTCATGGCCCTTGGCTAAAATCAGCATCACATGAACCTGGGCAGATGGCTTGCCCTGTGAGCGCATGGGTTTCCCCTTTTCTGAGGCAGGGTTAGAGGTGAACCTGGAGTTAGCTGGGAACATCTATCAGGCAGGGGTCGCTCAGAACTTGCTATAGGGAAGCGATAGCACTTCGAGACGGTGAAGCATGTGGTCATTTCAACTGTGCCTGGCCCTGGCGAGGCAGACATGTCCCAGGGAGCAGTGGGCCTGAGACCCCAGGCAGTGGCTCCTTTCATTGTTAGCTATTATCACACACTGAGTTTTCTTAGGCTTTGCTGGAAAAAACCTTCCTCCCTGGCCAGCCCCCGTGCTGGGTCAGATGTCTTTCCAGCATGCCCCCGAAGTCCCCATGACTTGCCATGGCCATTCAGGGGATGGATATCTGTTGATGAATATCAAATAATAAGATAAAAATATATCAAAAATAAATAGGTGAGTGCCTTTCACTTTATAACAGAAATGCTCACACTCCAAACCTGTCACAGCCTGAATAGTATCCCACAAACGACGTGTTGAAGCCTTAACTTCGGGTCCCTGCAAGTGCGACCTAGTGAGGGGTAGATGCTCTTAGTTAAGGTGAGGCCACATGGAGTACGAGGGCCCTCACCCCTGGGCCTGGGCCCTGGGGACTAGCGCCCCAGGACGTTCAAAGGCCATGAGTCAATGCAGGCAGCCTGGAGGGATGCAGCTGCCGGCCAAGGACACCAAGGACCGTGTGCATCCGGCAGGAGCTGGAAGGGTGAGGAAGGGGCCCCCATGCAGGCTGCAGAGGAGCGTGGCCCGGCCCACATCTTGACATCAGAGCCCTGGCCTCCAGGCGGTGAGACAGCACACCTCTGCTTTCAGCCACCAAGTGTGTGGTGCTCTGGGATGGCAGCCCCGGGCACCCCAGGACTGTTGAATGCCCAGGAGCATAGTTACAGTGCAGAAGCCCAGGCCCGGCCCAGCATCAGCTTTCCCAGCTTCGGGGGCAGGGGACGGGCTGTGGTGACTGCAGCAGAAGAGCTGGGTTGATGGCATAGAAGCAGGTAGACACTGTGCCCTGCCTGCGGACTGGTGGCTCCCAGGAAGGAACACAGTGGTTCTGCTGGGAGCTGCAGCCCTGACCACTGTTTCCCTCTCAGCCCACCATCTTCCCTTGGCTATGACCACACAGCCCGGCCCTGCCTGCGGCCCCGGCGCCTCTCACTCCTAAGGACCATCCTGCGCCTCTTTTGTCTGTGTACTTACGATGCCTACTTGAGCCAGATCACAGGGAACCAGTAGGTGCCTCTGTGCCCAAGATGGAAAATTAATTAAATTTAAGGCTTCAGGTGATGTGAAATAAATTAGGTCTCAGCTTCATCAATTTCCGGCCTCAAATGTCGGCGCTCAGTTTACTTAGGATGTGGTATCTCCGAGTAAAATAACACACACCTTCACAAACAGAAACCAAGTGTATACAGAGATTCCGTGGATGGATCCAACTTTAGGAACTAGGTCACCAATGAGGTTTTTACCCCGTGCATGGCAGATCCAGTGGCAGTTGAATTATTCATGCTACGTGCGCTCCACTGTTTTAAACTAGACAATTGAACACTGGTTTGGAAGGTCATTAACACCAGGAAAAATGCAAATGGTTTCTCCTTCTTTTTAATTGTCGTGATGTGGGACTCACCAGCGCCCGGAAATGAGATGGAAGCAGGCCCCCTCCCTGGTGGGGGGACGGCTCGCGCCTGCCGGGCTCCTCTCGGATGTAGAGCAGAGGAGGCTCCCGTGGGGGGCTGCTTCTCCACAGAGACCCTGGCTCGGTGGGTGGGGAGGCAGACTGACATGCTATTTAAAGCCTTGTTCTCATACGTGAGTAATCAAAAGCCTTTTTCTCAGAAAGGGTAGAATTGGGGGCAATGCTCAATTAGCCTAGAAAATGTCCCCTCTGCCTGGCCCCCCATGGAAGGGAGCGGTCCTGGTGGGACCACAGCCCCAAAGCAGACTCCTCCCACACTGTCGTGCTAGAAACCCCCGGGGAGTGTGGGATTCGCCAAGAGCCGCTCTGCTACCTAATGATGATTGGAACCAGAACTCCTTTCTGGTCCCCAGCCCAGTGCCCTGTGCACCCCAGCCATCCCTGAGGAGGCACAGGTGGGAAGGGCTCACAGGCAGGGTATTTAATGTCTGTAAGTGCAGCTTGAATGAACAGCAGGTTTCTGCTTGGCTTTTCGATCTTGAAAGGAGGTTCTCTTTACACATCATAATGCTTGTTTCCAGAACCCCTTCAGGTCGGCTGGAGAGGGTGGTGGGAGCCCCAGGCTGGGCACAGTCTCATGGTACAGCCAGGGGCTGGGTGTCCCTTTGTCGGGCACCTGCCAGCTGCTGCAGCAGTGGCCGCGTGGGAAACCCACAGTCTAGTTGGGGAGACACGTGAAACACACAGGTAGTGGGGCAAGAAAGCAGGGGTGCATGCACTGGGGCCTTGGCAAGCAAGCAGAGGTGGGGGGGCCTCCGCGTGGCTGACTCCCAGTGCGCTGGTCAACCACCACTCATTTTGTCTGGAAGTGAGATTATCTAACCTTAGTATATGTGAAAATGACCAAAAGCACTGGTTAGTTAAAAATGTGGATTCCCAAGTCACAGCTTGGACTTGGAAGTGGAGCTTCTGACTCAGTAGGTCTTGATGAGACCAAGATTCTGCATTTTAGACCAGCACCCAGACAATCCTTGCAATGTGAGAACACCAGTTTGGAGAAAGGTCAGCCTAATGTCAGATGGAGGACAAATTAGACCCTGGCTACCAGGCCCCCCCCAGGTGGTCACAGTAAGAGAAGGGAGAGGTGGGGTTCTTAGAATCCTCACTGGCGCCCTGCTGGGGCAGACAGGGCAGTGGCCCCCGAAGATGTCCATGTCCAGATCCCCAGCATCCGCAAATGTGTTACTGCTATAGACGGAGTGCTCGCGAGCTCCTGCATTCATATGCTGGAACCTGGCCTTCGGTGCGGTGGCGTTAGGCAGTCAGGCTCTCTGTGAGGGGGTGGGAGCAGCCTGAGACAGCTGCCGCATAGCAAAAGGACTTGCAGATGGGACTAAAATGTTGGGGTGGGGAGATTATCCTGGATTATCTGGGTGGCCACTGGACTCATGAGGGTCTCTAAAAGGAAGGCGAGAGGTGAAAGCCAGAACAAGGAGGCGAGCGATGGGGGGCAGAGGCTGACATGATGCCCTGGCGGGGGGCAGGCGGAGGAGCGTCAGAGCCAAGCTGTGCGGGTGCTGGAGAAGTTGGACAAGGTGAGGAGGATTCTGTCCCCTGGGCCTCCAGAAGGAAGCAGCCAGGCCAGCACCTTGATTTCAGCTCGGGGAGACCCACGTGGCCTTCTGACCTCCAGAAACACAGGGAATAGACGTGCGCTGCTGCAAGCCCTAGCTTTGCAGTCAAGAAGGGCTCTCGGCAGTGTGTTACCGCAGCAAGAGGACACATCCAGCCCCCAGCAAGAGAAGCCAGAGGGAGCGGCCCCCTCAGCAGGCACACGGAGCCCACGGCTCCAGTCTGACCTCACCCTGCTTTGTTCGTGTCTGAGGAGCTGCCTGGCCTCCAGGAGGGCTTGCGGGCTCACCAGTCCTGTGCTGCCTCCTACGCGAGAGGAAAGGAACTCTGCGACTCACTCGGGCTTCTGTGCCTGGCAGGGGGACCCGGTTCCTAACTGACAGGGTGGCACAGGGCACATGCACTTTCTATGGTGCTTCTCCCAAGGTAAATGCACGCTTTGGAAGGGGATCAGGAGAAGTTTGGAGCATCTTGTTGGGGGACTGGCTACATACCAGATTGCAGGGTCAAGGCACTTGGTAACTGGGGAAGGAGCCTGAAGCAGGCAGCACGAGGGCTGGTGCAGGAGCCGGCGTGAGCCTGGCACGTGTGCTGGAAATGTCATGGGCCAGCCTCCTGGGCAGCAGGGCTGCTGGCACCGGCCATTGCAGCCCCCCGGGCTCCCGTCTGAGGAGGCATTACATCACTTCTCCTGGCACACAGGCAGGGGAGCAGCCCCACCTCTCAGGGCTGTGCGGTCCTAGGAGGAAGGCCAGGGCACCAGGAAGGGGGCCAGGGACAGCCTAACACACCACACGGCCGGCATTCCCTGGGCAGGCGCCCCCAGCAGTTCTGCCCCCTCTGGGACAGTCTCCTCTGCTTCTCAGACACGTCACCAGACTCGTGTCAGGTGTGGGCACCACAGACGAAGCCTCGCACGCCTCGGCGAGTGGCTGACGCCCTTGGGCCGTTTTGGCGGGGACGTGGCAGGCAGTGCCCCTCCTGGGCGCTGGGGATGCTCAGGACCCCTCCCTTGGAGCCCACGCTAGGCACCCACCCCCCTTCCTTTGGACTCAGCTTGTCGCACTGTCCTGCCCTTGCCTCCCACAGGTCCCACCGGGCTTGGGTTTCAGCAAGGAGGCCTTTTCTGTCGTGTCCTGAGGACTGACTGGGGGGCAGAGGCGTCTGATTCGGGTCGGATTAAATGCTTCCTTTCTCACCTCCCTCACCAGCGTGCCGGGCTATGGTCTCCCGGGTGCGCACGTCCTTCTCTGACAAAGGGACACAGGGCGACCCTGGCTGTGTTGCGGTGGAGTGCAGGCTGGGCCGAGCGGCAGGGGCACTCTGAGTTGTCCCTGCCCCACCTCCAGGACAGGGTTCCTGCTCCAGCTCAGGGCCCCTCTGTCCCCTTAGGATTGAATGAGAGGCCCTGGGGAGCCCACGAGGGGAGGGTTTGGGGACAGAGTAGAGGATCCTTCCAAGACCCGGATTCACAAGCTCTCGGCTACTCACCCTTCCTAAGACCAGCCTGATTACCAGAGCCAGTCCTCTGGGTTAAGCTGTTAACTTTCCCTTGTGAAACTGAGAACATGGTGGGGTGGGGGTGGGGGCGGCGAATTATCCAGCCATCTGTTCTTAGCTTGGATTCACTTCCTAGACCAGAATGAAGAAGCGCAGCGGAGGTGGCCGAGCATGGAGGTTGGGGGCAGGACCATGGGTTGGGGGCAGTCGCAGGGCACCAGGCATGGCAGAGGCAAAGGCCGCTGGCCCTCAGTATGAATGCTGACAGCTTCTCCTTCTGTCTCAGGCTCGCGTGACCAGCACCTGGTAGATAAGAGACATGTCATCCTGTCTGGACCCTCCAGGCCACAATGGGGTGCTTTTGGGGTGTGTTTGTCATACACCCACAAAGTCAATTGGGAGGAATTGCCAGCCCCTTCAGGGAAATCAAAACAGAACCAAACATAAAGGCCCTGGCCATTGCTCAGTTATCTGCCCTAGGGGAGAGGGAGGCTCTGTGTCAGCCTCCGACAAGTGATCTTATTCGGGTGGTGGGTGGGGGTCCCTGGGAAAGAGCTGTGTCCTCTGCAGCCAGTCCCTGGGGTAAGTGTGATCAGTCCCCATAGTCATCGGTTTCTGTAAACAAACCTTCCAGTGTAACCACGGACAGCAGGCCCTGGGTGGGCAGAGGGCAGCCCCAGTCTGGTCGCACCCAGCCCTGTAGCTCATGCCCCAAACCTCAAAGCAAACTTGGACTCAGCCCAGCGCCAGCCCTGTGCACATCCCCTCTGGCCCCCTGAGGCATTCTGGTGAGTCTGCCGCAGAAGACAGGTGTTTCTGCTCCTCCAAGGGCCAGAGCCGCAGCAGGCGCTGTTCTGGGAAGAAGTCTAGGATTGTAAAGACTGTGCTGGAGACAGGGAAATGCCCCCTGTTTCTGCGTTCACCAATTCCCCAAGCATGTCCCGGCCCAGCCTTCAGTGATGCAGGGAAGAAGCCCCCCAGGTAAGGATCCCCAGCGGCTTGCCCCACAATGGCCATTCAGGGACCTGCTGCTTGGTGTGAGCCATGGAGGGACCAGGGCCAGGCTTTCCTCACTGCACAGGGAGTCAGGGGACACCTTCCTCCCCACTCTAAAGCACTTTGAGGGTGACAGTGCAGTGAGCACATGGTTTGTATCCTCTTCCCATCTCAGGGCCCACCCACATCACTCTCTGAGATGTGCCCATGGTTAATTACAGCAAGTGAATTCAGAAGAGATCAGGTTTGCACAGGGGCTCCACCCCCATTCTAAAGCCTTTGCCCAGCACCACAGGCTTCAGATCCTGGGCTCCCATCATGGGGGGTATTGGTTAAATGAAGGTTTCCAGGTTTGCCGCTTGGAAGGTCAGGCCTAGCAGTTCAGGGGTGGGGCCCAGGAGCCTGCATTTCAACCCCTTCCTTTAGATCTGATCACACCTTGAGCCTGAATGGTTGGTTTCCCCAGCCACATGGCAAGGCTTCTGCGCCCAGGCTGGTGGCTGAGGCCTGGTGGCCACAGTGAGGGGATGTGACTGATAGCATCTACAGGCTGTGGGGAAACGAGGTCATCCACCATAATGTAGGTGGGTCTCGTCCAAGCAGCTGAAGGCCTTTGAGCAAAAATGGGGGGATTCCAGAATAGAAGGCACCCTGCCTCTGGCCCTCTGGCTGACCCTTAGGATTTTAGACTTGCCAGCCCCAAATATAGAGTCAATTCTTTAGAACAAATCTCCAAAGACACACCTCCCATTGGCTCTCTGGGGAGCCCTGACTGGTCCTGTAGCCCCTGGACTGCCATGTGTTGGAGTGGGTCATTCCAGGTGAAGTTTCTAGAACAGAGCCTGGGACGCAGCAAGCACTCACCAGATGTGACCTGTCCTTGCTGCTCCTGAGAGGTCAGTGACCCTGAGCACAGGCCGGGGCCAGGGAGAGCGTGGGCAACAGTGTGGGTGAGTCGGGGAGACATGCCAGCGGGCTGGAGCTGGCGCCGGGACACCCCTTGGAAAGGATGAGGTCAGGGTCTGCCCGCCAGGCCTGCCCCCAACCTGCTGACTCCCACCCCTGCCTTCCCACTCTCCCTGACCTACATGGACCTCCCCACCCACTACCCCTTCTTTCCTCCTGGCGCTCCTCCCCACCACCTGCCCACCGGACTGCCACCCTGTCCTGCCCCGGGGCCCCGCGGCTGCCATGTCACTGCTCCCAGGGAACCTGCGCAGCCCGGAGGGCCAGCTCCACTCAGCAGACCTCTTGGATGGTGACCATGTCCCACTGTCAGCCCAACCTCACGTATGTACCCTGTCTCGGTCCATTCAGGCTCCTGTAACAACACCTCAGACAGGGCGACCCAGGCACAGTGCCAGCAGATGTGGTGTCTGGTGAGAACCATGTTCCCGCTGCATCTGCATGTGGCAGCGAGCTCCCCAGGGTCTGTTTTGTCAAGGCACTGATACCATCATGGGGCTCCACCCTCAGGACCTAATCACCCAAGGGTTAGGGTATTAGCAGATGAATTGGAGGACACACTCTGTCTATGGCACCCCACCTGCGGTCTTCTCTCTGCATGAAGCATGCTGACCTCACTCATGTCCAAATACACCCCCACCCTCTGCCTCCCACCCCTGCCCTCTACCCCATCGGGCTTGGTTGGGGCTGATCCTACCTTTGTGGTCTCCTACTCCGCCTGTTTGTGTCCCCACAACACTGACCTCAGTAAACTCCATGGCTTCTGCTTTTTGGAGAAATATCAACACTGACACACAACCTCTCTACAGCACCTACTATACTCCAGAGGTTGTTCTAAGGGCCCGTACTCACTTGATCTCCTCCATACTCCTATGAGGTAAATCCCAATGTCATCCTCAGCTTACAGATGAGGACACTGAGGGACAGAGGGGTTAGGGGCAGGCCACAAGGCCAGAGTCCTGCGGGGCTTAGAGGAATGCTGGAGTCCAGACCCTGCCTGCCTCCCTCGTGGGTCAAATTCTCTTCCCCAAAGGATGTGTTGAAGTCATAAGCCCAGGCCCTATGAACACGACCTCGTTTGGAAATGCAGTCTTTGCAGATGGGATCAAAGTAAGATGGAGTCACAGTGGAACAGAGTGGGCCTGATCCGGACTGTGTCCTTGTAGGAAGAGGAAAAGCAAGAGAGACGTGGGGAAGATGGCCCGGTGGGTAGAAGCAGAATGGCAGTGATGTGGCTACAAGCCCCCTGCCGCTGTCTACACTTTGGCTGATTAAACGTAAGCGACAGGACCGCGGGGCCCCACAAGGTGCAAGAGGCGGGAAGGACTGCCCACAGGGGCTTTGGAGGGAGCGCCATCTTGGACTCCTGGCCCCAGAACCGTGAGAGAATACGTTTCTGCTGTTTGGGGCCCCCGGGTCGTGGGATTTTGCTCTGCAGCGCCAGTACTGACACTGTCTTGAAGCCACGCCCCACACCCACCTGCATCCCTGCTCTGACCGTTCAGAGGTCCCTGAGGGGGCTGCCCGACCCCCCCAACCGCAGCCTCTGTCCCCCTCCCCCACCTCATGGCTGTTGCCTGTGAATTTACTATTTTCTTCCCACTTCCCCGCCCCCGGTGGACTCAGACTCGTGCCTCTGGAGCAGTGCTGCCCAGTAGGAATAAAATGTGACCACCTGTGTGTCTTAGGTTTCCCAGTAACCGATGAACAAAACTAAAAAGAAACAGGTAAGATTAATTTTAATGATATATTTTGTTAGCCTGATATATCCAAAATACTACTTCAACATGTAATCAACATAAAAGTCAATGAGATCTTTTACCTTCAGGCTTTTTGTATTAAGCCTTCAAATTCCAGGAGCATTTCACACCTGTAGCATATCTCAAACCTGTAGTGATTTGCACTTAGAGCAGATCGCGATGTCACTGCAAACACCTGACGTGCACTTAGCATTTATAAAGTCTGCACTGAAAGTGGGTTCATATACTGACTTGAAAATTCAATTTACGTTTCAGTTAAATTAAAAAATTCAATTCTTTATCACACGTGCCAAATTTTAAGTGCTCAATGCCACATAGGGCTAGGAGAGAGGGCAGTCCTAGACCCAGTTCAAATGTCACCATCCCTGCCATGTTCCCCAACCATCCCCCCACCGTCCCCTCCCCCGACAAGGCCAAATGACAGAGTTATGGAGGCCATGCCCACCACAGCCGGCTCTGCTGTGACCTCGCCTAGCAGAATGTCCCTCCCCTGGAGGGTGGCCCACGAGGGTGGGACTGCATAAGCACAGGTGAAGGAGCAGGAACGCTGCTGGGAGGTTGGGAGAGGCAGGGCAGACTCCAAAAGGGAGGTGGCTCCTGAGCTGGGAGGGTGAGAATTTCCTCAGGTAGGCGGGACGGAGAGAGGGGTAATTCTAGAATTCTAGGTGAAAAGGAACTCTGTTTTCAGAAGTCTGGAAGCTGGCTTCTCACCCATTGCGATGGTTACTATCAACAGAACAGAAAATAGTTAAGTGTTGATGAAGACATGGAGAAACTGGACTCCTTGTGCACTGCTGGTGGGAAACTAAAATGGTGCAGCCATTGTGGATAACAGGATGACAGCGCCTCAAAAAATTTAAATATAATTACCATGTGATCCAGCAACCCCACTTTGGGGTGTGTATTCAAACAAATGGAAAACAGGACTCCAAGGAGGTATTTGCACACCCAGGTCCATAGCAGCGCTGCTCTCAACAGCTGAGAGGTGGTGGAGGCAGCCCAGGTGTCCCTGGCGGATGAATGGATAAAGAACATTCGTGAAATGACATCACTCAGCATGAGGCAGGAAGGAAACCCTGGCACAGGCTACCTCGTGGATGACCTTGAGGACACGATGCTCAGTGAAATAAACCAGTCGCAAAAGGACAAACTCTGTGATTCCACTTACGTAAGGTACCCAGAGCTATCAGATGAATAGAGACAGAAAGAAGGGTGGATGCCGGTGGGTGGGGGGAGGCAGGGAATGGGCGTGACTGTTCAGTGGGGACAGTTTCAGTTCAAGGATGAGTGACTTCTGGGCACGCCGACGGTGCAACGACGTGAGTGTACTAAATGCCACAGAACTGTTTCTTTAACAATGGTTAAGAGAGTAAACATTACATTTTTTTTCACAATTAAAAACATTAACCTCATTTCCATAACATATGAAACCAAATTTTAGATTGGACATACACAACAGTTTTCATGATTTAATGTTTTCCCTAGCTGCATTACTAAATTCACACTTCTTCACATTTCGAAAAGAGTCACTATTTTCCAAGCAATATTAGTCATCCAGAACTCAAATTTGCCAAAAGGAACAATTTCCTTTTCAGTTGTAGGTTTTACCCTGGTGGAGCTCGGATTCTCAGGAGTGATACTGAAAAAAGAAAAAATCTTCTGGAAGCTGGAAAGCGCCTGATGTCCCCAGGAATCCAGCAGCTCTGAGCGGCTGGAGTTCAGAACATGCAGGACGCACAAAGCTAGAGAGGGTGGGAAGGAAGCCCAGGGCTGGCCGTGGAAGGCCTTGGGCCTCCCCAGACCTTGATATCAGGCTAGGCCACCACCGGTGTTAGGAGGATGGGTTACCCAGAGCAGACACAGGAGGCCCTGGGCCCAGTTGCTGCCACGCCGCCCACTCCTTCCCCTCCCGTGGGCCTCGGGAACCTTCTCCTCCCGGCCGCACTCCTGTGATGTGGAGATAATGGGAGAGGTCTACAGCTCCAAAATCCAAACGCTTCCACAACTGAAAGTCACTTAGGCACTATGTTTGGTGGCCAAACTGGGTCTGAATGGACACGAGGCTTCTTACGGCTGCTATCCCACCAATGGGCCCCCTCCCCTCTTCCTGAGGAAATACTGAGTGTGCTTGATTATGGTACTGTCAGCACCCGCCGGGCTAGGTCTTACAGAGTAACACACTGTTACCTTTCTACAGTCTGAAATGCATCTCATGCCAAGAGCTCTGCATAAGGAGCAGTGGACCTGTAATATCCATCTTGAAAGACTGTAGAAAAATCCACTTGTTCACTCATGGAATTCTCATGGGCTGCAGTGGTTCTCAAAATAGGGTCTGCAGGCCCCTATGAGTTCTCAAGACCCTTTCAGAGCGGAGAGCCCACATGTAACTCTGTTTATAGCTACCAAGTCATTGCTCACCTTTGTCACCATGCAGACACGGACACTGGCGTGCCGCGTGCCAGGGGTCAGAATGGCCGGTGCTCAGCAGGACCACACGCCCTCTGCCCCGATGGCCAGTGTGTGCTTCACAGCCTCGCACAGACAATTTTTAATTTTTATTGAACTTCAGCCTTCGAGTGCATGTCTTTTTACTATCTCAGGTGAAGAAGTGGGAAATTCGCACCCAGAACCCCAGGTTGTCTAGAGGGGAAGCACTCGTGTGACACAGTTGTGAGCCCTTTGTCACAGGACGCCATTTGACACGCACCCCTGACACCATGATTACCCAGACGTGGGTACTTCACAGACACTTTCTCAAAACTAAATTGAGGCTGTTATGTCAAGGAAAATAAGAACTATTGCCAAATATCAAATTTGAGTTTTCAAGTGAAAAGTACAATTTTGGAAAACTCACATCTAATATGGTGAGCCAGGCAACTTCCCGATATTTAAAGACTTTTCTGATGAGCTCAGCAGTGACACTAATAAATGTGATTTTGTGATATAATGCAAGGTGTCAACATTTGGAAGATCTGCATAACTCAGAGAACCAGTATTTTCTAAACAACCAGAATGATGCCACAAAATCTTTCACAGGTAAAAGATCCAAAGTGTAAAATACTCAATGGGATCTAGCATAATAAGAGTATGAAATCATTGTTGATATGGTTTCAGATTCCATGCCAAAGCTGACCTTTCCATAACTACCACTTGTTGAATTTTTGTGTAATATTTAGGAAGAATGTCCACAATTATCTGACAAGGCTAATAAACTAATCCTCCCTTTTCCAACTGCATATCTCTGAGAGGCTGAATTTTCTTCAGATGCTCAAACCAACATAATGGGTGGCACAACAGAGAGTCCAGATCTTTTATTAAGCCAGACATTAAAGAAGTGTGCAAAACTGTAAAACACCACTCTTCTAATTTTGTTTTGTACAACGTCGAGTAGCCGTAAGGTCCAGCAGAATACAGTTGGAGCTGTCTGTATCCAAGGATCTGGACGAAGAATGTTCCAGACCGACAGAAGGGCAAGGACAGAGGAAAGAGAGACCCCTGAGGTGGAAATGGCTGGGGTAGCAGAATTAGGGTGGGGGGCCCTGCAGAGGGAGGTAGCTGTGTATTGCTGTATTGCTGGTCAGGGAGGTGGCAGGGTAGGTCACACAGGGCCTTGAAGGATTGTTTCAGGACTGTGCCTATTCCCAGCATTCTTGGAAACCACCAGTACTGACCACAGGTATAAGGGTGTCTGATTTGCTCTCTAAAGTCTAACTCTAATGGTGGAAGGAGAATATACTGCCGGGACCAGCAGAGGTGGAAAGACTACTTAGAAGGATTCTGCAACATCAGGTGGTAGTGGAAGCGGTGGAAGTGGGCACCTGGGGAGGACCAGATGGAGGCAGAAGCCAGGACCGTCTGGGGGCTCAGCTGGAGCCCCTGGACCAACGCGGAAAGCTGGGGAGCAGGCTGGGGGCTGGGCAGGGTTCTGTTACATTTGAGACGACCCTCACTCCACAAGTGGAGGACGCTGCAGGCAGGGGTGTCACACTCGGAGCTGGGCGGGAAGTCAGGTTGTGCTCTGCAGTGTGGGCACGCAGGGCCCAGCCTTCACAGCTGGTGGGAGCTGGGGTGGGGGCGCATGGGGGGGAGGAGGGTTCCCAGGAGAAGGAAATACCACACTCATGGTTTCTCTTTGCTCTTGGATGCCAGAGCTTTGAGAAGCCTCCCAAATTCTGAGCCCCTGTCTGGGCTGCGGCAGCTCACCCCCTGACGGAGCTTCCTATCTGGAGTCTGCGCAGGGGAAGCAGAGGGGAGCTTCCCAGCCTCTTCCCAGGTAGGGGTGGGGGTTGGAGCGGGCAGGAGGGCCTTGGGGGCCAGGGGCCAGGGTGGACCCTTGCCGCTCCCTGGGGGGAGCTTCCCGGTGAGCTCAGACCTGTGCAGCCACCGAGGGTCCCGGAGCACACTGCCCCTCTTCTCCTAGGTTCTGGGCCTCCTCAGCCATGCGGCCCTCCACCCCGTGGTCTCTAAGCGCTCTTCCATTTCGGGCCTTTCCGTCACTTAGACTTTTCTGCCTCCTCGTCGCACCAAAGCCCTCCCCCTAAATTCGGTGTTTGAAAAGATGTCGGAAGCCCCTGCTTCCGTGATTCCTTCCCTGAGCCCCTGAGGATGAGAGGGTCACTGGGCCGTAATCCCGTCTGACCTCTGACCTCTCTCCTTGCCTTTAAGCGACTCCCCTGCCCCCACCGAGCCCAGCCTGCCCAGCCGCGTGCCGGGCTCTGCGGGACTACAGCGCACGCAGTACCCGGTGGCAGGAGGAAGCCCCGCAGGCCGAGACCTCGCGGGACTGCAGTTGTTTAAGGGGCGCGGCCTCGGAAACGCGGTCGCGACCTGCCTCGCCCGGGAGAGGGATGGGCGGAGGCGCGCAGGCGGCTTTCCTTCCAGAGGGGCTCCCTGGCCCCTGCACCCGCGAGCGGACAGGCCGTGCTCCTCCGCGGGGCGCCCAGACGGCTGCCCGCCCTCCCCACCCCCCAACATCGGGAAACCCGGCTAGGCCACGAAGACCACATTTTAAAGGTGAGGGGTAGAGGGGGAGTTTCCTGAATGGTACGGCTGCTTCGGGAAGCCAGTCCGGCCAGGCCCGAGCGCGAGGCCGAAACCCGCGCAGGGACAGGCGGGGTTCGGGTTCCCAGGGGCGTGAGGGAGGCGCGGGAAGCTCGGGGTCCCTGCGGGGAGGACCGCCAGGAGCGTTCTGGGGGGTCAGTGGGGTGGGCGGGGAAATGCGGCGTGAGACCGCCCCCCATCCCCGGGAGCGCCACCCTGTCCCTGAATCCGCAGGAGCAGCTTTGAAGTCGAGTCCGGGGCTCGGCGCCTCCTTCCCCCGCCGCCCCGCGCCGCGCGGGACCCCCGAGTCCGGGCCTGCCCCTGCTTTGTCGCTAAGCGCGTATTGCAGCGGCTCATTGGACCACGTCGGTGGGGCGATCGCAGCCCTCTGATCTGTGAGCTGCAAAGAGCTCAGCGGCTCCTTCACAAATCCGCGCCCGGGGCCGCCCTCGCTGCGCCCTGCCGCGCCCTTCGCCTCCTCTCCAGGCTCAGACACAGGGAGCCTGGGGGCACAGGCTCCCAGCTCGGAGGAGGAGTCCCCAGCCGGGAAGCCCGCCTCGTGAAGCCGGGCTCCGACTCCTTGGCCCTCGCTGTCCAGCCGAGACTGGGCCGGGGCCCCTCCTCGCCCAAAGGCAGGAGTGCGGCGACAGGGTGCATCCCAGGGGCCTGCTTCGAGCAGGAGGGAGTGGTGTAGACCCTCCGCGCCTCCTCGAGCAGGAAGGGCTCCGGAGCCACAGCATCCCCTCCCTCCCTCTCAGGGCTTAGCGGGGTACCCAGCGAGTCACTAGGAATCACCCCAAAACCACGTTCACCCGGTGATTCGCAGCTTACTCAGATGTGCAGCAGGGAGGGAGACCCTGGGAGGAAACCTCGCCCTCGGAGGTCGAGAGGGACTCCTCACCCAACAGGCTGCAGCAGCGAGGTGGAGAGGGCAGCTCGCAGAGGGGTTGGGGAGCCGCGCCCCGGGCGGATGCTGCCAATTCTGGAAGAAAGAGATTGGGTCACACCCGAGTGAGCAAAGGCCCGCTCCCCGCTCATACACCCCGCCGCGCACGGCCCCGCGTAGGCGCTCGGCCAGGGGAACACCCAGCGTGGGGCTCCCTACCCCGCCTCAGCCACGGAGACTGCCACCCAGGACGGATAATGCTGCGCTCCGCGCCGTTCCTGGGTGACGAGGAGAGCGCGGGGCCCCTTTCTTCTCCGCTCAGCGGAACTGCGGGGCCGCCCTGGGTGTCCGGAGAACGCGCCGGACCCGCGCCTGTCCGCGAGCCTGGAAGGGCGGGTTGCCGCGGTTCCCGGAGAGGGAAGCTTTCCTGGAGCTCGGCGCAGACAGGCATCACCGCTTTTCTTTTGCTGGATTTTGTGTCTTCCAGGAGGTGTTTCCATTGCGGAAAGGAAATCCCCACTCGGGCAGAAAGGCTGCAAGCCTGCCTGGGGCCCAGTCTCCGACCCCGGCAGACGCTCAGCTCTGGGGACCTTCTTGATCTGAAATCCCTTCTGGTCGCCGACTGTGGAGAAACCCGGAGCGAGGTTTCCAAACGACAGAGATTTGGGTTCACATTCTCTCGTCAAGGCTAAGCTTTTCCTGGCTGCTTTGCTCGCGGTGCAGCTCAACTTGTATCTGCAAAGAAGACAGAAAACCTAATTGTTGCCCAAAGTGTGTTGTTTGGGGGACCTCACACTTTGCCCTCCAAGCATGGCCTCCAGGCTTTGGCATCTAACCTTCCAGGCCCCACAACAGCCCCAGAGCCCTGGCCCCGAGGTGAGGGCCCCGATAGCTGTAACCCAGAGGCTGCTCTGCAGCCAAACTCAGCCCTGGCCCAACGCACTGAGCTAAAAGTAGGCAGTTAATTAGCAAGCTCCAACTTTTGGCTCCCAGTAGGTGGGGAGGTGTAAATCCCGAGGAATTTAAGGACATTAGCTACATCTGTGGGAAGTCCTCAGGCATATCCCATTTTTCTCTCCTGGCCTGTGTTAATATCCCAAACGGTATACAGTTCCTCAGCTTTGCCATCATCACACAGGCTGTCTTAGGGGATTAACTGATATGAGACAAACCCTGAAAGTCTGTAACGTAAAATAAAACACAAAGAAATGGAATATTTTTTAGGGGGAGTGAGGAGAGAGTTTTTTGGATGAGAAAGAGCACTTCTAAAGAGGGTCTTAAACTATCGCTTTGCTGGGCTTTTTCTGAAGTGGATGAGATAAGCTGGCATCAGAACAGAGCAGAAGAGAGTGACCCAGTCCTACGGGGACGGGAAGGACAGGCCAGAGGGCAGCAGAGGCAAGCACTCCCTGAGTGCGTGGCCAAGGGCAAACGCCCACTCTGCAGGCTGGCACCAGCACGTGATCAGGAAGCTCGGGACTGGGCCTCTGTGCCCCTGAAAGACCACCTCTTTCCTATGAGTGGTCTTCTCCACTTAGCCCAGGAATTCACTGGATTGGGACATACCCTCCCCCATGCCATCCATTTAAGTAAGAATGTTCATCAATGACATACTCAGGCCAAAGAAACGACCAACTTCATATAACTCAGTGGAACTGATCAATAGGGAAGGTTCGAATTTAATTCACTATTTAGTTTCACCCTTTCCTATCAAACTGTATCTTAATATATTCCTATTTGATAAAGGAAAAAGGAAATCAATTCATGACTGACTTGAATGTAGGCTTTTAAAAGAAAAGTCTATCTCCACCTTAACCAGTACCTCACCCTACATGAGTCCCAATGAATCACTACTCAGTTGTTGACGTTGGGGCGGGCATGGGGGGGGGCGTGTAAGTATTTTTCCTCTTGGCATAACACCTAGGTTGTCTCACTAGCTGTGGGCAGGTTGACTGGGCTGGGTCCAGGTAGTTTAAGTTAAAGCTAAACTTGTCTAAACTCTGGAAGTCTCTAGCTACCCAAATCATATTTCCAAAAACAGTATAAAGTCGGCATATCTGAGTTGGCTACACTAGACTCTCTGTGATCACCTGTGGCTTTTAGGGAAAGTAAGAGAAGAGAAACTTCGCATGTCCTGAGGTGAAGCAGGTATTCTGGGAGTTCCTTTTGAAGATCTTGTTTTCCACCAAAGGTCAAAAGGAAGACAGTGGCTAGATATTCGAATTTCTTCCATTATTTGTAAGTAATTGTGAGATTGGAAAGGGTGGCTCGTTTTCTTTACAACTCAGGATCCTTTCGTGTGTCTTCCTGTCTTGGTGCCCTTGGCCAGCTCAAGCCGTGGACACAACTCTTCAAATTCCTCTGCCAAACCAATTCTATTTGCCTCTGGATTATTTGGAATATGTCGCTTTCTTCTGAGTTTCTGCACATGTGAGGGGACATCGTCTTTACAGGGAAATTGTTAGGTCATGGGACAGTCTGTATGATCCTCAACCATGACTCTGCAGAGGATGCTTCGGGGAGACCCCGGAGCCTGGGTCTGTTTGGGAGGACACGGGGGTTGGCCTGGAGTGCACATGGCACAACCTCCAGAGGGGTCCAAACTTTCCTGGGATTAAGAACAGCAGTGAAAAAAGATGACTGAGCAGGAAAGGGCCCTCGCCAGGATGAAAGGTGGTTCCCAAGGCACCCCAAGTCAGGTCATTTAAGGCAGGGTGGACAGTGGGGCCAAGAGAGGAGTGAGGTTGGGTGTGGGTCTTCCAACCTGAGGAGAGCCACCCTGTGGATTTCCCTTTTAGAAAGAAGCCTGTTTGCATGAGAAAACAGGCTCTGGATGCAGTCTGCACCACAGTTTCTGGCTGTGGAGGCCTGCCCATCCTCCATCTCCCCAGCTCCCCAGCCTAGCACTGGGGGCCTGCCCATCCTCCATCTCCCCAGCTCCCCAGCCTAGCACTGGGGGCCTGCCCATCCTCCATCTCCCCAGCTCCCCCAGCCTAGCACTGGGGCCCAACACCAGAAGTAGGCCCTCTCTCTGTGACCCAGACAGGCAGGTGGTCTGCAGCTGGGGGAGGGGGCTCACCACTTCTCACCCTTACACCCAGAGCACATTTGTCATGCACAAGACGCTTCACCAGCTCTCAGGGCAGGGCTCAGATGGGCAGTGCTGCTGTCTGCCCACCGCCCTGCTCAGCCCAGTCTCCGCAGGCATCCACCCACCCACCAGGCGCTCTGTGCCACTACTAGGTGCCTCCAGGGACCTGGGTGCCCCTTGCTGGCGGGGACAGGGAGAGATGCGGCTTGAGCGCGAGTGCCTGTGTGCACCGTTTCCCCACCATACTCTGGCCCTTTGCAGGCCCAGCCAGGGTTGCTTTTAACCCTTTACTTTCTGGGTGACTCCGAGGTTCCTGACCCCGCGAGCCTGTTTTCTCAGACTCCGTGACTCTGGCCCCCAAGTCCTCCTGCTGGTCTGCAGGCCGGTGCTTCGCTTGCTCGGAGGTGAGCGCCTGGACACGGTACCGCCGCCACCCGCTGCCCCGCCCAACACCCCCTGTTCCCGGTGCCCCTTCACTGTGGCCTTTGTCTACAGGCGGGGGCGCAGTGGCAGCCCAGGGAGCCAAGGATGGCCCTGCGCTGGGCTGGAGGTTCCTCCCGGCTCGCGCAATTCCCCGCTGGCTCCCCGGCCCAGACACGTGGGGCTCCCGGCCTGATTTTGTTACGTGGAGACTTCGGTCTCAGCAATTGTTGGGCGCGTCTACACACCGAGTGACAAGGACGCTCGCGAGCCAGTGTTGCTCTCACTGCTTTCTTTCTTTCCCCGAGTGTCCCCACGCCCACATAGGGAAGCGTGGGAAGTGAGGAGACAGCAGGACAGCCGGAAAGTCACCCTCCACCGGCCTCGTTTGGAGAGGAAACGGGAGGCCGCATCCACAGCCAGGCATGCAGCGTCTCCGCGAGCGCTCCTGCCATCCGCAGCCCTGCGCGAGATTTTACTGCAGTCCCAGCGTCGACGCTGCTAATGCCCGCGTCTGGAGCCGGCTTTCCTCTGCGGCCGCTCGGCCCCTCTTTGTGCAGGCAGCCCGCAAAGGACAGGTGGGAGGGAGTTCTCCGTAAGCGGGTGGTTTGCGGGGCACTCCCTTGGACCCGGTGAGAGAAGGGGGTCAGGGTCCTGGGGCCTTGGCTTCACTTGAGGAGAAACAGTTGTCTAGCGGTGGTCCGTCCGATGGCGCACAGAGGAGCCGGCCTTGAGCGCGGCGACGGCTGTCCCTGGCGGGAAGAGGAGCGGCTCTCTGGGCGCAGGGCTGCGCGGCCCGGGGCAGCAGGGCCGGCATCTCCACTCCTGGAGGAGAGGCCCGGACATGGCCACTCCTCCGCACCCCGCCAAAACACAGCCAGGGCGGGGTCTCAGACCCGGCTGGAAGCCCAGGCATCCTGCAGGTTTTAGAAGCTTCCTGAGACAGCTGGTTGCCCTTATCTGTGTGAGATTTAGGATTCCCCCAGCCCGGAGCAAACCAGCTTTCTGCAGCTTCAGCCCAGATCCCCCTAACCCCGTTTCTGGCCCTGTAAGTGTTGTCCAATCTCATGGGGCACCTTTTCTGGAATGCCTGTCATGCCTGGGTCACCTTTGGGTGGCCTGATGTTGCCCTCTGATTACTTCTGTCCTCCTTCCTTTCTCTTCCTCCTCCTCCTGCACCTGCGCTCCCCTCTCTTGGCCAGCAACCCAGAAACCTGCCTCCATCCTCAGACCAGCCTGACCATGGGGCCTGGAGACCCAGTACTGGCGGGCTGCTGCCCGCAAATGGACTGTTTGCCTACAGAAAACGTGCTGCTCTGTGAGCTCGTGCTGCAACCATGAATTTGGGTGGCAGGAAAGAGCACAGAACAAGTCCAGCACCTTGAACTCATTTAATGTGAAGGCCATCAGAGGCAAAGTTTCCCCAGAAATTAGAAATTCTTTCTCAGTTGAAGACCTAATCGGTTTTCATGGGGCAGGAGGAGAAATGAACCTGGGAAGGCTTTGTAGGGAGCAAAGTAGCCCTGGACTTTCCCTCCCTTCACTCTGAGTTTGGAGACCAAAAGTAATTAGATATTCCCTAGCTGATGATGATCAGGGTTCCCACAGCTGGAGGAAAATTTCCCTCCAAAACCCCTAACAAGTACGAATAGGGTGTTTCCACAAACCTCACCAGCCCCGTTTTCTAAAGGCAGGCAGACCATGGGGTTTCATTTTTTGAGACCCAGGGAGGGCCCCTGGCAGGTGCATTCCTAGCCAGATAATTTGGTGAGGAACCCTCCAGAGAGGGGGAAATGGGGGGAGAGGAATATGAGTCACTCCCAGTAAGAAGTGGCTTCCCCACACGGTCTGGGTGTCCTGGGGTGGATAAACCTGTCCATCTGCCTCCAGGGCACACACCCAGCCCACCCACCTGCCTCCTCCACCTTTCCTGGCCGGGTGACCCAGCCCAGCACCCCTTCCGCCACTTCTTCCCCAGGGTTAGCTTCTCTGGGAGCAGCACATTATAAGAGCTCTTCCTAGTCCCACCCTGGTCTGCATCCTGAAGCCTGCAGCGGATGGACAGGGCTGGGTGGAGAGAGGACAGGACCTGGATGGGGACATGAGGAGAGCTGAGCCCGGCTGAAGTTATGCCTCAGAGTGGCCTGGCGATCACACTGCCTGGAGAGCTGCTTGCCCAGACTGTATACTGGCTCTCTGGGCCCAGAGCTGGCTCTGCAGTGGGTCTCAGCTGCTGGGCACCCACAGCCACCTGGGCAGGCCAGACCTAGGGCACCCCGCTCTCTTCCTCTCCCCCTCCTATCCCTCTTTCCACTGAGGGTACTTTTATTCTGTCAACACTCCCACACTGTCAGGGTTGCCCTTTTGCGCATTTTTTTCTGAGTTCAAAATTTTCCATAAAAGTGCATTTTAAATGATGGATGGGCATGCCTGAGGTAACAACGGAATTTGGTGGGATGTCTGCAGCTGAGAGCACCAGGGAAAAAAGCAAACAGCAAGGAGCCAGAGGGAGGAGGGATGGAGCAGAAGTTCAAGTTGGACATTCTGACAGCAGCTGGATAGGCAGTTAGAAGGGGACAGAGAAAAGGGAGGAGGGGAGAACAAATCGGGGCCAGCCTACACCCCCATGTGATTTCTTTAATTCCCCCTTCAGATGGACCCTGCTCTCCTGAGAAACTAGTGTAACGGATTTTGAGATAGAGAAAATGAGGTGAAGGTCCTGATAGCTCCCCAAGTGGGAGTAGAGACTGCGGTGGAGGATCCGAGGACTGACTGGGAGCTGGGGGCGGGCAGCTGCTCTGGGGCATTTTCTCTCTGCGCGGTTTCGAACGTTTGGCTGAACCGTCAGCCAACCTCGCCTTCCTAAAAAAGAATCAGTTATAACACGCTATGCTCCTTTATTTCTCCTTCCGACTTGGAGCCTCAAATCGTATTCCCGCGCCCTTCCGGATCTCCATGCATGTTTCATGAGGTTCGGTGTCCCGGGTGGAATCCTACGGTCCGCACGCGCCTGCCTGCACACGACACGCACACTTACACTTAAGTGTCTACAGGAGGTGGGTCCTGCGCGCCGGGTTACCAAAGTCAAATGTAAGTGACAATTTCCCTCTCCACCAGCAAGGAAAGCGACTCCAAGAGTGCCTTTGTATCTCGGCAGCTCATTTAATATTATTTATGCATTTTTGTGCAAGGAATTGTGGGATTTTTCCCCACGGTAAACAATATGGAAATGTTAAAAATAGCAATCTTCCAGCACTTGTCCACGTATGCACACCAGGGTGACCTGGCAGGGCTGTTGCGGGGGCTCCTCAGATTCCCGTACCGAGAGGCGACGGAGAAAGCGCGCGCGCGCGCACGGGGGACGCGGTCGCAGTCGCGCTCGTTGGGGCTCCCGCCCGCGGAGCCAGAGAACGCGGCCGCTTTAAGGGGGGGAGGGGCGGTGGCGGCGGGGGAGGGGCGGCGGGCGGCTCCTGTCACCGAGCGGCCGCCGGCGCGTCACGTGGGCGCGCGGCGCCGCGGCCATTGGCCCGAGGCACGTGTCCAGGAGACCGGCCCGCGACGTCACTCGAGGGGGCTCTGTTAAAAATAAGAACAAAAATCCAGAGTGAAAGTGTCTCAGGTCGTGTGCTAAGTGGCCTGGAAATTTCCCGAGCCCGCGCGGAGGCCCAAGCGGCGAGGGCGCGCAGACGGCGAGGGAGCGCGGGCGGCCCAGCCCGGCCCGGCCCGGCCCTCGCCTCCCGCCGCTCACCCATGCGCCTCGGGCCGCGGGGTTCGGCGGCGCTCGGCGGGGCACGGCCGCACGCTGGTGGGGCGCCCCGGCCAGCAGCAGGGCGGCGGCCGCGGGGCCCCGAGGCCGGCGGAGCGCAGCGCGGGCCCGCGGTCCTCCATGTGCGTGCTGGCGGCGGCGGGCGCGCTGACCGCGTGCCCCGCACCCTCGAGGGCCGGCCGGGGCACGCGGGCGGGGCGTCCAGGCGGCGGCGGCGGCGGCGGCCCAAGCGGGCCCGGGCGGGCGTGAGCGCCGGGCACCGCGCTGCCTGCATGTGCGCAGCCCCAGCCCCGGGCGGCCGCTGCGGCAGCGCCAGAGCCCGACGCAGCCGGACGCTGCCGAACGCGGAGAAGGGCGCGCCGCCCAGGGGGTGCCCCGGGTCCCCGCTGGACCTCTGTGACTGTCTAGCGCGCGGGTGCGCTGCGAAGACGAGGACCCGACTCTTTTGAATCTCCCGGTGTCTGGGCGCGGGGCGACTCTTGGTATTTTCTCACTCAACTCGTGGATTGGAACGTGGCTCCGCTCCGAGCGCGGCCGGCGACTTGTAGGACCCCAGCCCTGGCCGCGGCCGCCGCGCACGACCTCGGACGATTCGGCGGGGTAGGGGCTAGGGCCGGCCGCGAGGGTCTCCGTGTGCGCCGCCGGCGGGCCGAGGGCTGATTGGAGGGGTGTCCCTGGAGGACCAGTTTAGGATTTGTGGTGAACAGCATGGAGGAAAATGACCCCAAGCCCAGCGAAGCGGCGGCGGCGGCGGCAGAGGGGCAGCGGCAACCGGAAACCAGCCCCAGCGCCGGCTCGGGCGGCGGCGGCAGCCCAGGCGACGCGGACACTGGCCGCCGGCGGGCTGTGATGCTGCCCGCGGTCCTACAGGCGCCGGGCAACCACCAGCACCCGCACCGCATCACCAACTTCTTCATCGACAACATTCTGCGGCCCGAGTTCGGCAGGAGAAAGGACGCGGGGACGTGCTGTGCCGGCGCGGGAGGAGGAAGAAGCGGCGGGACCGGTGGCGAAGGCGGCGCCGGCGGCGCCGAGGGAGGCGGCGGCGCGGGCGGCTCCGAGCAGCTCCTGGGGTCCGGCCGGGAGTCCCGGCAGAACGCGCCCTGTGCTCCCGGTGCGGGCGTTCCGCTGCCCGGCGGCGGCGGCGGCGATTCCCCGGGCGATGGGGAAGGCGGCTCCAAGGCTCTCTCGCTGCACGGAGGCGCTAAGAGAGGCGGCGACCCCGGGAGCCCCCTGGACGCGGCGCTCAAGACCCGAGGCTTGGGCGGTGGTGACCTGTCGGTGAGCTCGGACTCGGACAGCTCGCAGGCCAGCGCCAGCCTGGGCGCGCAGCCCATGCTCTGGCCGGCCTGGGTCTACTGCACGCGCTACTCGGACCGGCCTTCTTCAGGTGAGCCAGGAACCCGGAGTTCCAGCCCGCCACGGGGAGGCCCGCAGGGTTGAGGGGCAGTGCTGGCGCGGGAACTTACGGGGGAAGGAGACACCAGGACCATTCCACCTCCCACCGCCCCAACCCACACAAAGACGCACACAGCGGTGTTGTGTGCGGCTGACGCCTGCCCGGGCAGCGGCCAGGAAGAGAGAGGGCGGGATTGATTCGCAGGGGTGTACGAACTCTGAGAACAGCAAAAGCTACAGGACCTCCTCTCTTGCCTTTTGGGGCCTCCTGGCGGCTCCTAGCCCACCCCTCCCCTAGCTGGAATTTTTTTGTGTGTGGGGGGTGACTAGAAAACAGGCCCAAAAGCTCGCACTCTCAACCCCTTCTCTATGTCCTTCCAACTCAGTCCCCACCCGCGGGAACCCACACCCAGACTCATCCTAGACCCAGCTATGCCAGATGTAGCCTGGGAAGAAAGAGCAAGGCTCCCTGTTCTTCCTCAAGCTCTTCAGCCTGGGCTGAGGAGGGGCTAGGGGGTCTGGAAAGGGAAGAGATGGAAACAGGAGTGCCTTTTGCCCTTGGCCAAGCTGGTCAGAGGGCTCAGCGCCCATCTTGCAGTCTGCTGGAGGAGAAGGACCTGCAGTCTCCCCACCAGGAAGGGCCTTCCCCTAGGTCTCCTCCAGCTCTTCCCAGTAATAAAGAAGCAGATTTCAGGGGGGCTGTGGGAGAACTATGGGTTATGTCCACAGGGGCTGGTTGTAGTTTTCATAGATCTAGGATTTTGAAAACCTAAGTCCATGTCCTTGTGGAAATCATCAGCTGCATTAAATGCAGGTCTGCAGCCGCTAACCGCCGTTAGGAGGGGACTCCATTTGTCCCTGAGCTGGCAGCGCAGACTGGGCCCTTCTTGACCCCCAACCCGCAACTCTTTTGCTGGTGTCATTTACCCAGATCACAGCACAACCGAGTCACCCCTTGGACGACTTCCTGCAGAAATGTTTGTGTGTATACCTCTGATCAAATCCAAATTTCTCCAGCTAGACCTGAAATTTGCTCCATTGTTCTCGCCTCCCTCCTTTGTTAATATTTAATTAACATATAGGCTCACAATGCGGCCGGCTAGGAGCCTCGGCCCGGCTTTGTGCGGCTCCAGAGTCGCCGCTGTGCCAGGCCCCAGGCCCCAGTGGCGCTGGGGAGCTCGGCAGCCCAGCCCGGCCGCCCAGCCCGGCCCGAGTTGCTAGTCTTCCTGGACTTAAAAAAAAAATCCACATAAGCTAACGTTTCTGTTTCTCGGCGTTTAAGGAAAAAGCACTGCAGAGTGTTCTTGCGGAGGTTTGGTTCTGTTCCCGAGACTCCCAGGTGTTTGCGTTTTGAAAGAAAATTGAGGGAGAAAGGGAGCTAAAGATTCTGATTTTGGGGAGACTTTCCTTCTACAATATAGTGTGTGTGTTTTTGGGCTGATTGGTGTGTGCAAAAGTCCCAGTTGCAGAGGAATTTGAGAGGCAGGGAGTGTGCTTCTCCGGGGAACTGCAGACAGAACCGGCTCCTGTAGCAGGAGGCTGCGGTCGGGTCCGAGCAGGTGCGGAGCCGCGTGGGGCCTCGGGAGTCCACGCAGAGCCCCCTCCTTGCCCCTTCGCGCGTGCCCCGGGAGCCAGGCCCACTGCCATGAACCCGCACCCTCCCTATCAAACCCAGGCCCGGGGGCGCAGAGGGGACGCGCTTGGCGTGCGCACACCGGTGACTGAGTGCGCGCGGGGACTGTGAGCATTGGAGGTGAGTGTGGCCTGGGGGCGTGGATGTGAGTGTCTGGGTACGTTAGAATCTACAAGGCCTGGATTTTGAGCCCTGCGGCCCTTGGCGCCCCGTCGTTGGTGCCCACTTTCTGAGTTTGCCTCCTGAGAGAGTGCACGCTCCGTCAGCGGGGAGGGAGTTCTCGGCGCCCCCTGGTTCCACCAGCCCAGACCCCTGGCTGGGCGCCGGCTCCAGCGAGCTCATTTCCCCTGCTAGTCGGGGTGGCGACGCATTTCAGAGCTGCGGCAGCTACGCAGGGTGACCTGGTCTGTGGGGTGGGGTTCTGGGCTCACAGAGGGGTCTTGGGGTTTTTTACTGCCGAAGGGAGCCTGCAGGCAGTGGAGGCCTGGCAAGAAGTTAGGGCCCAGAGCTCCCCAAAGTTGATTAAGAAACCCAGATAAGCAGCCTGGGTTCCCTCCCCCAAGGCCTTTCTAGCCTTTTTCCTCGAAGACAACTTTGCAGGCTGAACTTCCTGACACCAACAAAAATGAAACGCTTGCCCCCACTCTCAGCCTCCAACTCTTTTCTCACGGGTTAGGTCCTAGGCTGTGGTCCCTACCGTAGCCTCCCCAAACCTCAAGTCCTGTGGATGTCCGTGCAGGAAGATGCCCAGGTTGGGGGGAGTCAGAGGTGCAAACCCTTTGCTCAAGGCCATCAGGGGCTCCTTTAGCGGGCAGTGAGGCAGCCCCATGAGTCAGGTCCCAACTCCTGTGCTGGGGGACTGAGGGGACTCGGCAGGACCCTCCACGCCTTTCCCACCCAGGGAAGGAGGATTGTGCTCCCCTGCTTTTAGGGGAACACAGAGCCAGTTGGGGGAGGCCAACCTGTGGTCCCCAGGTGTTCTCCACACTGCCACGGCTCCCACAACTCATGGCACCTGGGGGGTACCCCTCTGGGGTTCCTGTGGGAGCCCTGTCACAGCCCCCGGGGCTCCTCCTGCTACCCTGGCTGCTCCATCCCTCCCCCAGTATCTGCCTCTCACCTCTCCCCTAGCACTTATCCCCTCCCTGTCTTTTTCTGGACAGAACCTCACAGAAGGCTAGAAAACGCCATGCTAGAAAGTTTTGGGTCTTTGCTTTCATGCAGTTTTCCTTTAATCTGCAGATCTGCCTACCCGCACCCCCACACTCTCTGTGAACTTCTCTGTCTCAACTCTCTCCCCAGTGCTCTGTCCTGGTGGTGGTGGGAGCCCACACCCCGTCCCAGGCCCAATAGCTTTCCTCCTGGTCAGCAAAGTGGCCTCAGGCAGGCGCCTTCCCCAGTCTGTGCGCCCTTTCCTGATCACCCTGAGGAAGCAGGCAGGCCTGGATCCCTCCTCAACCCGTTCTCTCTGTCCTCCACATCCGTCCAGGTCCCAGGTCTCGCAAACCAAAGAAGAAGAACCCCAACAAAGAGGACAAGCGGCCACGCACAGCCTTCACAGCAGAGCAGCTGCAGAGGCTCAAGGCCGAGTTCCAGAACAACAGGTACCTGACGGAGCAGCGGCGCCAGAGCCTGGCCCAGGAGCTCAGCCTCAACGAGTCGCAGATCAAGATCTGGTTCCAGAACAAGCGGGCCAAGATCAAGAAGGCCACGGGCAACAAGAACACCCTGGCCGTGCACCTCATGGCGCAGGGTCTGTACAACCACTCCACCACGGCCAAGGAGGGCAAGTCGGACAGCGAGTAGGGCGGGCGGGGTGGAGGCCAGCTTCAGGCCGCTAAACAATGCAATAATAGAAAATCATCAATAAAGGGCCAGTGTGTAAAGATTATACCAGCATTAATAGTGAAAATATCATGTATCAGCAATGGTTCTGCAATATTCTATGTATATATAATTTACAGGTGTAAAACCCAAGATATCTGACTATAAATTTTTTTTGAGTTTTTTTGTGTGTTTATGAGATTATGTATAAGTTTATGATTTTTTTTTTGCTAAGGGGGCTGCTTAGGGTTTCATCTTTTTTAATCCCCTAAGCTCCTTTATGGGACATTGGACACTTTTTATTTCAAAAGAAGAAAAAAATTAAAACAACTTGCTGAAGTCCAAAGATTTTTATTGCTGCATTCCCCCCAACTGTGAACGAATAGCTCCTACTTGGTCTGTGAGTTCCGCCACTTTGTTTGCGGGGCTTGGTGAGGACAGCAGGAGGACTGCCCCTGGCAACACCAGGGCTTGGAGGAGAGTGGGCTTGGCCGGCGAGTGGCGGTGCCGGACCCCAGGGCCTGCCCCGGGAGTGGGCTCACCGTGGAGGGCAGCCTGGCCCGCATCCTCGCCCCGCTCCCCTCCTCCCCTCCTGCCTTCTCTCGTCCTCTTTGCTGAGGCTGGCCTGTGCCTAGTCGGTGCTCCCATCTGCGTCTGTGTCACTGTCCCCTTTCCGGCCACCAGCACTAACTCTCCTGCCTCTGGGCACTGCTTGGGGCTCCCAGCCGAGGGTCTGTTCATGTGGCCTGCTTCCCTCGAGCTGTGGAGCGACCCTTGTCCCTCCAGGCCCAGGGAATCTCCTGGAGCTCCAGCAACCCTGCCAGGCACTTGCCCAGGCCCCAGAAAAAGAGCCGAGGTCTGCAGCCTCCGGGCAGGCAGGGGGCTCCTGTGAGGGAGTTGGCGTTTTCTTCCTTTCCTTTTTTTCTTCCCTTCCTTTTTTTTTAAGTGACTGCTTCTGCTATGGAGAGCATTCTTTCAAGGTAAATATGTGAGTGTGTACATATGTATGCATGTACAAACACGCTCAAGCAAACATACATGAGTCCACAGTTCTGGAACATGTGGTCACCTTGACTTAAAGGACCTCAGAATCCTTCAGGATCTTGAGGAAGGAAGAAAATGTGTAAATAATCATTTCTTATCACTTTCTGTCTTGTTTCTTTTTATATACATTTTATTTTTTGAAGGTGTGGCACAGTGTAAATTAAATATATTCAATATATCCCCCACCAAGTACATATATATAAACAAACACATTATCTATATATATAGCTCCACACTGTCTTCTGTTTAGTGTTTGGAAAAAGAATTGTGTCCAAATGTCCATCTGCAGCCAGGACAGCCCAGGGGGCGTGCCCACGGCAGTGCCCCGAGGACTGAGGGTGAACTTCTCTATTTGCCTTAAGTCTCTTTATTTCACTGCGATAATATTGTTTCACTTTGTACATACTCGTGTAAACCTTTTTAAAAAGGAAACTATAAAAAGAAAAGTTGTAATTTAAAATTCTGTGAATAACCATCTGCTGCTTAGGAAACTCAATGAGATGATTATGCCTTTTAGCAGGAAGAAAAGTGTTTTGGTTTTTTATTTTTTATTTTTTTTCAGTTAATAAAACATATGCATTTTACAATTCCAGTATCAAATATTTATAATCTTACAAGAAATGAATGTTTCTATTTACAATTGTGGTTATCAAAATTGTGAACATTCCCCCTGCATTTTTGTGTGTTTCAATTCTTGAAAAGTACATTAATAAAAAAAACCCTGCTTTATTGTAAAATAATGGATGTCCATGGTGAAATGACTAGTTTTTCAAAGTGTGTTTCTGAGTCCAGCCAAACTGCCCTGGGCAACCTCGCAAACGTTAAGGTGCTCCAGGCCTTGGCCTCAGTCCCAGCAGGGGTGCGAAGGCTTCCCTCTGTAGCCAAAGGCATAATTACAAAAAATAAATAATGAAGACAATTTGGAATTTTGGATGTGAGCACAGAACAACAAAAGTAATCTAAATACACATTTCTTCACCAGAAGGACATGTTCGGGAGTATGATGTTATTGCATTGAATGACGATTTATATCCTGCAGAATCCAACAGGTCCTGCCCTCCCGGGCATCTCCGGCGCAGGGGCAGAGGCGCTCACCCCCCCGCGAGGAACACTAGACTGAGACAAAGCGGCCCTCCTCTTTTACATCTTGTCGTTGTTTTTACCCCAAAGCAAAGGACATGGACAGCATCCCAAAGCCGGTGCGTGGTTAGGACCGGCTTTGCCAGAACTGACCAGACGCCTAGGCCCCAGAGTCGCTCTGCCCAGGAGTCTTTGGTTCCTTCCCGCACGGGAATCGCCTCGCGCAGCCTGCAGGATTGCGGACAGGCTCCCTGCTCGCCCAGTGGCTCTATTTCCAAACTTTCTTGGCTTGAAAAAGTTTTCTTCTCCCAAAAGAAAGAGACTCAGAGACTACCGAGGACCCCTGTTCTCAAAGGAGATCGTTGAGGTGTTTTGGGTTCTGCATCAGCTTCCCAAGCAGACGCTTGGCCTCTGGACTGCTCCGGGATTTGCAAGGGCACATGGAATGACAGAGAGCTGGGGTCTCACCGCAGAGGCTCCGGATCCCCAGCGCCCAGCCCCAGGAGCGTCCAGGGTCATCACCAACCGGATGCGATTGGGGAAGCCGTTCCCAGCATCTTCCCCACACCCAACTTCTGCATACATAGTTCGGAGGGTTCCTAGATTAAAAACAAAACAAAAACCCATGACCACAATTTCTATTACGCGACTGGCCTCTCTCTCCTTTTAATAAAAAGACAACATAGCAATATCAAGCAATCATTTTTGTTTTTAATCTGTTCCCAAATCATAGTACTTAAGGAGCAATGTACAGTTTTGTAAGGTAATGAGTTTCCTGTTCCCAGAGGCGTGCAAGCCAACGCTAGACCTGCAGTGACACAGGGATATTTTTCTTTGGCGTCCCCGGTAGGGGATTGGACTGGATGAGCCCTCACACCCTCACAATGCTGAGGTCTGATTTTATTGCTGTTGTTACATTTGCTTACTCAACAGCAGACAATCTGAGCTGGTAACTCGGAGAGCCTCGGATGCGCCCGCCAGCCCTCTCTCCCAAAGGGCCGGTGGAGAGCAGAGCATGCCTGCAGCAGAGGCGGTGCTCTTTCTGAAGTCTGGCACCCCTCTCTGTTCGCCTGGGCGTCCGTGGCTCTGCGTGCCTGGGATCGGGACCCGGACCGCAGCACCTTGCTGGAGGCCCTAGGCGAGGCCCCAGCCAGGTCGTCACTCCTGCAGGGGGCCAGTTTCCTAAACGTCTATCGAGGCAACTTCGCAGAAACTCCTTCGAGCTGCCCTTCTCCCAGGCCTGCCTATGTCCCTGTGGAGCTGTGTCCACCATTCTCCAGAGCTGAGCAGAAAGTCGGCGGGGGTCCACCAAGCAGAGGCCTAGATCCAGGTGTTTGGAGGTCCTTCCTCCACCGACTGCCAAAAGGGGGTCCGACCCTCAGGCAGGAGTCAGAATCGGAGAGTCAACACACGCCTGAGGGTGGCTGTGTGGACCTGCCCGAGCTTTTCCTGCGAGAGATCAGGAGGGAGCCATGCGGGTGGCGCCGGCGTGCTCCACGGGGGCTCCGGCTCAGGCTCCGTCTTTCCCTCTAGTGAGAAGAGCAAACCGCGGCGGGCTGCTACAGGGGCGCCCGGGCGAGGAGCGCGCACCGCAGACACTCAGGCACTGTGGGTGCAGACGCGCTCGCCGCCGCCCGGTGCTGGCTGGGAGGCAGCGCTTGCCCACTGCAGCTCGGCTGAAAGCCATTCTGTCTTCCGCTGGTTTAATGTCCGACCTCCACGGTCTCTGTCGACACCCCACCCCACCTCCCGCAGCTCCCGAAGCGCCCCCGGGAGGTCCCGGCTCCGCCGAAAACTGCAGCCTGCCGGGCGGAGCGGCCTCGCGCTGAGAGGTTAATAGCGACTGCAGGCCAGGAAGGCACAGATTCACCCGGCGGCGAGGCAGAAAGCATCTTCGGAGACTGCTGTCTCCACCCGCACCCGCACCCCGACATCCACTTCACACACACGCGCCAACCCCAACGCCCGGCCTCAGGGCGGGGACCGCCTGTCCGCTCTTCCCCGTCTCATCTGGGCCGAGGACTCGGCCTTCTCCAGGCCTCGAGGTAGAAGAGGCGGAGGCCACCAGTGGGCAGAGCCCCCGAGCCTCCTGCGCCCCGCGGGCTGGCAGGCCGCTGACCCTGCCCGGCAGAGGGGTGTGCGCGTGGGCGCGGCGCTCTCAGCTCCTGGGCGCAAGTTGGCTAGCCAGCGGCGCGAGCCCCATGTAGACCATTTATGTTTTTATTAATCTCAGATGCTTCATTATATTTATGCTGCCGGTCCACAGATAATAAAAGACCATTCTTGGAAATTGCCTGAAATGTAATAATATTCATTAAAGTGGCTCCTAATTATGGGATTTAATCAAGCGTGGTCCGACGTGCGCTTGGCCCTGGCTGGTGAGGTCGACGATGACTGTGTTATTATTATTGCTGTTGCTGTTATTAGCCTCGTGCTGGTGATAGCCAACTCTTCTGTTTAGGCCTAGTCCTCCACGAGGGATTTGGGGAGCCCCAAGATAGCGGGTGCGGGGACAGGACGCCTCCAGAGCCTGAGAAGCAGGTGCGGGCCGGCCTTGCCGCCCTTCACCCTAGCGCCAGCAAGAGTAAGGCGTGGGCAGGGGCAGGGCATCCCTGGGCCCCTTGTCCACCTGTATCCACGGAGGACGCCAGGGCCAGTGTTCTGGGAAGAGGGAACCTTAGGTCCAGAGCCTGGAACCCTCTCCCCTGACGCCCCCCGCCTCACCCCCAGGGCTGAGCCCCGTGCTTTGTCCCAAGCAGAAACAAAGAGTAACCGAGCTCTGCCTCCCCGCTCAGCCTGGAAGGCGTCCCAGAGAGGCCCCCGCCCCAGTCTCCCCGGAGACCCGGGAGGGAAGAGAGGCCGAGGGCCCAGTGGGCCGCGCGGCTGCCGGGCCTGCGGGGCGCTCTCCTGCGCGGAGGGGTCGGGGTTTCCGACGCGGCCGGGATGGACCCTGCCACCGCCGAGGGTCCTCCGTGGGGCCCAGGAACCGCGGGCCGCCGCGCGCGGACCGTCTGGGAGAATCGAGGCAGGTCGCCGCTCCGCCCCATCTGTCGAGCTGTGTGACACTTGGCCGCGCGGTCCGAGCGCGCGCTGCCTGCGGAAGGGGCCGCTCTGCGCTTTTCAGCCCGCGCGTTTGGGGTTCTCTCCTCCCGCCAAGTCCTTTGTCTGGAAGGGAACTGTCAGGCTCTGCCGCCGCCGTTGCCTCCTCCTTCCCCCAACCTCCACCCCCTCCGCTAACTTCCCTTTCTTCGCTGGCTTTTCTCTCCTCTTTGGATGGGTAATCACAGGCTCCAGCTGCCAAGCGCGCCGCGGAGTTGCTGCCCTGTTACTGTGTCTGCTGCCCCTCCCAGCAGCGATGGCCACTTCCCTCCACCTTCACCAGGACCTGGGCCCCTTGCGCTCTGGCGTCCTGTAGTGGCTCTGGGATCTTGCATCTGAGTTTTCCCTTCAGGCCCAAACTTTGATATCTCTACTCTCCCACACCCATCAGCAAATTGTGAATCCAAAAGGCTGGCATTTCTTTGGGTTCAGGCAGTAGGAGACATGCAGAGTCATGCAGTCTTCTGTGAAATTCTACTTCCAAAATCTCAGTCCTTCGAATGAATGTTGCTTGGAAAAAGACTTAAGCCTGCAAAGAGGGCATTAGGCTGAGTGGCTTTCAGATGCCCCACAAGTTTGTGCTCCCACACCTTGGCTTCAGGACCTCTCAGGTTTTGTGTTTTGGGGATAAGTACTTATATGAGGCCACTGAAAGAAGCCAGGGTAGCCAAATAGTTTTGTGACCAGGAAGCTCTGCATTCAGACTGAAACTTGACTGAGAGTGTATTTCTCACCCTCCACCCCCCAGAGCCCAATCCTTCATCTCTCACATAGGAAGAACACCTACTGAATAGTTTTCCTGCAGGGCTTTTTGTGAGGGAGTGAACATAAGGTGCCTGGCACAGAACAGGGCTTCGTGAGGGGCAGGCCGAGCTATCACTCAGCAGATGCACCTGACGATCAGCTCAGGCTGGACCCTCCACGGCCCAGAGCCTGTTTGGGTAGAGGTCCTACCCTTCCTTGCTTCTGCCCCCAGTGCCGCATGTGTACAGTGGTTCGGGGAAAGAAGAAAGAGGAAATCGTGAACAGGAAGGGTGACATTCATATGGTTATAAAAAGTGGACAGTACAGTTGACAGTAGAAATTCAGAGCTCCAGCAGCATCTTCCACAGCTACATGGGCCCTTTGCTGTTGCAGGACTCAAACAGACTCACATCTCCATATCAGGGCTTTCCTCCCGCTTGTCCTGACCTCAGAAGAAGCAGGATGCTGTGCCTTTGGGTTCCTGCCAAGCCCAGTAACTTCCGCACCAGTTCCTTTTGCATTCCAATTGATATTTACTGTGCTAAGCAGCAAGTCCCATCTCTGTGAGACAGATCTGACTCAAAGTACAGCAGCAGGCCAACCCGACAGGGCGGGCTGGCAGCCGACCACGTACGCTTCGCCTCCCGAGTGGGCAGCCTAATGGTGTGAGCGGTTTTGTCTAAGTGGCAAAGGGTCTAAGTAACCCTTTTAAATTAATTGCTCTTCCTATAGCTGAAAGCATAACAGGCTTTGATTACATGCTAACCAGAATGAAACATAATCCTGTGTTAATTATGTGGAGATAATTTTATAATTATATCATTCAATTTAGGGAGCAGTCTGTTGTTAACCTACCATTTTAACAGAAGTGATAATTCAAAATAAAAATGGTCATAAAGCTAGACCTTTTCAAAGAACCTCAGGGCCATTTGTTCGTTCTCCCAAATGGCAAAGGCCAGCACCAGCTCGGGAGCCTACTCACCTTTTTACCTGGATGTACCACCCCCCCCCCACCCCCAGAGTGGAGAGGCCCTGAAAGGCTGCAGACAAAGCGGGCTACCCTGCAGAGCCCTTCCCAGAGTCTCGTATGCTAAGAATCCCATCTGAATTCCTATTTTGTCCAGCTTGTACGTGGAAGTAATTCCCAACTTCCCCTGCTCCAGAGCCTGGAGAATGCCTCCAGTCTTTGAGGCCTTCCAGCGGGGTGTGAATGGAGCCTTGGGTGAAGGTCAAACTCCCCCCCCCACCCACCGCCCCGCCACCCCTGTAGGAGGTTCATTTCCTCTCTGAAGCACCAGCGCCTTCCAAGGGAGGGTGCCCTGTGCAGCCCCTAGCACCAGGACTGGCTGTTGCTGTAACACTCTACCCCCACTCTCTAAGCCATCCAGAAGGGGGCTTTGGAGGCAAGGTGCTTTAGTGGGGCTACATTGGGACCCCCTCAAGGCCTGTTCCACTGGCAGGCTGGCTTTTCCAAGCAGCTGCAGGTGAATTTTCAGCGGGCTGAGGGCCAGAATATCAGGTCTGTGTGGAGAGTAGAATTGTCTGATTCTTTTGAGGCGATCAAAGCCAGCCAGACACTTTCTCTTGGGCACTGAGTGAGCCCTAAAATTTATTTTGGCGGGTTGCACTTTGCCTCAAAGTGGGCGATTCACTGGTGACTTGTCACCTTGCAGGGAGAAAGGCAGCTTTTATGCAGTGACAGGAGCATCCTGTGGCTCCCCAGCCCTGAGGAGACAGGACCATGTGGCAGAGGACGAGCATGATACAAGCCCACTGGAGTCACAGCCAAACCCAGCACGTGGCGTGGCGACTGCCTTGGTGCAGCGCAGAGCCAGCCAAGCCGGACATGCATTTCCACGCAGGTAGGAACAGTGATCCAGGGCACCCCAAGGCTTAGGGCTTGCTGCTTCTGCACCATGGCAGGCGCAGCCCCCTCCCATCCCCCACAGGGGTATTTCATTGCACCTTCTTTAAAATAAATGCTTCCTAGTCAAACTTGAATATGCAATGAGGCGCCAGAGCTTTGTGGCGGAAATATAATTAAACTGGTGAAAGATGTAAAAGATGAAGAATGAGGATGACATCAGGCCGATTTCACACTTGGCAGTCGGGTAGCTGGGCCCAAGCCTCGCTCTGGCCACGCAAGGCAGATCAAAGTGCCCTGCCACAGTAAAAAGGCAAAGGGGGATTTAAGTATGCTAATCCCCAGGACAAATATATTTTAATCTTGTTAGAATACAAGTTAATGCTGCAGCTCAGTGGCTGAACTTGGTCAGACTGTATGGATCCATTTTTATTTTAGCTATGAATGAGATAGACCTCCTGATTTATTCATAGGTAGTAAAAGCAAAATTGCAAAACCGACCCCTCTTCAGGCTGGTGGCCTCACCTTGAGCAGTCCAGCTGGGGGAGGGAATTCCAGGGCTCCCGGTTGGGATGGTCCTGACATCCTGCAACTCTCCCCATCCCTCCTTTCTGCAGAGGGTCCCGTTGGCAGAGGAAGGAGCTCAGCTCATTTGGCAGAGGAGAAACAGGGAAACTCTGAAATTAATTAAAAGATTCTCCAAAGCAGTCTCTCTCCCTTTGGGCCTGAGGTTTGACAAGCAAACCAATTCCTTTCTATCAGCCCTCTCTCTTTAATTTCTACAATGTCAATTTTCATTACTATTAATTATTTGCTAAGCTCCAACTCTACACTTGGTATTGCCCTGATTAGCAGAAACCTCATTGGTTCTTGCCTCCAAGTTTCAATCCTGTTAGATGTGAGTATGAAACTCGTGCCTGTGTGCATAGGTAGTGTATTAGCAGGTGGAGAAGGAGGGACGTCATTCTCTACAGCCCTCCAGAAAAACCATTATGGTAAGATATTGCATATAGTAGCGGAGATACCTGCACACCTGAGTGTGTGTGGGAGGGGGGGAGGAGGAGGGGAGGGAGAGAAGGGAGAGGGAGAGGGAGAGGGAGAGGGAGGGAGAGGGAGGGGGAGGGAGGGGGAGGGAGGGGGAGGGAGGGGAGGGAAGGGGAGGGGAGGGGAAGGAGAGGGGAGGGAAGGGGAGGGGAAGGAGAGGGAGAGGAAGGGGAGGGGAAGGAGAGGGAGAGGAAGGGGAGGGGAAGGAGGGGGGAGAGGGAAGCAGGGAAGGGGAGGGGGAGGGGAGGGGGGAGGGGAGAGGAAGGGGGAGAGAGAGGGGGAGAAAGAGAACACTTGATCACTGGAGGGCTGAACTGGAAGGTCACGGAAGGTCAAACTGCCCTGCCAAGTATTGCTGATGTCGGCCATGTAAAAGGCAATTTCCGTCTTCCTGCTCCAGAGAGGGTTAGAATTCCCTCTGCCTCTGGCATAAACCCTGACTCCCCAGAAAGCCTGCATCACACCCCTGCTTTCCAAGGACACGCCTCTGTCCTTCCGGATCCTGCTGACCCCCAGCCCCCAAGGGGACGAGACCGGCAAGCCCACTGGGGAGGGGCAGCCAGGCAGCAGCCCCCACCCTTCTGGCCTGGTCTACCCCATCCCCAGCCCCAAACTGCCCCTCGTTTCCGGGGCTGGGGAATGACCATTTCTGCAATGATTCTCACAAGTCTCTTGCAAGTTAGGAAGCGACTCACATGTGCTGTAATTACTGTAAACACACAATCAGTACGTGACTGCCTTCAAAATGACAGGGAAGTAAACTGAATGAAGCTGAGCGGCCAGCAGCCAGAGACTCCAGGGAAGAAGTTTCGGGGCCCCTCCTTCCCATCCCTCTCCGTTCCATCCACATGGTCACCTCAGAAGACGTTCTGGCACGTCCCTCTGCACCTCTCCCAGCAGCCAGGTTCCTGGACACTTGGGCCATTCCATCGTTCTGTCTTAAATCATAGCAACACTTGGTCTTGACTGAAGTCCTACTATGTGCCAGGGTGTCGGTTTCCCCAAGCTGCTATAGCAAAGTGCCATGGGCGGGGGCTGAGAACAGCGAAGACTTTCCACTGGTTCTACAGACAGAAAGTCAGAAATCAAGGTGTGGTTCCTTCTGGGCCCCCAGAGAATCGGTCCCATGCCTCTTCCGCTTCTGGCCATCAGTCCTTGGTGTTCCTGGGCATGTAGATGTGTCACTCCAGCCTCTGCCCCGTCTTCACATGGCCTCCCCTGCGTGTGTGTCTGTGTCCAAATCCCCTCTTTTCATAAGACAGCAATTAGACTGGGTTTTGGGCAACCTCCACCGCTATTCACTTGATTCCATGGGCAAAGACTGTTTCTGGGGAAGGTCATATTAAGGAGTTCATGAAGGGGCATGGATTTGGGGGACACTGTTTAGCCCAGTACATCCAATCCTTGGCAGGCACATTGATCATCCTAATCCATCTTCATGGTCGTCCTCCACATGGAGCCTGTGACTGCCATTTCAGGGGTGACGAGCCTGAGAATGAACCCCTCCTGGTGGGTGGGTCTGCCTGAGCTGCCGCTCACAAGACACAACCTTCCAGCTTCCTCTCTGGGTCATGGCACAGCGACACACCCCTGACGTTAGCTGGGGTCCCCTGCCTGCGTCAGTGTGGCCCGGGAACTCTGGGCCTCCCCGGAACAGCTCACCACCCTGCAGGGCTACACAGTTGCAGGCAGGCTGTGATTATGCTGCAGCCATAATTCCCCCTGTGCCTCGCTTTCCTCATCTGAAACCTGGAGAGAATGAACAACAGAAGCCACCCTGTGGGCTCGCTGGGAGATCTCCCCATGTTGGCACACATGGGGCACTCAGCATGGGGTCTGGCACAGGTGAGCTCTCTGTAGGTGTTGGCTACAATTGGTACTCCGGCTGCCTGTTTCTCTACCGAGGTTACCTGTGATTTTTTTAATTGTAAAGAAGCTGAATTACACACTCCCAGTGCCGCCTCTGGGTTTTCAGTTTCAGGGAGTCTCAGCCCTGCCCTGCCCTCCCAGGAGTCCCCATGCAGCGCTGCCTGTCAAACACAGGCCAGAACCCCAAGGACAGCCCCGTGGGCACTCACCAGATGCTCCTGAAAGCCAGGAGCCATGCAAGGTGCTCGCCCCTGACGAGAATGCAGAAGTTCAGTAAGGCTCATCCCATTCCTGGGAAGGCGCTGGTGACACAGGATCAGTGCTTTCCCAATGCCACTAGGCGGTAGCCGGCAGGCCTGATGTTTCCCTCTGAGAGCAACTGCGTTTTAAAGAGGTTCTCTGGACAGACAGGCACAGCCACTCCCAAGGAGTGGCTCATGGGGCAGCGCTCAGTGGCAGTGTGCAGGGACAGATGCTGGGAGGACACCGGCACAGACGTGCTGTCCCCCAAACATCCCAGCTGTGCCCATGTGTTTCCCAGCCTCCCTGGGAGTAGGTGCAGGGCACCAGATGAGCAATGATAGGTGGTCTTGGAGCAAAACGGCCCACTTGGCCCAAGGCTTGTAGAAGCGGGTGTGAGCTCCCCACGTCCTTTCTTTCCTGCCTCCACAATTCTGGACGCTTCAGTTAGACGGTGATGTCACCTGGACCCCTAAATGGCCTGCCAACCACCCCACCCCCACCCCCGGACATGCAGAGCTAGGCACACAGTGAGACGAGGAGAGCAGTTAATTTGTCGGGCAGCAGAGGCCAGCTCGCCCTGGCCGGGCAGTGGCCTACCTGGAACCCTGCACCCACTCCGCAGTGACAGCAGTCTGTCCCTCCTGACTCTGGGGCCAGCCCGCCCGGAGGGAAGAGGGATAGTGTCCCTGCTCTGGACCCCTCACCTCTCTGCTCCCCACCCTTACCCCCCTCCAGGAGCCTAGACCCAGAAGGGGAGGAAGACAGGCTTCCACAGTGTGCCGGACGGCCCCAGGGGCGGTAAGGGTCACGCACCTACCGTAGGACAACTCGTTGTGTGGCTGTGGCCACACAGGGAAGCTCTCCTGAGCCCCTTGGTGAGGGCCGAGTGAGAAGGTAGGAGCCAGGTGGGGGAGAGGCCACGTGGGCCCTCCTGGCTGCCGCCATGCTCACGGCCTCTCAGGGGCGTCATCTGGGTTCCATGTGGCTGGATTTGGGAAAGCTGATGGGAGCACCACTCCTGTGTGGCCTCAGTGGAGTGAAAGGTCAAGGATCTCATGACCTCTGTGACGCTTCCGGTAACGTGCGTCCAAAGCAAAATGTTCATTTTCATCTCTACTGACTTAGGAGGAAACCACCTGTTTAACCATCTGTTATGGACTCCTATGACCCCTGCACCCAAAAATTCAATTGACACAGTACCAAGCTCTGAAAGAGGGGAGGTGTTTTTTCTCTTCATTCAGAGAACATCCGTCGACCTGCATTTGGAGTTTTGTGTCATTCGCTAGCACACAGATCAGAGTGTAGCAGAGAAACCAGCTCCCACATGCAGTGAAACAGGTCGTACGGGCATGAGGGCAGGTCCTGAGATGGTGAGTTCCGCGGACAGTGAAGCCCACAGCATAGAAGGCAAGGGGAGAGACAAAGGAAGTCAGCCCTGGTGACGCTGGGGTGCCTGGTCGAGCCCTACCTGAAGCAGCCCACTGCTGGCCTTCGAGCTGTCTCAGCCAGGCCGAGTGTCTCTACGGCTCCCCGTGGCTGCAGGCATCCTAACTGACACAGCTGTGAAGCCACTTTACAGGGAGCCATGCCGACAGGTTGGAGGAACGACGTGCCATGCGTTTATACCCGTCAGGATCTGAGGTTCCCATTGTCATCTCCACATTTAAAAGCGTCACTTCATTTGTCATTGTGCTTCTCACTGGGCACTTTCTGTGAGCAAACTGTGAAGGACAGTGGCCACCATGCTGTGGCCCTCACACTTTGGATGGTGTTTAGAAAGGCCCCCTCCTGCTGTGGTGGGAGTCAACCAGACCAAGAAATATGATTTGCATTTGCATAGGAGGGGGAAAAAAAGGAAACTTTACCTATTTTTGGTAATTGCTCCCAGATTTTTTTTCACGTCTCCTCCTCCCCTCTCTCCACTCAAGCTCCTGTCTCGAGCTGTTGCCTTAAGCGCCAGATTTGACTTTGCCGACCATTCATCTCTTAGGATGTGTTAGTCTCCACATAACTCCTCTGGGGTCTCTGGCCTTCCCTGTACGCCCTCTGACCTGCCCTTTGTCCCCGTGCCAATGGCTAGCCCACGTGTGGAGTCAGGGAACACCTCACTGCAAGGCGCCGGCATCCCCTAGGGGACAGGACGGGGAGCGTGCTCAGCCCCACTGGTCCAGTTTCAGGGGGTCTGACTGGCTTTCAGGGTCCCCCACGCCCTTTAGTCCTGCCACCAGCTGCAACTTAAGCCGAGCCCCAAGCCCTTACTGTCCTGCTGCAAGTTCCCTAGGGCCTATTTCCACCCCAGGAGGAGGGAAGCCCCTTCTCACGTGGGCTCCAGGCCACCACCTGTCCGGTACCTGCCTCTGGACACAGATGTAGTGATAATTTGCTGACCTGTGAGATGGCTCTGTCTTTGGGACCAACTGGACTTTCCTGGGTTTTAGGAAGCCGGCAGGTACCTAACCGTCCCCATGGCCAGCCGTCAGCTTCGCCATCCAGACCCTGTGCGGCTGGAAGCGGGGGAGGAGAGCGGGGAGGAGGCAGGATGGGAAGGGCACTGTCTGTGTCCTAGCTCTCCTGGAGGACTAGCCCAGGGCCACTCCTCAATGCCAGGGGCCTGGGAAATGGAAGGGCCACACAGGACCGTGAAAGGACAGAGGGACTCAGGGGGACAGCTGGGGGTCTGAGCTGGGCCACCCAAACACGAGCTGTACCGTGTGGTCTGTATGGAACTGAGACTGTGGGTTTGTAGGTCCCTCGCAGTAAGTGCATACCCCAAGGGTCTGTGACCACAGGAGGGACCACCCCCTGCCCGGCCCCTGCTCGTGTCCTTCCCTGCACAGCCACGTGGCCAGTCCCCAGCTGGGACCAGGCACAGGGGCAGTGGGCCTGCCTTCCCATCACTGACCTTTCTCTGATGCCCCAGGGCTGGCCTCCCTGCCCCGAGAGGTCCACCTGCTGTGGGGAAGGCCCCTGCAGCCCTTGGGACATCTCACCCAAGCCCTGAACTCTGACCAGTCCCCAGGGTTCGCCTTTGCTAGGCCTCTCCTTGTCAAAGGACATGATGGGCCTTAGCTCACTGCGTCTCCTTAGCGACCCTGAGAGGGACAAACAGGCACCTGCTTCCCCAAAGAGGCCCTGGAAAGTGGAGGGGCCCCTAGTTCCCTCCCCTCTGACTTGGCACCTCGCCTACTGTCTGGACCTACCAGGTGAGCCCTTTCAGTTCCCACTTCATCTCCTCAGGAACCTGACGGTGGGAGATGTTCCTCGCCTGCATTTGCTGGCCGTCTTCTCTGGTAGTGTAGCACAGGCCGGCGACTTGGGGTGCTTGGCTCATGCCTAGCCCTGGTGGTTGAACCCCAAGTTCTGCAGCCACTTTATAAGTGATGTTACTGCTCACATGGGCTGCCTGCCCTCTACTGCGGACTACACGGCAATGCTCTTTCCAACCCATTTTACAGGAAGAGAAACTGAGACTCACAGCATAGAGCTGTAATTTACTGGCTGAGCATTCTCCCCCCAAAGCACGGGGCAGGGGCAGGAAGAGCCTGGACAGACCTGTCCTGATCAGGTGACAGCGTTCCCAGGAGCAAGGGAGCCTGTGCTGGATTCCCAGGTGGACGCCCAGCTGGACTTGGGCCCCCCACCCAGCTCAACACTTTCCCGGAGCGACAGCTCTGCCCTCGCCCATCTGCCCGGCCCACGGCGGGTGAGCACCCCAAAGCAGATCCCAGACATGGTGACTGGATGAGGGTTTGTGACACGGGAGTGTAGGCAGGGCACAGGCGGGCCTCCTAATGGCCAAGGCATTGCGCTGGACCACGAGGCCAGGTGTGGAAATAACGCTGGAGAGGTGGCAGGGTCCCCATGTCCACAGGTGACATTAAGGAATGTAGCAGGCTTCATAGGCACTGTGGTCAGGCAGTGCCTCCCGGGGTTTATCTGGTGGCTGCTGGGGGCAGGTGGGAGGGACGTGGCTTGCACGAAGGCCCGCATGGGCTTTATGGCCCTGGTGGTTGAACCCCAAGAACTGACCGAGGGGGTGGCAGGAGTGCATGGGCAAAGCACGCTGGCGGCAGGCAGGGCAGGCCCGCCGCTGCTGAGGCCCAGCCCAGGGCAGGGGAGAGCCCCACCTGGCACCCTGCTCCCCACGCAGCAGGCTGGGGTGACTGAGGCCAGGGTAACGCTGCTGTGAGAAGGGCAGCATGCTGCCACCACATCTTGGCTGTCATCAGCGCTTCTTGACCAGCCCTGGGTCAGCCCTGAGGAGACGGGAAGGGGATCCCTGGGGACAAGAACCCTCCCAGGCCCCGCCTGCCTCCCTCCAGGGATGGCCCTGAGCATCACTGACTAGGACTTCATGGTTCAGAAGCCGCCAGAAGGCAAAGGGTGAGAGGCGGCTGCTCCCAGGCCCTGCGAGAGGCCGGAAGGGGCCGCCCCGTGAACGCTTGGCTGCGTTTTCTGAGTGCGCGTCTTTAAAAGGGGATGAGCTGAGGCCCAAAGAGAAAGGGAGCAACATCTCAGGAGGCGGTGGGGCATCTGCTCTCACCCGAGAGGCTTTTTTACATTTCTAATCAGGAGCGGGGCTGGGACAGTCCTGTGCCTGCTAGCAGGCTCTGTGGGGACAATGAGGCCATGACACTGTACCAGGGCAGTCCTAGCAGAAAGCCCGGGAAAGGTTCAGGCCTTAGAAGGCTGGGATTTCCAAGAACGGAGAGGCCAGAGAAACATGCAGGGAAGGCAGGGCAGGCAAGGCCCCTTGGCGAGGCCTGAGTTCTTCCCCAGCGTTGGGAATGCTAAGGGATGTCACTGCTTTTCCATCGTGGGGTTAAAGTGTTATTTTCATATACATAAATCACCTGCTAATTTTTAGCAGTGAATGTCACTGATGAGCAAGGAGCTGTTTCTCCACCAACTCCCCTCCCAACCTGGCAGGCCTGGAGGCAGAGTTGCCCGGACACCTGGACCCAGGGCTACGCGTCCAGACCATTCTCCTCTGTCCCCAGGGTCCCAGGCAGCTCCTTCTAGCCCTTCCTCCAGGGAGAAGGTGCGGCTGAGGCTTGCAGTGGGCTGGGGAGGCTACCCCACCAGCCCACACCTCCCATGTTGCTATGGCTCGTGTCAGGCGACATGTGGTTGTAGGAAGCAGGTTGTGGGGCGCAGATGCCAGGCAGAATGGCCTCACTGGAAGATGGACGTCTTTTATGGGTGCAAACAGTTTAGAGAGTCCCAAAGAAACAGGAGGGGAAAAGTGAAGGTGATGTTACAAAGGCTAGAGGAGCAAAGCATGAACAGGGAGGCAAGCTCATGGAATGACAGCAGGGAGGAAGGGTGGGGAGCAGGCAGGGCTGGCCAGTGTCCTGGCTGGGAGAGAGCAGAGCCAGGCAAGGACCCCTGCCAGCGCCTGCGGGGCCTCCAGGCAGGAGGGGCCACCAGGCAGGAGGCGTCGCTGTGGGGCACAGGCAGAGCTGCAGCAGGTGGCCAGGATGCCTGGGTGGGTGGAGAGCAGAGCAGAGAAAAGCAGGCGTGAGCACAGGTCCAGGTTGGCACATGTATCCCAAGGGCCTAGGCACTGGGATTCCTCTGTCCCACGGAATCACGGGAGCTTAGCCATCACCCAGTCCTGCCTTTTCGTTCCAGGGAGGACAGAAACAGAAAGCCAAGGATGAGCTGAATCGCCCAAGGTCACAGCACCAGGCCCCATAGGTCCCATTGCTGCAAGCTCCTTCCCTGGCCCCATTCAACCTACTTTTAATTAATAGTTAATTAATTATTTGTATTGAGGCATAATTGACATGTAACATTGTATTCATTACCAGTGTACAACATAATGATTCGTTATTTGTATGTATTGCACAGAGAGGTGGTGTACAGCGCAGTGACGCAGCTGACAATACCGTCGTGCATCCTGGAAAGATGCTGGGAGAGTAAATCACAGGGTTCTCTCCCTGGGTCATTGTGTGTGCGGACAGACGTTTGTTAGACTTATTGTGGTGACCATCTCACAGCATATTCAGCCTGCTTTTTAAATACCCACTCACACTTGAATACTGGGGTCAGAAACCTGGATGGGACAAGAACTATGTTGTGGAAGGAGAAAGCTTGTGCAGGAGGGAAGAGACTAACAGTACCCAAAGCAACAGGGGCAGAGCTGAGGATGAGAGATGGCTGGCTGGGGCAGAGTGCAGGAAGGATGGGGGAAGTCCGAGGCAGGGGCAACTGGAGGCAGGAGGCAGCTATAGGCCAGGGGCAGCTGAGTGGAGGGGGCAGCTGGAGGCCAGGGGCAGCTGGGGACGACAGGGGGAAGCTGGGGGTAGTGGGCGGTCAGAGGTAGGGGGCATTTGGAAGCCAGGCGCAGCTGGATGTAGAAGGCAGCTGGATGGAGGCACATTGGATGTTAACTTGGTCGACGCAGGAACAAACGAAGGGAGGAAGATACTAGGGGAGGCGCCACCTTTTTTAAAGAAAAGGGTGAAAAAAGTCCAATTGCCCACCTTTCCTTTGGGTCATTAGTTAAATGAATAAATCATCACATACTGTCTCATTCTTTTTGGTGTATATTTCTGGAAATAAATGAAATTAGTCTGTACTTTGGGGCCCTGCTTCCTCCAGAGAAGGTCATTCTGCAAAGAATTTTGGCGATACAGGACCTAAGGACCCATTGGTCCTGTTTCTTCCTTTTTTCTTCTTCTTTTGAATCTGAATGTTGGTCTGAAGGATTTCTTTACCCAGTTTGTTACTAATTTTTTAGCGTTCCCAAAATGAGCATGAAGGGTTTGGATTTTCAGGATTTTTCTCTAATTAAACCAATCTTCTAAATTCTGTGGATGTGGCTCAGATCTGGGTTTTATATTACCAATAACACTTTTTCCTGTTTATTAGAACAACTTGTAATTCTGCCAAAAGTCTTCTGAGGAGTAAATGCAGTCAATGGGTCTTTTTGGAAGCACTTCAGGATGAAATCTCTGGGTTAGATTTTGTTTTAAAATGGGAAGCTACCAAGGAGAAAGTGAACCAGACCCCTCTGGTCAGTGCATTCAGCAGAAGATCCAGTGTGGGCATCCCTTGCTGGGCTGCCTCGGAGCAAGCAGCCTCTCTGTGCCTCCGTGTCTCCTCTGCGCAAGATTTCTGTTGCTATTTACTTTGGGGCTGGAGTTCTTAATCTAGGCTCTGTCAAGTTGTGTGGGAAAAACTCACCCTTGTCCTGGATAGTGTATGGCTGACGGAAATTACCAGTCATTTTCATTATGAAACAGACAGAATGCTACCCTAGAGCATTCAGCATGGCCTGCCACACTGCCACCAACTTAAGCCACAGATATTTCCATATTGTGCTACAGTTGTTACAGATATGGCCGAATATCACTTCTGTTCATTGCTACTTCAACATCCTTGATTAGATCCGCCGCTGTGTCTTGTTACTTGATTATTAGTAAAGAAACACACATCACCATTAGAATATATTTTGTAACTACTTTTATTGGTTTCCTTGTGATCTTGTTGCATATTTCATTCTGTGCATTTAAATGGACTCGTGTAAGAGGACATAGGCTTCCTGACGCTGCCAAGATTCTGTGGCATTAAAAACAGTCAAGAAGCTCAGCTCTTACAGGGATGTTGAGAGGCAAAATGAATGAGCGCTTGCTAAGGGGCCAACAGCTATCAGAGCGAAAAAGGGAGAATAGGCAAGTTCCAAGAAGGGTGTTAATGGGCTGGCAAAGCATCAGTGAAACAGCTATGAGGAGGCGCAGACTGGCCCGGGGGCACCATCCTGGACTGTTTGCATTCAGAGCAGCCAGCGCCCACAGGGCGGGTCTGGGCTGCTCCTACCGAGTTTGGCTGTGCTGGGCACATGGGCACCGTGTCTGGCCTCAGGGAACCGATGCCCCGGCCCCCACAGGAAGCCTGCAAGTAGATGCTGTCACCCTCGTCCCCGAGCTCTGCCCCCACAAACCTGCACACCCATGGGGCTTTCTGCTTCTTGTTGACAAGACATGTTTCTGCCCATCTTTAAGAGAGATGTCACCTGTGGTCAAGCCCATGTCCCTCCTGCCTTAATAAGCAACAGCGATACTGCCCCCAAGTCCTGCTTCTTGTGGGGCAAATTTCTGTCCTGATGCACGGTGCACAGGGCTGCCTGGGAACCTGGGGGCTGTGAGCACTTCAGCCCGGTTCTCCTGGCATCGTGGAACTTCCACCTTGGGGCTCACTGGGCCTCAGGACCATTCTGCTCAACCAGCCCGTCCCGGGGCCCCTCTGCTCCATCGCAAGGGCGCCCCGAGGGAGGCGTACTGTGCTGCGGTCGTCTGGATGTTGGCGCAGGTCCCTGCGTTTCTCCACAGCCTGGTTTCTTCATCTACGAGGTGGAGATGGTTGTTGTATTTCTCCATAAGGTTGTGGGAGGGTGACATGAATCGTTGCCATGGCAGGGACTTGTAAACTGTGAAGTTCATCAGCAACATTGTTGCCAGAGCCATGCAGTGCTCTGCGGGGACCCAGCTCACAGCGTGGAGCCGTACCAGGCAGGGTCTGGACTGGCCCAGCTTGTCATACTTGGGTGGCGGACGCAGGAGTTTCCCAGGTGGGGAAGGACTCTCGGACTCTTCGTGCTCAGCGGCGCCATGTCAGGAGGATGTAGGCCATTCTAGACTCTGACGCAGAGGTGGGCAGAAGCTTGCCTGTCAGGGAGTGGCCAGTCCACACTGATTCCCAGCGTGTGCACGTCAGCCTTCCATGTCTGCAAATTCACCTCAATGGCATTTCCCTGAATTTGCCAGAAATGCAGGGCGCAACTTTGACCTCTGCCTCGTCCACAAGAATAGGAAACTGTGAATGATCTGAATGACATCACCCAGGAGATTAAATAAATGTGACATACAATACATGAAATAAACACTTGTAGCCTTTACAGTTTATACTGTGGAAGAGTATTGCCTGTCACAGAAAGAAACTCACAATACATTGAGCAAAAGGCCAGGTCACAGAACAGGAGGGCTGGACATCTAATTCATACACACAAATACATGTGTCCATGCAAACATACATGATGCTGACAATTACCTGGATGATGGGCTTTGCGAAGGCTTTTGTTTTCTTATTTTTTAGTCTTATCTTTTTAAAATACATGTATTCCTTTTTACTCAAAATAAACAGTATAGTTTTGGGGTGGTTTTCATTTTGTTTTGTCTGGTTTTAAAGGGAGAAACCTAAGCTAAGCAGGCTGACATGCTCTCCTTTGCAGCTCTCCTGGTAAGGGGCTGAGGGGACATCAGTCACCTACCCATCCAGGCCCAGGCTTCCTCTGGTCTGAACGCCACCTTGCCAGCATCCAGAAGACTGGGGGTTTCCGCCTCCCTCTGCTGCCTCCAGGCAGAGCAGGGGACAGGAGGCATAGATGATTTTGAACATGGTCTCCCAAGGGGAGGAGAGAAAGATCAGGACCTTCCACTCAGCGGGCTCCAGGCTGAGCAGATCAGGCAGTACAGAAACCAACAGACCACGGCTGGGGGTCCACGCAGTGAACTCTCGAGAAAGGAGAGTCCAGCTGAGCAGACAAGCCCCCGCGCCGTTGAAGACTTTCTCCCTATATTTGGCTTTCAGAGGGACATAGGACCAGCATGCAAACTGGTCACAGCCACTTAATCAGAATGCAGGTACAAGAATAAATATATGACCCAAAAGGGATACTGGAGATGCCATCTCATCTTGTACACCCTGATCATGACCACTGTAAAAACCTGAGTTAGTAAATAAAATTAAGTGCTTTCTACTTTACTGAAAATTAGCAAAAACAGGTGAAATATTTTTACAATCATGTTTATGTTTAACTTAAATTCAAGTAACGTCCAAGCTCCCAGCCCCACTGGGGATTACAGTTCTACAAAAGCTCACCGGGCTTGGTGGACAGCGGCCCCAGGCACGACCCCAAGGGTGCGGTGAGAGATCTCGGGGGTCTTATCGCTCTTGCCCGGCCTTCTCCATCCCCTGGCCTAGGACAGTCCAGCTGGGGGCACACTCCCCTCCCTCGAGCGCCCGCCAGCGGCCTCCGTCCTCAGTGCTCACACAGAGCAGGCACCCAGGCATCCTGACCCTCCTGCTCAGTGTCTCAGAACAGGTGCACGGAGCATCTCTCTGATCTCCTCCCCCTTCCCATGCCTTCTCTCATTCCACCAAAGGCCACTGCCCAGAGAACACACTTTCCCAGTCCAAATTCTCTAGTCATCTGTCGTGTGGCCGCTCTTCTTCACTGCAGCCCGGTTCTGCCTTGGCACCCCCAGCTGACCTCGCGGGAGGTCATCCAGAAGACGCGACTCCAGGCTCCGAGTCCCAGCCCCCGACGGGGAGGCCGGCGCCCCCACCGCCAGCTCCGGCTTTGCTGAGTCCTTGGCCCTGCCATGGTGTCTAATGTGGTGAATCCACACTCTCAGGGATGTGTGCAGGGCCTGCATCCTGGGTGCTGGGCACGCCAGGCCCATGGGCATCCCAGGTCGGGCGGCGTCAGGCAAGAGGGAACGGCCTCTGTGAAGCAGCCCCTGCTGCCCAGCCCAGCCTGGGGGCCCCAGACGCCTGGCCGTGCTGCAGGCTGGCTAGAGGCCCTCACACCCAGAGAGTTGCCTCAGGCCAGGGACGTCCCTCCGGCCTCGTCTTCGTGGGGCTGGGCACATTGCCCGTCAAAGCTAACTATGACCTCCGAGTTCCTTGGCCAACCTGACACGGGCTGTATGCTGGGCTGGGGCTTCCCAAGACCTGAAGCCACAAGAGAACAAATGGAAGGGAGCCCACTCTGCACACCTCCCCTTCACCCATTCGTTTGAGCCTGACAGGCTGGCCAAGGGGTTGGCCCCTCGGGGGTGCAGGAGGAGACCAGCGGGGCTCAAGGGCGTGGCTGCAGGACAGCACGGGAACCTCCTACACAGCGGCAAAGGAGCTGCCAGCCGGGCTGCACAGGGCCCTCACCTGCTCCCTCAGAGCCCGCAGGGCTCAGCCAGGGCCAGCCAGAGCCGAGGGCCTGGGTCCCAAGCCCATCTTCCCCAGCAGGGGTGGGGTCTTGGTCCTGCCGCTGGCCCAGGGTAGCTGGGACTGCAGTTACTCAGCCCAGTTCCCCTAAGACAAAACTTCGTTGCTGAAGTAAGTCATACAACTAGAGAAACAGCACTTGGCTGGATTTCAGACCCAGAATGAAGTAGAAGAAAAGCATTTAAAAAAAAAGGATTCCCTTCTTAAGGTCAAGGTACGCTCCCACGAGTAGGGATAATTAACAGCTGTGACTGGCCTCTGCGTAAGGGTGTTTGTCCGCCTGCTCCAAGTCGCTTCCACCTCCCTGCAGAAGGGCCTTGTGGTAGCAGGGGCAGGCCGAGGGGCTGCGAGCTTTCCGTGGTTTGGCATGAAAGCTGCACAGCACCACAGGCCCACACGGTCCTCGAGGCTTTCCCTCCCCACATGGGTCCAGGTTTTAACATCCACGAAGCATGCAACAGGTGGCTCATTCACATCACCGGCTCATTTGGGGGTGTGGCTTTAAAAACCCCACTCAAGCGACCCTTTCATCTTAGGGCATTAATATTTAATCAACAGCTTTGATTGCATATAAAGGCAGTTCAAGGGTATATTTTTACCTTAAGGTCTAATAATTTAATAAGACTTATTGAACCTGCATTTGTATTAGATCCCACTCTGTTTTAATACCATATTGCTTTAAATAGGGTCTATTTTTAATGGGGACCAAATAGTCTATTTTTTGGTTCTCTGCTTTCTTCTACAAACCACAGGGCATGAAGGTGCTTAATCAGTGCCCTTTGATGAAGAACAACAAAGCCGTAAAGACCATTTCTATCAGACAATGAAAATCACCTGATTGAAATCTTCTCTCTCTCTGTTGACAGTGGTGTCACCTCAAGGGTTATAATCCCCCTTTATGGGCTGATATCAGAGAATATGTGTAGAGAAATTCCCATTTGTTCAGAAAGCAGAAAGCAGCTTTGAGGCAAACCCTTAATATGAAATGTCAGGAGTACATTCTAATGCTTCAGGTGCCAACCTGCTGTTCATAGAGTTTGAAATTGGTATTAATATTTTAACTTACCACTTATAGGATATTTCTAAGTCTCAGCCATGCTTAATTAGCTGACACTGGGCATCCAGGTTTCCATTATGTAACTTGCATCCCTTAGATATTGGTTTGTTAACATTCCCACAGGGAGAAGGAAGTTACTAGAATCTTTATCGGCTCTGAGGGGAGGCATGGAGCCTCTGAGTTGCTCCATAGTTCAACCACGTCTGTAGTCCAGGAACTTTCTCCTACACTGTGGTTTGGGGCAACACAACTCTCTATTCTCTTTTTAATGGCTTACCTCATTACAAAGCTTGTACTTTGTTTTGTTATGGTTTGGGGGATACAATTTTAAATCTGTTCCATAATAATGAGCCATATTATAATAAGATTCTGTTATATTTCCAACACAAACTCATAGTTTTGTGATTTTCACTTAACTTCTTTCTTAACAGATCGAGTATGTTTTGTAAATATCTTGCTGTTGTGGGGCCGAATACTTTCTGTATGCTGTCATTAAAGGAATTTTTTTTTCTTAAAAATCTTGAAAATCAAGATTCGGAGCTTAGAAATGATTCCGTTTTTCTCTAAGGAATTAAAGAAATCTCTAGACATTTTCTCCTCTGAGATCTCCACGCCAGAGCAGACCCAGCTCCAGCGGACTCCTCATGCCCCAGTTTTATTTATAGCTGTGTGATGTTGGTACATGTGCACCTGCCCATCCACAGTTCCATCTACCATCGTCTTCTGACTCCCCAGGGAACCCAGAAAGCAGAGCACCGACTCTAATGTTTTAGACCCCATTTCCACAGCCTGTCCTTAAGAAGCAAAGCTTGATTTTTCAGGTGATGGGTCTACAGACAAATGATATAAAATTATATTAAATGTAATCGCCACTTCCTTTGTGTACAGCAGATCCTAAAAACAGAAAGAGTGGAGCATTCCTCCTCGGCAAATACACATTAGGGCAAGGGGCAGCTAGTACAATCTCCAGGGAGAACAACGGTGTCTTTTCCTAGGTAATTTAAGGGCAATGAATTTTTACAACTTCCATATTACAATTTCATCTATTATATTTGATATATTGTCTATTTCCTTGCTCTAAAAGAAAACAATCTGAGGAATTTAAGAAATTTATACAGGGGTGTCAAATTATAGGTAGAAAATTGTAACAAAAACACAGTTGTATTTAACAGATTATCTTTTTTATTGTGATGATTTAATATCATTGTTAATTGCATTCTGGTATAAACAATGCAAAATGCCTCTCCGTGGGCTTCAAGATTTAAGATTACCTCATTTGAAATCAGCTCACAGATTTGGATCAAATTTTTAAACAGGCCACAACATTACATCAAAGAATGGCTTTTCCCCATATTCCATTATAACCTGAATTTTAAGATAGATATGTAGTTTACAATCTTAGTTACAGTTTTATTTAGATAAAGCTATTACATATATGAATAAATATCAGCCTAAGCAGAGAAATAGGCATAAAAAATATAACCAGCTATTGACTGTTTTTTAGGGCTTGTCTCAGTAAATAAAGTATTGATCTTTCCCGTTTGGGACTTGGGTTCAATTCCACATTCCACTCCTCAGTGAAATGGATTCATTGGTCTTGGCTCATTTTTAGCAAATAGTAATCCACTTAACAAAATATGAACTGTTCCTCTCAGCCAGTTTGGTGTTTTCTTTATGAGAACACATTCAGAGTCTTCCATGGAGACCCACAGAAACCATCTCATAAAAGTACGATTTGAAACCATCTGCCTCCAAAATGTCTTTTTTCCCTCATTATTTCAATAAGCATCACATCCCTACCTTTTTCTCCAGGAATTTTTTTACCCAGAGATGGGCTGCTTTTCACTGACTGAGAAACTTTTCTGTCACACCCTTGGTGGTGTTTATGTTTTTTCAAGCTTTTCTTTTGTTTTGGGCTAGTAAATGTCACTTGACACTGCGGTTAGGAGATGCCAAAGCAAACAGGTACTCTATCTCAGGGTTGCTCATTAGCTAATCATGACCCGGAGGGAAACTTAAGAATCTTTGCAGCCATAAGAAATGCAGTGGCTTGTATCTATCACTTGAATATATTTTTAATCAGTAACTTGGTAAGCTACAAATATTTGCATGAGTTTAACAAGTTTGATCTGGAAAAAAATTTCTGGAAAGGAAAAATATGTAAGTCATGAGAAATCAAAAATCTTAGAGACAAGATTATGTTTACTGGGAAATAAGAAAAAAACTGAAAGGCCTCAATTAGCAAAACCTTAGCTATTCGTTCTCAGAGGCAAGATGCCTGGTTCTCTCTCCAGGCAAAGCAAAAGCGCCCACCCCATGAGAAACATCCCCCAGCGGCAGGGCTGCCCACGGTCCTTCAGGCTGTGAACAGAAGCCCCGGCCCTCTGTTGAGCACGGTGCTATGCATTTGAGAACTTGTAACCGTGAACAATGGGGGGATGAGAAGGCCAGGAACATCTCGACAACCTGGGCTCGTTTACTGGGAACTTGGTACCAGTCCCTCCACCACGTTCCCAGGAAGGAAAAATGTCTCCATTTAGCGCATTTACCAAGAAAGCCCAAGTTAGGGAAATGTTTGTGATTTAATGCTTGAAATGCTAAATTCATCTTAAACAGGTAAGTTTACATAAAAAGCTAAGGACTATGCTTTAACAATTTTACTACCCCACTGACAAATGGTGTTAATTACTCTGAAATCCTATTTCTAGTTTCTATCAGCTGTGGTGCAGGTTCACTGGACTCTAATATGTAGGATCTATGCTGCTTAACCAGCTACAGACACATCACACGCCTTCTCAGTTTTCCCGAGTAAATAAGTGACATGAACTTAAAACTCTTGACTTTGAATAAGAAGTGGTGTGGAAAAGGGAGGGGAGCAGAGCCCTCTTCCTCTTCATTTTGGTAAATTTTCCTAAAGTTCAGAATTGCTTCCTGTCCAGGGGCTGGTTGAGTGGTTTAAATAGTGTGCCTTCTGGGCAATTATGTAACATACAGCAAATAGCTTTTGCTCTTTGGGAGCAGAATTTATATGCTCCTACCCAGTATATTCTCACGAACAACAATGAGGGTTTCTTTTTTAAAATAAGGGTAGAATGGGCCCTGACATTTGAAATAACTAAAGATAGATTCCATTGAATGCAAATATCCAAGAATGAGACTGTTTCTGCAGTCTGGTACTAAGTGTGGTCAAAAGGTAATTTCCCAGGTGGCCCCCAGGTGCCCCGCCATCGCCACACCTACGAAATACCCATACGGAAGAACCATATAGGTTAGTCAGTAGTAAAACCCATACACTCAGTGTTGGCTGAAAGTCTTTTAGAAAAACAAAAACACAACAGCAGTGTTTGCAGCAGAACCAAATCTGGTCACTGGTGTCATCTTTTTAGAATACACGATGATGTGATGTGATAATAAATCAACTTTCTCCATCATTTGAGTTCAGAATGTATGTGTAAGAAAGGAAACTATATTGTTCACTATAAAAGTATCCATTATTTGTTATGCATTCAATTAAATTATAGAGATTTAAAAGTTTTTCAACTTAAGGTTTCTAGAAATTTGTCATTCCTGACATAAAGTGAGCTTGTTGCTTTCACCAAGAGCCATACATACCGTAACCCAGAAGGCAATCCAGAATCTGTGGCAATGTATTTCCTTAATTTCATAGCCAACCAAGTATTTAGGAAATCAAACCAAGTTCTTACCACATAGAACTCTACACTTGTATAAAATATACAGTATACATTTTAAATCCCTATTTCATTTATGAAATGTCTTCACCTTTTTCTATTACTGAATTAAATGCTTTGCTGTAAGTCTGTTTGTATCAAAATCCACAAAGTAATTTATTTTATGCACACCTCAGCTTCACCCACAGAAAGAATTGGAGTTTGTCATGATGCCAAACAACAGATTTTCAATAAAGTATCAGATGTGAGACAACTTGGTATAGATGAGAGACATACACTTTCTCCTCAGGAAGGAACAGTAAGACATTAAGTGCAGACATTGACCTTCGGGGCTGGGACTTCACTCCCATCTCGTAGCACCGATGTTCCTAGAGCTCATCGTGATTAGCAGAGGATTCACACAGATCTGGAAAAAAAAATTTAGAGAGTGTCACAATCATGTTAATAACAGCCCGTAAGTCATTTTAAACATGCTTTTACTACAGAAAATTTCAAATACATAGAAAAGTAGAAAGAAGGGTAAAATCCACTTTCTTTTACCACAAACCCAGTCTCAACACTGGGCAGCACTCCCAGTGCCAGTATTTTTTCCTGGAGTATTTTAAAACAAAGTCCAGGGACTGCATCATCTTGCCCGTGGCCATGGGAGTATTTAAGGAATACTTTCAACAGGGGCAGAGTGCACTTGACATTTGATCCAAGGAGTGGGGGAGTGAGGAGATGCTTCAATATGTAACTATTCTGCCAACTGGAAACAATTAATGTGAATGCGCTTTAAAAAGACTATGGATTACTTTAGCCACATAATTTATTTAAAATAGAAAATGCGCTGGCCTCTGAAAATAATGATTTCGTACCTTACAATTTAACACCCCCATTAGTGTTGGGAAGTCAACACAAAAGGTAAAAATGCTTACTTCACCTGCAGGCTAACCATTTCTAGATACTTGATACCTTATTCTATATATTGCATTAAAAATGATAATGTGACCAGCTCATCAGTCTGAAGTTTTTAACCGCTAAGGTTTGATCTCAAAGCAGAAGTGATATGTATACAGAATATATTTATGTCTTTATATTTATATGCTCACACAGTCAGTCTAACCAAATACCACCACAAACCTAGGAGTATCCATTCATTTGCATCTAGAGTGATGTATTCTCTACCTTTTAATTATGACCTTCTATCTTAAGATTTGAAAACATCATTTTGGCTTCAAGACAGTAAAATGACAATCTGGAGAAGCCTGGGTTACATGCCACAAAATATTCCACCAGGAAAATCCAATGAACTCACTTTGATTTTTTTGCCTAGGAAAAAAAGAGATTACATAAGGACTGACCACCACCACTGTCACCCTGGCTCATACCACAAGAACACCGTGTGTTTGGTAACTTTCATTCCATCCAGTGAGTAAGACTGTGGAGGCCTCCACAGATTTGTCTGCAACCCGATAGCCTGTCACTGCAGTTTCTTTCATTCTTCAAAACAATGGCACATAATGTTCATGAAAATGTCACTGCCATGTTATTTTTAAATTCACTCACAGTTGTCTTAAATGTAACATATGTTTTCTCCATTATTCCCCATTTATTTGTGTGTAGGGAGTGAACCTTAGAATCTTAATATTTTAGAGAGTCATACATGCGCTGATTAACTAAATGGGAGACCCTCTCACAATGTATACATATATCAAATCAGCACGATGGACACCTTAAATATCACACAGTGTTATATGGCATTTATACCTCATTAAGTTGAAATTTTTAGAAGGGTGTGAATGTGTCCTGATCTATTTCTCTGTAATTATTAAAGTGAAATGACCTATGTTAAATAGGAAAAAAGCAAAACTTATACATACATAGACATATATATACAGAGATACATATGTATATAAGGTGTATATAAAGTATAAAAAGGGATTAACCTTCCAATCAAACCTCTAGTTCTACAAAAATCTATTTAAAAAACTGATCTCCCTAAAAGCAATATGTGGACATTTGAACAGCTCTCAGTGTACTGTCCTGCACACAAGATACACTGGTTAGAGCTACTGGTTACTGTAGCTTCAAAACCTCTGATAAACACACACACACACACACACACACACACACACACACACACACACACACGGTCCTATCTTTAGAACATCATTTAAATTGTGGAGATCAATCGCAGCACGTTGTTTACAATAGAACAAGATAAAGTATCGCCTTTACAAAACAGGATGAACATCACGCTACCGTAGGAAACTCACAACTTGGACTTTAGATTATGTTTGAAAGCATGGGAGTTTTCCTACAACGTGACAGTCCGGCCTTTCACACAGTTATCCGAAACCACCATGTTATGTTAGAACATCACTTCCCTGTTGCTGTGTCATTAGCCACAATTCTCACTGATGCATCCCTTTCACCTTTTCTGCAATAATCTTTAAGTTTGAGAAAACTCTTAACCTTGCTATGCAGTGTTAACTAACTTCAACAGCAGGAGAGTTGTGGGGAGGTGGGAAGTCTGCTCTCACTTTAGCATTAGCTGTCATCTCAGTTTCCAATCCAGGAAGGTTTGGAACATGCCTGAATATGTTTCATAGAGAAGCATAGCTGGTAGGATCCCCTGGCACCTCAGGATGCACTTGAGTCTTTGGAGTAGTTACCTTGTATCCTCAATAGCTCTGAGGCAGTGCTATTTATGGTAGGGACTCAATAAGTTTTTTAAAAATTAAATGCTATTAAGATATAATTATCTAACCATGTTTTATTTTATGCTAGTAATACTGCATGTATTTTATGCTGTACGCTTGTCTTTTATTGAGGTTAATGTTAATTTTTATTTCCAACTATAAATATGCAGGAGGAATGAAAAGGAACAGTTAAAATTACTGAAAGTAAGTCAAATTGCTGCATTTACAAATGGAGTCATTTTCTCAGCATCTTTTTATTTGGGGCAACGGTTGCCATAGAGCTGGTGAAACTTTCTCAGGTCCTCCTGTAATATCTGAGCAGGTGCCCAGCTGCGTGCATTTGCCACAGATGCTCATGACAAGTCCAAACCCTTTCTGAGGAAAAAAACAGGAAAACAAGTATTTCCAATATTGCTCATTGCATTTTTACTTCTATCTTAATGCATACATATATCTCTGAATTGTTTAAAAAACTTCAAAAATACCTTCCTTGGGAAATTGCAGCTATGCACTTATTTATGTGAATTTCATAAATTACAACATTACGTATCAGTGAAGGGCCCTCTCAACTCCTGAACAGTCCTGTGTCATTTCTCTGCACTCTCATTCTTCAAATTCCCAATCAAGTCAGGTTTCAGCAGAAAACAACACCATTCTCTACAATTTTGTCATGTTAATGGGCATTTATAACTTTCTGGTTTCACAACTTTTAATGATATATTTATCTATAAATGTGCAGTAACTATTATTTTAAGGACCTTGGCACTAAATTTGATACTATGGATGCAGGTGAATTATACTTCATTATACACATTTGTTAAATGCTGAATGTCTCAAGTTTCCACAGTTGCTTAAAGTACTTTAAATCATTGTCTTCATATGTATCATTCATTTTTTTTCAGATATCTGAAGAGAATGCACAACTTGCACTACATTCTTGTAAATGCATTAAACAAGTATCAAAACGATATTCCAGGAAAAGGCCTTCATTCAACCAGCAGACAGGAGGGCCAGTGGTCTTGACTCTGTAAATAGCAAACAAAGTTCCAGCAACTTTTTCTAGATTCTGAGTGTGTGTGTGTGTGTGTGTGTGTGTGTGTGTAAGAATGCAGGTCAAATGTTATCTCCCACCCTCTACGGAAAATTTTTTTTTAAGAAGTAGATATTCTGGGAAAGGAACTTGAAAAAAAAATCCAGCACCCCTCCTAAGTAAACAAACAAAAAATCTCAAATTTCTTGTTAAATAAAGATCCCACTTTCTAGTAGTAGAGGTACTAGGCAAGTCATAGAGTCTCCTTTCCTGGTCCAGGATGGAGAAACTAATTCCGAAGCTGAGAAGAGGATGTGCTCTGGAGTCAGCCAGCTCTGCCCGAGCCTTGTGCCCCTGGACAACTGGGAATCGGGAGTTCTGAATTCATTTACATGTGGAGGAAAGGAAGGAAAACAGGCAAGCCACACAGCCTAGCGGTTTTGTTACATGTTTGCTCTCACATGGTGTCCTTTCTGATTCAGTGGAGAACCGTTAGTGGCAGGGAGATGGCGAGGCTCATTTGAAAACAAGCTGCTGCAGTGCTGAGTGGAGGAGAGGGGTGGGCGCCGAGAGGGCACATGTTACATCAGACACAGTACCTGATTTTTCGCTGCACAGCTTGTCAGCGAGGTGGTGTGCCTCCTGGGCGATAAGAAAGAGTATCTCATCTTCATACTTCTCTATTATAGTTTCACACTGCAGAAACATAATAACAACATATGTGGATAGATACACTCGCACAGCATCTTATTAGGACTTATCAAAATTGTATTAGCTAGAAATATGGAGTCATGTTACCAAGGTGGTCCATTTTTATTAGCGATTTTGGTTTAAGACATCACTGTGATGGATTAACTGTCTCCCAAGAATGCTAATTGCATCATTTTCCTGGGACTTAACTGATTAGTTGCGTTGAAAGATGAGGGCGAGGAAAGAAAATGGTTCTTTGGGTTTGTTTCTCTTCCTTAAACTGGAATGCAAGGAATAGGGAGAAATGGGTCTCCTACTGATGGAGCCGAAAAGTCTTAGCTTTTTGTTTTTGTTTTTAGAAACTTCTAAAGAATACAGCTCCTTGCGATGGTTAAACCAATTTCCTTCAGATTTAACATAATAATCCATTTGGCGGCTTTAAAACAAGGTCTGAAGTGGGAAAACAATTAAGCTTTCTCAGCGATCAAAAGAAATGCATCTTCAATTTCACTGCGGATAACATGCTTGACAATTACTCAGGGAACTTCCTTTTCATATGGTTTAGAGATATATCCATAGTTTCACTTTGTATCCCTCCTAGAAATCAGACTTTTAAGAAAAGAGGGAGCTCCACTTTGCCCTAGCATCTGAAAACCTTAAATTCTAACTGCAGAATGGTCTGCGTCAGAGAACCACAGGGCTGCAGTGTTAGGAACTGGGAAGCTACTGAAAGGCATTCACCAAAGACTGGCATATCATTTTCTGAGTTCATTAAGCAAGACTCTAAAAATTTTAAATGGCATTTAAAAATATTTAAATTCCACTGTGATGTGTTTATTTAAAACCTATGAAATGCTAGCACATTTACTCACTGCAATTTCTATTCCACGGTACTTTTGACCCTGAATTATTGCTTTTACCGTTTAATTAAAATGAAATCTTCGTAAGTCAGCTAAAGCCCTTATTTCAGGGTTTCAGCATGCCTGACATTTTGGCAACGTGTGAACTTAATACATTTTTTAAACAGGCTTTCCCATCACTTTGCCTGATTCAACCGCGTTGAGTAAAGTGAAACATATTGCGATATATTTTGCCAGGCACATTCTAGCAAGCGAGAAGCCAGCATTCATTGTAAAATAAACATTACAGTGGGAGGAAATTTGGCATTAAGCCAACTATCATACCTAAGCCTTTGTTTAACTTGGTTTGTACTAAAATACTTTAATTAACTCAAGGAAAAAAACCCTCTCTCTTCTGTGAAGCCCTGGAGGAGAAAAAGATGAGGGTCATCCCCGTCCCTTCATCAGGTGGCTATAAATATTTGAAAACGACCTTCATTTCAGTTTGGATTTTAAGTTAGGAACCACAGCCCCTGCTTTCCTTGCGTGGGAGCCTTGGTCAGAGGACCGAGCGAGACCCCTCCGGTTTCCTCGCAGGAGCAGAGGGACGTGCACACTTTGTCTTAAAGTCACTGCGATCTGCAGCAGCCCTTTCTGGAAAACACCACCTAAGTGTCTCCACTGAGACGAAATAGCACATGCCCCTGGGTGTCTCAAAAGGCAAGTTACTAAACGCACAGTTAACACGGGAAGAGCAGCACGACCACAAAGCAGATACCATTTTAATGTCCGGTGTCTTGAAACTCAACAGCCACCGAAACAAACAGCCCAGATGGGTGCCCAGCATACGTTCCCGGAGACTGGGCTGGGCGTCTGCCCGGAACGGAGCTTACCGCGAATTTCAAAGGTCTGTAAGCATCAGAGTAAAAATAGAATTTCTTAAACTCTTTGTATATTTTGTCTCCTTTCCTCGGAGCGAATCTCTTGAACGTCTTCTCCTTGGTTACGGGGTCTTCTTCAAGCTTGTAGTGATTCATTCGCTCACACACTTTCTCCAAGAGGTCTGCCAGGAAAGTCTCGGACTGGGCTAAGGGGACCTGTTAAGAAAAACACGCGGGAAACCTGTCTTAATGTTATTTCAGAGCCCTTGCAAAGGCAGCTTATGGAGACCCAGCACGGCGCCCCGACGCATCAGCAGTGCCCCCTCACAGAACGGGCACAGGCTGCATTACCCACGTAACTTCTGGCTGTTTAGAAGGGCGTTATGCTTGCAAGTGGACAGACCTACTTATAGTCAAAGAGGAAACCACACGGACACTGGTAATCGTTTTGAAAAGTCACCTAACATGCAGAATACGGCGCTGAGCACAGAAAATGGCTGTATCTATTTACTTGCCGGAGGGAGGCGGGAGGGGGAGAGAGGTGGGGAGCGCGGAGCGCGCAGGGAGGGCCGGCGGGGAGGCCGCGGGGACCGCGCGCCCGGGCGCAGGGGGCGCGCCAGCCGAGCTGGGCGCTGGGCGCGGCGGCCGGGGGCCCAGGCCCCGCCGGCGCGGCCGCTGCCTCTCGGAACAGCTGGTGCCTGTCCCCGTGCGCCCCTCTCCCTCCGGAATCCAGCGAGGATTCAGAGGACCCTTCGGCCACCACCTCCGCCCGGCGCGGGGGTCAAAGAGCACCCCTCGCCCTTGGTAACCGGGACAAAAACTCGGGGGCCGTCTAGACAGGTCAAGGTGCAGGATGCTGCGTCCCCGCGGCTCCTTCCGGAAGGGGGCGGGGACCCGCCAAGGGCGCCGGGACGCGCCACGGCCCCGGCCTTTGCGGGCTTTTTCCCTCTCCACCCTCCGCTGATCAAAGTAGGAAGTTTGCATGACAACCATGGTGAAAGGGGCTGAATCACAAATGAACTCGATTTCTGCGATGTTGATATATCCAGCCTCCTTTGTCCCCTTTCAGACGCAATGTGAACCCTTCCGGTGCCAGCGACCGCGCGGCATTCACATGCGCGCTCCGGGCGCACAAAGGGTCCCCGCGCCTCCCGCCATCTGGCCGCGGGGTTCGCGGGCGCGCGGCGGGCTCGGGCTCAGGGCTGGCCTCCGGCAGACTGCTCTGGGATCACCGCCGCCACCCCAGTTTCAATAAGGAATAGACTTTGTGAAAAAAAAAAGTTTATCGAAACGTGGGAAGAGGAAAGAGCAAAAGACAATGACCACCAGTTAACTTCGGACTGTCCCCGCCCTGTGAGCGGTGATAATGTCGCTGCTGCTCCCCCTCAAAGCTGGAGCTGAGATTCATTCTCAGCTGCTGTCAAGGCCCGTGCACTCGGTTTTACAGTCAAATCGTTTATTAAACCGGAATATACCAAGACATGTATTTATTCGCTTAAATATCAAGTTTTTTAAGTTGTAAAAGAAAAAAACACATAATTTACCAACAAGCCAAAACTCTGTTTTACTAACTTACAGAAACTAAGGATTGACTATGTACTGGGACTGAAGCCTTATAAGACACAGGTCAATTCTTAAATTACAGCTAACCAAGCAGACATTGACAGAATGCGTTTTCTCCTGCCAGCCTGTGCTTTAAATGTAGTTCCTGATCTGATACTATGAAATGTATCCATTGTACTTGCTGGATGTCAACAAACCAGCCTTTTACTTCAAAGGGAAGAGTAGACTTTCATTTACAAGCTCTAACTGGAATCCAGAAATCCACTCTTCCTCCTCCCTTCCCTCGCTTTCTCCAAACACAAAAGTAAACACTGGCCTGGGCTGGGGGTTCCTCACGAGAGGGCTGGGGGGCTGACTGCTGGAAGAGTGTTTTTGGACTCTGCAGCTTCCTCCTGATACATCCCAGGAGTTCGCCTTGAGACCACTATGGAAACAGTTTTTTCTAAATTAACCTAACCTTCTGAGCTGTGTGCAGAAATTGCCGAGCATAATATATGATTTGAGTGAATCGCGATGTTAATGTGTGAAAGGTTCTCCTTCTGTTTTTTTCTAGGTTGGCATTTTAAAAAAACAGTCCCCACATTACAACTTACTACCAAATGGGATTGTTTTTCTTATTTTGAAAGTGTAATTCCACGTTTGAATGTAGTAGTTTGTGCCTCTTTTGACACAAATATGTTATATTAAGGGATCATATCAACATGTGGATTTTCTTGACTTTATAAGTCTTTGAAAGCTAACTGGCTTTTTTTATGTTATTAGCTGGCTCTTTTGAGTAAAACTTCCTTAATAGGAGAGAATGTTAGCTGGCAGATAGTTCAGAAAATACTACATTACAATCTTCACTAAAAACAAGGAAGGAAAAACACAACTTGAGACTAGTAGAGTTCATCTTACAGAAGATTAAAGAAACGATTGACATGAAAACCCTAATCAAAACATCCGATTTTGTAAGAAAAAAATTGAGAAAGATGCTTATGCACTGCAGCTTTTCATATACATTTATTCAAATGCACATGATCAGAGTTTAAAACGATATCACTTGGCTGAGCTACCTTCAGTAAATTTAAAGACTGTTCACAGAATAATTGAGCCCTTCCCCTCTAAAGTGTTGCGATTATAAGAGAGCAATAAGTATTGGGACAAGTGGAATAAAACTAAGCCTTTCTTTCCATATAGGAAGATTTTGAATAGTACTTGTCAATAAAGCAACTCCTATTGTAATCTTAGGGGAGAGTCGCCTCCTCACTGGAAGGAGAGTCTCAGAGATACTAACCTCATTAAAATATGAATGAAGACGCCGCCATCATTGTATCGGGAGAAAGCCCATTCACTGGCACAGGGTGCTCCATCAGCCATTCCTTTTACACGTGGGCTCATTTGGTATAAGTTATAAGTATAAAAATGATCCGTTAAATTTCATTGCTATCTTGGAGCACCCTGATCAAAGTAAATCCTAGCTTTTCCCATTTTGAAACCTACCTACAATTCTAAAATCATACTTAGCACAAAGAGTGTCCTTTTTTCCCCCTTTAGGCTTCTTCTGACTACGTGTTTGTTATGTGAGCAATGAAATGGAGGGGGAGGAGGTACCCATATCCCAACTTGAAAACGGAAAAAAGTAATTGAAAGTTTTGGCTTTGGTTTAGCTGGAAAACTGGAGTGAGGGATTTTATCCAGACTGTGATGACACTTTAGTAACAGTCAATTACAGGACGCCTCCCATGTTCCTTCATTACTGTGTGTCTGTTAATCTTGTAGCAAATTTCTTGCTTGATGGCTATCACAGACAGGAACACAATTATGTTACAGTGTACAACTGGATGTGCAAACGGTCATTGTGGTGTACCTGTCTTTTTCATAACTGTTGGGCAATCTCAAATCATCTCGCTTATCTGTATCGTTATTTAGGGTGTCCTTCAGATATGACACCAATATTAAACCTGCTTAGTGACTGATAATTAATTTCACATTGTTGCAAAGTTTTTCTTTCTAGAAGTTTAGTTAATGTATAGATTTGCATTATAGCAAATATTGCATCTAATTTAATCACTAACTTTTCATTGGCAGCAATACTGAAATCACTTCTGGTATTAGTTAAAAGTCAATATTTAGAAGTGAATATTCAAACCTCCTTTGCTCTAGGCCACAACAGGGGCAGCATGAATTCAGAAACTCTTTTAAGTCGATGAGATACATAATTAGCTTATATGTTAATTGACTGCTATGAGTTTGTTGTATGACACTTCTTCATATAATATGCAAGTAGCATTGACTGTTTAGTTTTATTAGACAATATAATTAGAAATCTAAAGGAGCTCATTTCAAGAGGAATTATAAAGGCTGATAAATTTTCCAGTGTTCTGTGTATCAGAAAAAGTGACTTCCATCTAGACTTAATCAATAAGACAGATTTTAAGTAGCCTTTGTTTAGAGAGCCAAAAGCCAGCGAATAACATAACAAAATTAATATTGGTTTTTCCCGTTAAGATATATTCAATATTAAAACGGGTGAATTTGTGCAATCGATAAAACCTTGGGGATAAAAACACAAAGATTTCAGCACAATTTATCACAAACAGGCAGTAAATTTATGAAAGTAACATCAAATTGTTGCCTCCTTTAATTTGAAGAGTCATTCTTATTGCTTAAAATATTTTGTAGGTGTTTCCTGTTCTTATTCATGGCCATATTTGTCATAGCATAAAGTATATACTCAGGTTGTGAGAAATATATAAATAATTAAATAAGAACAATGTAATTTGGGGAAAATTTTTCCCAGAACTCTCAAAACCACTAAAATTTCAATCACATTTTTCCTTGTGGAGCCAACTTTCAACTTAACAGTGACAAAACAGAATCAGAGAAAAAGTGCGTAATGGACCACCATTAATGAACTCCAAATGGGGGTCCTCTAACTCAATCTGACTTTTACCTAAAGTTAAAAAAAATACACTTTACTTTCATTTTTAAATACAAAATTGGCACTGCCATTTGGTCTCCTATTTTAAAAAATATTCTGTTAGTCTTCAAAAAAACATTTTAGGTAAAATGAGAACAAACACAATTATCCTCATGAAATTGTTATAACTTTTTAACCTTCATCAAAAATCACTCTTAGTAAGGACTCTGGGCACCCTTCCCACACTGTGTTTCTGAGCTTTGCCCTCCTGGCAAACCCCAGAAGGATTTTGAAGATTCAAATAAAAAGTCATAGAAAACAGAGCACTGTAAGCCAGAGGCAACGGCACGGCATAAACAGGCTGTGACACCAACTCTCATTCACACCACAGACCTGCGAGGGCTTCACCTGCATATCAGCAAATACACGCCTCCAATCCAGGCATTTCTAAAGGGGACTCTTCCCTGATTCTGAATAAAACTTAAATGATATTTGAAAAAGCCCCTGTGCCTGGTAGAGGCCCAATAAATACTAGTTGATTAAAATATGGCTCCTTATCTATCTGGAGCTAAAGATCACATAAATGCAGGATCTGTGTCCTTATTTTACAGTTTTCTGCCCCCACAAGAGTCTGTGAATCTTCCCCATCTTGCTACAGAAAACATGCTCTTAAACAAGTGGTTATCTGTTTCTAACCCCCTCTGTAAAGCCCTTTCCCCAAAGAGAAGAGGTGAGAAGTCACATTTGGGGATGGGTTGTGACTCTTCCCAAGCCGCGGTCTGCATGCCTGCGGGTCAGTGGAGAGGTTCCCTTGGACAAGGCTGAGGGCAGCGGGGAGGGACGAACAGCTGGGTGTCCCACCTCCATGGATGTGGAAGCCACGCACACACACTGGATGCCGCTGGCCTGAGAGGAAGCTCTGTCTTTCTTTAAAAACATTTTTTTAAATAGAAACCATAACATATTTACTTGATTTAAAATAAAAATCTAAAAGGAACAAAAGGGCACAATATATGGCTGATACCTATTCCAGACCTTAAGAACCTGTTCTTTCCACTGGAAACACTCCATGTGCACATCTGTGTGTGTATACATGTATGTGTGTCTGTGTGTCCATGTGTGTCGGTGTATCCATGTGCGTCTGCATGCATCCAAGCGCCCATGTATCCATGTGTGTTTGTGTGCCCATGTGTCCATGTGTCTGTGCACATGTGTGTCTGCGTGTCCATGTTTGTCCGTGTGTCCATGGTCCCTGTGTCCATGTGCGTCCGTGTGTCCGTGTGTGTCCATGTGTGTCTGTGTGCGTGTGAGGGCCCCTCCTTCTTACACAGACGAGAGCATGGCGCATGCGCTGTCCAGTGCATTTTTCTCAATTGGGGATGACGAGGCTCAGTGAGGCCCAGGAGCCTGAGGACCGTCTGCTGAGCTGTCCTTGGACGAGGCACAATTACTATGGAGGCATCAAAACTTAAATCCTCTCCCATGAGGGAGTCAAAGGTGCCGCCTATCCTGACGGCAGGTTCAAAAAGGAGCTCCTGGCCATCGTGAGCCATGCAGAATCTCTCTGCAACATTTGTTTAAAAACCGTTTTTGGATAAATCTGACCTTCTTCTATCCCAAAATAATAGCTTTGAGTGGAGTGGCCAAGAGACCTTAATGCCATTTCCCAGTGAGCATCCAGGGGCTGAATGGCTGGCATGGCTCAGGCCCCCAGGGTGACTACAAGGCTGTCACTCTCCATGTTCTCTTGGCTCCTAGACACAAGGGTGGGGGCTGGGCGGTACCTCGGGGACCCCACTGTGAGCCCCTCAGTTGCTGGAGGAGGAGGCAGAGCCAGGGTGGGGACCAGAGGCGACGCTGAGTTGGCTGGTCCTCAGGACATTCTATTTGCCAACCAAGGAATGACTGTATTTGGTGACAGGACCTTTACAGAGGTGACTAAGGTACAGTGAGGTCAGGGGTTGCCCTGATCCAATGTGACTGGCGTCCTACAGGAAGATCAGGACACAGACACGCACAGGGGTGACCACGTGAGGACCCAGGGAGGTGGTGTCCACACACCTGGGGGAGGAGCGCAGAAGGAACTGCCCAGCTGGCCCCTGCTGGGCTTTCTGGCCTCCAGGGATGGGAGGCATGAGGTTTCTGCTGTTCAAGCCGCCCTGTGTGTGGCTGTGTCACGGCAGCCCGAGCCGCTAACACAGTCACAGAACCTAGGTCTCAGCCTGAAGCCCTGTGAGCTGCAGCCCCCGCCCATCACAGTGCATAGTCACACAGAGGGGGTGGGGCTGCTGCGGAGCCCGGCAAGGGAGACCCAGGGTCTGTCCCAGCGCCTGCCCCGGTGAGGCAGCAGCTCCAAGCTGTGGGGACAGGCCAGGTGGTGGACCGCATCCTCACCTGCGAGCTGGGACACACTGACACCTCCCCTGGGGTACCCGATCAGGCCGAGTCAGCAGGAAGGTCCTCTGGGGGTTGACATGACAAATCAGTGCAAAGTGTTAGAGCTGCTTCCCTCTGTCCGATGCTGACCGTTCATTTGTAAATGCCTTTGAAGTGACGCAGACTGAAGGAGCAGAGACCAATTTCTGTGTTCTTCCTCCTGATGGTCTGGAAAGAGGGGGACACGTCTGCGCAATTAGACAAACAGAGACCTCCAGGACAGAGCACCATGACCAGCCTGCCTGTTGAGCACCCACTGCCGTCCCTTCTCCCTTCCCGGCCTCTTGGAATCTGAGAGCCCGGCTGGACGTCCAGCCCTCTGCCCCGGAGCCTGTCTGTGGACCGGCAGCATGGGTGTCCGAGTACCCGGCCCCAGCCCTGCTCTGCTCTGCAGACCCACACCAGGCGGCAGGTGGTGTCCAACTGTGAGCTTGCTGGGGGCCCCGCGTAACTGCCATGCCCTCTGCACGGGAGCCCTGCAGGCCTGAGGTGCTCCAGGGTCAGAAATGGTGGGGAGAACAAAGGGCAGTGTTTGCACAGATGCACCAAATCCAGACCACCTGATCCAAGCAGTTTAGAAATGGTTTTAATACTTAACATTCGAGATGCTCGGAAGTTTCTTTGTCTCGAAAAGCCCAGCTTGGCCCCAGTCAGTCACGGGGTGGTGACCAGACGCGCTGCAGCTTCCTGTGCAAAGGTCACCTGGTGAGGGGCTTGAGGGGCCCCCCACCCCTCAGGGTCCCAGGAAAGGGCCATCTGTGTCTTCACTTGTCTGATCTTTGCTGAGTCCAGTTGCAGACCATCTCTTCCAGCCTCAAAAGAATGGGCGCAAATCTAAGGACTGATAGGACCAAAACCAGAGTATGTAGCAAAAAAAAAAAATAGACTATTTAAAAACCAGCTTTGTTCTTGTTAAAGAAAATGCCTTTGTTTTGTTTTGTTTTCCTCATTTAAGAACCACGAGCCTTTGTAACTCAACACACAACAAGGTGAGCTTTCAGTAAAACGCTGTTTTTATTCAAGCGGTTGGACTCAGACATAAGGGGTGCCATCTACGCAGGCTTCACATCCCGATGACCACTGTCCCTTCCCGGCCTTGGACTCAGACATAAGGGGTGCCATCTATTCAGGCTTCACATCCCGGCGACCTCTGTCCCTTCCCAGCCTTCATCTGCAGGTAACTCTCTCCACTATATGCCTGGCCCTGGGCTGCACACCTGCTTCTGGTTTTACAGTCTCCACATCTGAGGTAGTCATGGAATGCCCCAGGAGACTCTGTAGCCCATCTCACAGCTCCTTGACTTTGGGACAGTTAGGGTATTGCCAGCATTTTGAAAATTACAAATAACTCCACGCTGAGCATTTTTGTATATGCAGCATTTTTTTCTCCCGTTGGGCTATTTTCTCAGGTGTTCCTAAATGTGGGTGACCGTGTTGTTCTTGAAACATTTCCATGTGTTTTGTTCTCTATGTGGGTATTTCTAGTTGAGGCATGAAACTGGCTCACGCTAACAGAGAGACATGGATAGAAATAAACTACATACCAAATCGCTGTGAAGTTCTTCACATGTTTCCCTAAAAAGGAAGGGTGGCTACGTACTGCGACTCCTCGGAAACCCTGGGCTGTGATTTCTCCTCTTCCTTTTGAGTTGAAAGTGGACGGTGGAAGGGTCCACAGCTGGGATCTATCTCACCGTGGGCCTGAAGTGCCCTGCAGGCTCTGGAGGCCCTTCCCGGCGCCCAGCCGGCCATGACCACCAGTGTGTTAGTCCTTCCATGTTCCCTCCTGGGCCCTCTAACATTCTTCACAGTAGACAGACGTGAGCTCGTATCACTCCATTTGAACCAAATTGTTTTTTCACTATTTAAGAATGGCAAGCCCAGGATATGACGTTAGATCTCTTCCATCCTGAGTCTGTGAATTTGGGTAAGTATGACGTTTCTGCTAGTTAATACCCAGGTCGTGAAAGAGGGTTATATTTCTAAATTGGGGTAAGAAATACTCCCCTTAAACTTTGTGGAGAGAAGAACTCTTGGTGTGCCGTTCTTCCAAGTCCTGGGATCCACAGCTGTAAGTGGAAAGAACCTTCCAGGGGTGTTGCCCGCTGGGCCCCAGGACTGCAGAGACCAGGTGCGTTTGCTGAACTCCATTTGCTGAGCGCTGTGCTGGGGATGGTGGACATGGGGATAGGTGGTCTGTTCTGACAGGTAAGGCAAGTGTCCCTCACACACAGGAGACCCGAAGATGGTGGACAGAGAAACAACTGCAGTAAAGAGAGTCTAGCACACAGCACAAACCTAAGCAGTGAAATTTGACCACTATTTATTGAGACCTACTATGTGCTTGGTATTGTCTAGATACGAGGAGACAGCAGTGAGTAAAACTAAGGTGGTGCCTGTCCTCCCAGAACCTGTTGTCTGGCCCCCACCGAAACCACATAGGGAGAATGCCGGCCTTCGGAGGAGCTCTCCCTTGGGGTGAGGGTTCCCCAGGCCACCACCTGTTTGCAGTCCATAATTCAAGCTTGTCTTTACATTATAAATGGCTGGAAAAAATAGTAAAAAAATAATATTTTTGTGACATCTGAAAATGATATGAAATTCAAATTTCAGTGTCCACACTACAGTTTCACAGGACACAGCTACACCCACTTGCACACGGACTGTCCATGGCTACCTTCCAGCTATAGCCACAGAGCCGAGTAATGGCAGCAGGGCCCACAGAGCCTAAACCTTGGACTTTATGGCCCTTCCCAGAAGACAGTTGCCCAGCCCTGCCCTGGTGGGTGGTGGGCTTGGTGGTCTCGTGCTTGCTGCGCCTCCTCTGAGGCCTGCCTTGCCACCCACATGCCCACAGGACGTGGCCCTGTCCCACTGCACCTGACCCTCCTCAGCTGCAGTATCAGTTCTCCCTTCTCTGGAAGCCAAAGGCACTTCTCTCCTGGAGGATGTGACAGTAGATGTTGTAAGTGTGTTCAACACACCCACACGTGCATGCACATGCATGCACACGCACACATATGCACACACACATGAGCTGGCTGCGTCTGGCAGACCCCCTGTCCCTGTCAGCATGCTGGGTAACACCATCAGCATTCGGTGAGGGACCCACCATGGAGCTCCGCACACGTCACTCCCCACAGCCTGGTGACGTGAGTCAATGTCTTGCGCTGTAGGCCAGGAGACCAAGGCCTGGAGACACCCATAAGGCAGTTTGGGAGGGCTGAGAATGCGGCAGATGCCCCAGGCCTGCGTCTCCCCATGGCACACAGCCGGCTCCCTGGTGCACACCCAGTATATGCCGTGGACACACGGCCCTCCCGTCTGTGCTCCCAGCCTTCTGCTGGGCCTCTCATATGGAAATCCCCTCTGCTCCACCTGCCAGCTGCCCGTGTGCGCATGATGGCGATGTAGCGTGTGGGCCCCGTTGGGGCTCCTCACCCCTGCTCCTGCCCACCCTCCACGTTGGCAGCCCCATCCCACTAGAGCCAGCGCAGCCCCAGAGAGGTAGGTCTCTTGCTCAAGGTCACAAAACTAGTTTATATGCTGAAGCCAGAAGACAACCAGGTCTGTTTGACGTGAATGCCCTTCTCTGAGTGTTGGGGGCCCAAGGGACTGACCCCTTTCCAGTCTTTGTGGAATGCACCCTGGGGAATCTCCACACACTCCTGAGAGCTATCTGCAGTTACTACATTACCATGCACACCCGGGCAGCACATGGTCGCTACTAGCACCACGGAGGCACCCCAAAGTCACACCTCTGGAACTGCTGTCACAGAACTCAGTCTCCCATCTTGGTGATCTTTCTCAAAGACAATCAATGCATCACTTTCCCTCTGGAAGTTCCAAGGAAGCACCAGGCTCAAAGCCACAGCCCATTCAACACAGCCTCCTCCCCAAAGGCTGCATGGTGCCTACCCTCAGCGCTCTCTCCTTTTGTCCTGGGGGACAAACAGCAGCATCCTCTAAATGCATCCCCATTATCTCTCCATTCTTTATGAGATTTGTGGATTCAAACAATTCTTATTCAGTGAAATAGGAGCAATTAACAGGACTAGGGATTTATTAAGGATAAGTCATGCCAGACAGTCTTGACAGCTTGTTGTGAGTGTGACAGAATTACAAAATGCATTATGTATTTAGACTTTTGTGCAGCATCTAATACCAGGCTTGTGAAATTATTCTTACCCAATGGTCTGAACCAGCCTGGGTGAGAACATTCTCATGTACTGGAAACGAGAGACAAAGGGTAAATGGCGTTCAGCTGTACCCCCCTATGGGGGCCAGGAGTGGCAGGGGAAGGAGCAGTGTTCCCTGAGGGGCCACGCAGGTCAGGGTTAGGGTTCTTTCCCTGCACATCTTGTTAGTGATCTGGAGCACGAGGGTGCTGCCGGCCACCATGCTGTGTGCGGGTCGGGTGGTACCAGCCCCAGTCAGGGGGCTTCAGTCAGCAGAAGCTAAGCATCCTGCAAACATGAAGGGGCTGCAGGGGTATGTTGCCCCACCCCCTAGATCCCCCATCTCCAGAGAACACCCAGCAGGAAAATGAGAGCCAGAGGGCAAACCCACTCAGGCCCCTGGAACAGAAAGACAAACCTGGAAGGCTCTGGGGTTACCAACTCTAAAGCCTACTGAGAGTCAAATTGTGTCCCTCCAGAAGATATGCTTACATACCAAACTTCAGAACCTGTGAACTTGGCCTTACTTGGCAATAGGGTCTTTGCAAATGTAATTAGTTAAGATGAGGTCATATTCAATTAGGATGTGTTCTGATCCAGTGTGACTGGCATCCTTATATGTACTGGGGAGGAGACAAAGATACCCAGAGGGGGAGGTCCATGTGCAGATGGAGGTGGTGATGGGGGGTGGGCACGTCCCCAAGCCAAGGATGCCAAGGGTTGCCAGCCACCACCAGAGGCTGAGATGTGGGGACCCACCCTGCCAACACCTTTGTCCTGGACTTCTGGCCTCCCGAGCTGTGAGAGGCTCAGTGTCTGCTGAAGCCACCCGGTGTGCGGTATTGTGCAGGAGAGGTCCAAGTCTGGTCTGAGAAATGAAGAGCTAAGGACCAGAGGCCAGTGGCCCAGTCTGCAGGCATCTGGAGGTGGGGCTGGAAAGGCAGGCCCTGCCTGCAGGAGCCATCTGCAGTCGAGCAGGGTCCATCTTCCCACCGGGAACTGAGTGCCCAAGGAAGGGGTTTCCACGGGAGACCTGGGTCAGTCGGGGAGCAGCGGCGGCCCGTAGCTCCTGGCACCAGCGCACGCACCACACCTCCCATTTGTATGTATGAAATGAAACACGTCCTCGCACCACAGAGAGAGGGAAAGAGCTCTGGTGTCTCCTCTTCTTACAGGGACGAAGTCCATTTAAGCTTATTTAACACTTCCACACTCTTCAGAGGAATGTAAGTCACATGGTTTCAGTATTATTTTAAACTGATGAAAAGAAACTGAAACCACCATTAAATGTGTGGCTCTCTCTGAGTGTGCGTGAGCTAAAGGAGCCGGTCGAGGGCTCTGATCACTGATTATCTGAGGGGTGGGAAGGGGCAGGATGGGCAAGGCTGGTTGCAAAGTGTCCCTCTGCACACCTCCAGTTTAAATCGCCGTGCATTACTTTTGTAACTTAAAATTTTTTTGTGAAAAACATATGAAAATCCAAAGTAGAATCATCAGAGACCTGGGTGTCCCCTGGTCCTATTTATGGACCACCTGGATCCGCTCGCAGCCCATCGGGGCTCCCCGCGCACTGTTAGTCCTCTGTTGGGGGAACCCATGACCTCCAGCTGGTGTGGCCGGACCCTGCATCGCCAACGCAGCCCTTTCCCTGAAACGTCAGGACAGCTTGAGAGCTGTCTGGCCAAATAGAGGATCTTATTAGTGAAACCCAGTGGCCTTCTAACACATTAGAGTGACCCTTAATTCTACATTTTCATGTGGAAGGGAAAACAGAGCTCTTCAGATGGCCCAAACTCGGACAATCCACTGTGGCTGGGGAGGCGTCCTTCCCTCTGATGTTTCCAGAAAGTTCAGGAGGAAGGCCATGAGAAGGGCCCAAAGAGCCTAATTATTCTTCCACTCGACTTCAACAATGGGCTGGAGAATCAGACTCCTCTTAATATGAATTTTAAAGTCTCTCAATTGCAGCTTGTCCACACCAACAGTCTTCATCATTTCTAGTCCGTTACACTGGCACTTGGAACCCAGTGGCTCTCGGGCAGTGTGGTGCCCACGGCTCTTCAGGCTGGAGCCCCTGCCCTTCCCCGTCACACATCAAGCTCTGCGGGGGCCCCAGCTGCTGTCACCAACATGCAAGTCAGGCTGGAGCGGGGGGGAAGGGGTGCTCACATCCGGCCCTTGGAAGCCGTGAACTAGACCCCTGGCCCACAGAGGGCAATTCTCAGAGGCGGCTCTTCATCTGCAGCCAAACCCCATGGAAGACCATCTTGTCTTTACTTCCTCCCACAGAGCATCCGCAGCTCCCATTATCCTCAAAGTTTGTGCTGTCTTGGTCTTTTAAGATGTCTCTCCTTTGTTAGAGACCTGGTTATAGATGAGGCTTCTCCATCTGTAAGGAAACGACTGGGCCTGTTGGTGAGTCCTGGGCCAGACCCTGGGGAACCACAGGTGGGCGCCATGGACGGCTGCAGACGAACAGAGGGAAGAGAGAGGCGCCGGGTGGCCAGTCACCAGATCTTCAAGAGAAACCAGAAACACAACATCTCACAGGAAATCTTTGGTCTGTAATCACTGGCTCATGGTTCTGTTTGTTGTTGGAGTCCTGTGGGCTGGCTTGCTGGGCCTCTGCCCTGCAGGACAGTCACGCCCTCCCACACCCTGAGTAACGTGCCTTTGCCAGCTTGGGTCCTGTCCCCTCCATTACAGGGCACCGCGCGCTTGGCCCTTCAAACAACAGACGGGTATTTCCTCAAGGTTCTGAAGGCCAGAGTGGCACAAGGCGCCAGCAGGGTCGTGCCCCAGGAAGGTGCCAGGGGAGGGTCCTTCCAAGGGGCTGCCCGCTGCTGGGGCTCCTTAGCTTGGTGTAGCCCCCCACGCTCTGCCCATGGCCACGTGCCTCCATGTCTGTCTCTGCCGGTCCTCCTGGAAGGACTAGTCGTGGGATAGAGCCCACCTCGATCCAAGATGACCTCATCCCAACTAAAAACATCTTCAAAAATCCTGTTTCCAAATAAGGTCATGTTCTGAGGCTTGGGTGGATGTGAATTTGGGGAGGCGCTGTTCAACCCTGAGCACTGTGTCCCCAGATTTGGGAATGGCTTAACTCCGGCACGTCCTGCGCCTGTGTTACTGTCTCTGTACTGGATCCGACTGCAATCGAGGTCCAAAACCAGCAGCACAGGTTTTCAGTCCTAAGGTAGCCACACAACGCCAGCAGCATCATTCTGCATGGTCGCAGCCACAGCTCTCTCCAAACTCGGAAACTCTGGACCTGAGGAAAGAAAAGTCCTGATTTCCATAAAATGCTGCTTCTCAACCTCGACACTGTTGACACCTAGAGCTGGACAATCTTGCTGTGGAGACGGTCCCGGGTTCCTCAGATGTTTAACAGCACCCCTGGCCTCTACCCACTAGACGCCAGGACCTCCCTCTTCCTTCCAAGTCGTGGAAACCAACAACATCTCCAGACATTGCCAAACGTCCCCTGGGGACCCCAGCCCACCACTGTCCAGGGGAGAGCCGCTCCCATCAAACCTGGCTCCGTTGCTCGTGGAAGCTTCTGAGCGATGCGCGTGATCCCCGCCCACCCTCCGCCCCTCCTGCCTCGGAGAAGCTGGCCTAGAGCCGCAGAGAGCAGGGACTGCCAGACGTGGGGCCGCCTACTTTCCTTGCTAATAGGCTTCTCATTGTAGAGAGACTCTTTAGAGAGAAAAAATTGGGTCATACTGTGCCAAAATTCTTGAAATTAATCTCTCTGCCTTCTAAGTTCAATGTTTATTTTTTTTAATCAAAATTCAAGGAATAGAGTCCACATTTGGCACTGGCCTCTGTTACTTAATACTAAGCTAAATTAAAGAATTTCTTTCCCTCCAAATTGTATGAACTTAACCTGTAGGTAATTAGACTAGTCATGGGTCGGTGGGGGGACCACGGACTTGCAGGCAGGCAGCCTTCTGCCTCCGGCCCCGGATTTTATCAAGCTATTTCATCCATCTTCCTCATCTTCTCCCTCTGCAGTTTAGGGGAAGGGCACTTCCTTGTCCTAAGGAGGCGTGCCGGATAACACGCAGAAATGGGATGAATTCTTATCTGTGTTTCTGGTTCCTCAGAACCACTTGGCCAAGTGGGTGACGGCCCAGGTGCAGAGGTCCAGGGACATGCTCAGGGCAGCGGGATTTGCCTGGTCATTTCCCTGGAGGTCTGAGCCTCGAGCCCCTGAGCACTAGCAGTCCAGAAGCGTTAGCCAGGGCCTCAGGGATAAGGGGTGGCCTGCTCCCTATAAATTTTCTTATTCCTGCTTCATGTGTTTTGTTAGTGTGGGAACCAAGTCAGCCTGGGTTCCAGATGGCAGCTGGAGCAAACAAAATAGAATGTGTAAACATCTGTTCAAAACAACGAACAGTTTACTTAGATGAATGTCTAGTGTGATCCACCATAAGGAAAAATACTACTGAAATTTAGAGAGAAACAAAAATGTGTCCTCAAAATTCAGCCTGAGTTTTTTAAGCAGTTGATTTACAACAAAGAAATTTCTGTCTGCTCAGCTTGCAGAACAGAGTTGTGTCTACGGCAACCTGAGGCTGTTTCTCTGGGTCATCGTCTTTCTAAACTATTCTTTAGTGATTCCTCACCATTTCTGAACGAGGACAGTTTTACATGCCATTGTTTTATTATATGTTTGTCATACCATCTCCTCCTAAAGATGTTGCTGGAAGGTTTCCTTAAACCAAACCCAAGTGAAAGAATTTGCATTAAAAATCTCACAATGCCTGTGCGAAATGATCCCACATCACAAAAATGGAAAACGCGCCATGGTAACAGAGTCTCTCTGGGTCCGACTCCAGTGCATGCTGGGCCTTCTGCCTATGCGTGTCCTGAGTCCTTGGGAACCAGCACTATGTTCACCTCCTGAATCATACGTGAAAATTCATTCCCTCAGACATGGCCTACCCCAGACTACAGTCAGAAAACAAATACGCTAATTTCTCCTTTATCACTCAATAACAACCAAAAAATCTCAAATGACCATGCATTCAAGCTTGCTTACTTACAGGTAAGACATAGCTGTACATCTTCTGTTGCAGGGCGAGAAGCTAAGATGAGCCCTACAGAGAGCCGGAGAGACGGCGTAGCCCCATGCACGGTGGCAGAGGTGGGTTTCCAGCGACCTTGCCCTGCAGCCCCCCACACTGGCTGAGCCCCCACAGGTAAGGTAGGAGAAGAGAAGGAGCCTGAACTCAGCAGCTCAGGACCTCACAACGGATGAAACCGCTGTGCCGAGTCCTGCAACAGGCCTGTTAGAGGAGGAGGGCACAGACAGCTTGTGCATTGCCAAAAATTCTCAGAGCAAAGTTGGTGTTGGCTACATTTTTAAGTATATACCCAGTGGAGGAGGGAGAGGGTGTCAGTCACCCAGGTAACAGCAGGGTGGAGCCCCGCAGCCCTAGAGGGAGCTGAGACCCCATTCCCCACACGGCGCCGGGAGTTCTCTAGGACAGGGCCTGCTGCGGTCCACCTTTCTCCTCCTGCGGTTTGAAAACCCCCAGAAGGAACAAGTTGATATCAAGTCTGAATACCACCCGCTCACAATGTCAGGCATTATGAAATTGAGCACCTTTGACCTGAGAACCAGTCTCTATGAAAGTCAGGCGATTTTCTGACTGAGAAGAGAGTATGCAGTTTGTAACGACTGGCTCCTGGTGGCAGAGTCTATCCTTCTCACCCCAATCTAACAGGAAGAATTTTCAGCAGCTTTGCCTCCCCCTATTGTTTCAATAGCTACCGGAGGATTAAGCTAGTAGTCTCTTCCCCTTTTAATTTTACATCACCCCTTCGCCCACATCCCTGGGCCAGGATTTTACCCCAGGCTGGGTTGGGGAGGGGCAGGATGGTTAACCCTTTGCGGAGGCTGCAGTCAGGTGGAATGCCTGGGGGAAAGTTCCCCCTGCTGGCCCCGCTGAGCAGAGCACCGAGCGCCCCAGCCCCAGCATCCTCTGGGTAAAACTGAGGCAGAAGAACTGTGCTCCCTGCACGCACGGCTGCAAACAATCCCTAGGTCGCCTGCAGGCCCCACTTTGGGCCCAGGCAGGTCTGCCCACACCGGCCACTCCTGCCCGTCTGTTGCCACCTCTAGTGCCCAGGCCTCATGCTCTCTCTGTGTGCTCTCAGGGTGACTGCTGGCTGATGCCTTTGTGTCAGGTGCACAAGCACGTGCACATATGTGCACACGCACACCTACACATGCACACCCCCCACACACCCCACATGCATGTGTGGCTATGCACACACATACACAGCATACAAACACCTGCTCCTGTCGTCTCGGTTGGCATTTTCACCCTGGCCTCTCTGGAGGCCTCTCACATTAGAAGGAAGAGGATTTGGCTGCAAGGGACAGTTTCAGCCGGGGATGATACCCAATTGCAATGACTAGGACAGGGCCCCGGACAGTCCTGGGCAATCAGAGAGTTCATCCCTCTAGCAGGGGTGAGGGGCCGGTGTGAGATTGGAAAGGGGCTGAGCTCCAGCCTCAGGTAAAGAACTCAGCAGTATTGCAGGTCCCTGAAGCACCATCCAGGTAAATGTGGGGCCAGGGGCTTGCAGGGCACTGAGTGGGCCAGGCTAGCAGCTCTCATAGTGGTACAGACATGGCTCAGAGTCCCGGTGTTGTCAGCCAGGGCCAGCGGGGGCATGCCCACTCTTCATGGGGGAATGCAGTGGGGAGGTGGATGCTGGGCGATGTCAGGACTTCCTGGGTTGGGCCCATGCCTGGGAAGGGAGGCTTCCGTCGCGGGGCACCTGGTGAATGATGGCATGCTCTGGCTGTGCCTTGTGGAAGAGGCAAAGGGGGAGCATGTGCAGCAGGGCCGGGCAGCGCCTCCCAGTCCCAGGCCTCAGTGCACACCAGCAGCAGGACTCTCCACGGCACCGGCTCCCTGACGCTGCCCAGCACCTGTGTGGGAAGTGCCTCTTACCTCCTCAGTGCCTCCTTTTGTAGGCGTAGGCTCCACAGGCGTGCCCTGGCTCTGACACCAGAGCCCAAGCCACAGCTGACTACAGCCCCCGGATTCAGCAGCGCCACTGGCTGGGCCTCCTGACTCTCCTGCTTCTCTTTGGCAGCAGAGGGAGCAGCTCCCCGGGGGCTTGGGGGTGCTGTGTCAAAGCGCCTAAACCCCGGTATTGCATTCCTTTCTGCTCAATGTAGAGGGGTGCTAATATTCACCATGGATCCCTGACTGAGGTATCACTTGGTACAAGAATGGGCTGCAGGGAGAAAACCCTCCAGGTGGAGGCTCTGGGCTCCGCTGTTCTTACCTGGTGCAGGTAAGAGGCACTGAGGCTCTCATTACATTCGCAGTGGGACACTGTTCATCTCTGGCTGCGGTGGCATAACGGGGACTTGAGTCGTCATGTGTGGCCTCCTGGAATGAAGTACTGATGGAAGATAAAGCTTCGGGGGACCAGACCCTGCTGCAGTGGGCAACTCGGGCTGGGGGGGCTGGGTGTTGGCCTGCATTGGAAGGAACAAGCTCAGGCTGTCTGTCCTGAGCTCTGTGGGAATAGGTTCAAGGAAACTTCACTCAGGTCGCTCTGGTGTCGCACTAGCTTCTCCCCCATGACCAGCCAGTGGAAACTGCTGTGGTCACCCTGGCCCATCTCATTTTCCTCCTGGGCACACAGCTCAGCTGTTTGTTTCCAGCCTCTCTTGCCACTGGGTGGGGGCGTGTGACAGAGTCCCAGCCACAGCACATGGGCAGAAGCACTGTATCCCACTTTTAGCTCTGCCCCTAAAACCTTCCCAGGGAACCCTCCTTGCCTGCTCCTCCCTGTCCTCCACAGAACGAAGGACTCTAAGGACTGGCGTGGGGTGCCTGGGTCCCTGAATGACCTAGTGGAGTTGACTCCACTACAACCCACAGCAACACCAGCAAGAAGTAGGCTCTGAAACATGGTCAGTAAAGATTATGCCAGCATTTTAAATAAAAGCTTGAGCAGTATCGTCTCCCCTTTTAAAAAAAAGTAGAGAAGTAACATAGAAGATGATTTACAATAAAAGCCACCAAAAAATTTAAATTAAAGGTGTAAAAAACCCCAAGTTTTATGATCTTGAAAACTAGACGAATTCATTCTCTTTATTCCCCATTAAGAGGAAAGGAGAATGAAGAGTGAACATACTAATCAATATCTGTCCATTTCCTCGTAGATGATTGAGAGATGAGGTCAACGTGGCCAGGCAGGGCCATGGAAAGAAGAGAGCGTCGGGCCAGAGAAAAGGTGAAAACCACCTGGCTACAGCTCCATCTTCCTGGGATTCAATGTGTCCAAGGGACAAGCTCATGGCCCAGAGCCAGAATACTGCCTATGTCACCGACAATGATGAGGGGCCCGTGTGGCCAGGAGTGGAGTTCACACAGTCAGGAGAGCCCCATCATAGCTTTCTGACAGGTATTTTGTACAAAAGAAAATCATGTGTCTGTGTGGCTTTCCATCTTACTAAGAGAAATGCTACCTTTTAGAGCTGGAATTCCTGAAATGACGTGGAATTCTTTCAATTTCTCAAAAAAAAAAACACAACAAAACAAACAAAAAACCCACCAAGCTTTGTGGTTTTTCATTACACAGTCATAATGCGTTCATCATGGAAAAACTTCTAAAGATAAGCAAAAAGATAAGAACCTCCCAGAAATGCCCAGAGATAACCACTATCGCCATTGCATTGCAGGCCCTGTGGACGCTCCCAACAACAGACACACACACAGGCTATCTGCACACACTGGGTGAGGACCTCTTTCTTGCACTTCAAAACTGGAAAACACCTGCTTTTTTTTACTGATACTGATTTTCAGTTTCCTGTGAACATAATTTTATTCACAATTACTATCAAAGTGCTATATTTGTTAGGGAGTTATCCACAGGTTGACAATGTCCACAAAACAAGTTAGGGGTGGTCCCCAAAATTCCTGCTTGATTCATATAGTTCCTGGCCCCACAATCCATCTGCCCACTCTCTCTTTCTCTTGCTTATAAGAATATGCATCAAACAATGCAGGACTGTCCCCCCAGCCCATTTTCTGACTCCCTTAGCACTCTGGACTCTGTCCAGCTGGTCCCCTACCTCCTGAACTCTGCAAGGTTACCTCACAGGTAGGGAACTGCATCAGGACCACCCTACAACCCCAGCTTAACAGACCCCGATCACGCCACCCCCTCCCATGCTCCAGCAGACACCCCCGGCCCCCAGGGGGTGCCTCCACTGATGGGTGGCTATCCCAGGGGGCTCATTCCCTGGCTGTGATTGGTTTACTGAGGGCATGCGAGGCTCTTCTGACGTGAGATATGAGGGGCATGTTTGGGGCATGAGGACAGGGCCTCTGGTCAGATTTCCTTTGTTAAAAAAGGAACATGACGCAAAACTTCACCCTTGTCTGCACTGAGCGTTGTTGGGGCTGCCACCGGGTCTCAGCGCATAGGAGGGCTGACTGAGTTCTTCGTTCCTGGGTTGAACTCCATCTGCAGCCCCTCTGCCTCCCCCGACCAGGGCTGGGGTTGGGGGCCCAACCCAGGGCCACCTCATTAGCATAACCTCGGGTACAGTTGAAAGTCGCTGCTCTCACTCCAACACTTGGGATAGTATGAGGGTTTTAGAAGCTTTGAACCAGGAACAAGACAAAGACCAGGGTGTTTCTTACTGTTACCCCCGGTGGGGTGAACCGCGCTTCCTCCTGAGATGGGTGGGTCACGCCAGCTCCTTCCCAATTCACACTGCGCGCAGGCTGAACTTGCCCTGGTGTGTGACTCAGCGAGGCCACAGGGCCAGGCCACTCCTGAGGCTGCCCCCGCAGGGGGTCACGAGCCCGCTCTGGGCTGTCGGTCCTGCCCGTGGTTCCCCCGCTCCTTGGCCTACACGCTGCAGACCACCAAACCCAAAGCTCTCTCTGCTGTAATATCCAGGTGTTTCTGGGTTGGAACTCAGGAATTATCACAGCACGGTCTGGGTATTAATAATCCTCCCAAATGAAGTGCCTTGAGGCTACTGTCCCATGCTGCGGGCAGCCATCTGCTAAGCACCTTTCAAGTTTTGGACATGACCCACTTTTTACATTGCAACTCATCACATGAAGTACCTAAGTCACAAGACAATAATTTCCTTTTCTACATTTTATCTCTGGTATTTTATGTATATTCTTACAGGCTGGTTTCACCCCTGTACACCGATTTTTGGGGCACTTGTGGGTGGCAGCCTGCAGTCTGAAAATTACTGAGGGGCTGAATTCCCCTCTGGATCCTTGTCGGCCTATTATGGTGCCCGCCACTCCCGTCTTGTTAGCAAACAGGATCTCACGAAAGGTCTTGCGGGCTGTGCACAGCACCACGCCAGGATGCCATAGTAACCCAGTGGTGGGCAGTATGTAACAGGATGGGGCAGCTCTATTAATAGCAGTGATAAGGAATTTGTCTAAATTGACTTATCAGCACATTAAACTAATACCAATTGTCAAAACTGAGTCACTGAAGCTCTCTGAGCCTCACCTTCTGTGTTTCTAAAATGAAGTGATAGAGTGGCCTTATTTACTTCTCAGAGTCATTAAAAGACTCTAACAAGGCATTAGATCCCAGTCTGAACAGATATTGGTTTCATCATCACTATTATTGACCAATGATGCTTTCCTTATTTGAACTTTGGGAGTTTTATAGAGAACTTGGCATGGTCGCACGCTTAGTCGAGGCAAAGGAATTATTCATGCTCTGCATCTGAATTACTGCTCACGCATTTAACAAGTATGTCCTGGGTCCTACTGGGTGACCAGCATATAGAACTGGTGTCCAGTGAACAGAGTTCAGAGTTTTGATGTGTAAAAGCAAATGTGAGCCCCCGAAGCCCTGCACCCAGCCTCTGGGTGTCCTTCGTGAGAACAGAGATCCATGCCTACCCTCACTCCTGTAGAGGCCTGCAGAGGCCAGCTTCTCTACATTTTAGGAAAGGAGGACAAATACTTGCTTAAAAAGCAAAGATGAAATAACTGCCTCCCAGCTGTGTTGTACTGTGTTACTGTGTTTTACCCAAACTGCCATTCATCCAGTTCGTTAAAAATAAAGAAGTAACCTGGGTGCTGAAATGCTGGCTGCAGTTTGCTGAACAGATGTGGCTTTATAAAAACGCAGGGGGAATGCCAGGCAGGAACGTCGCTCTTGAATGCAGCCAGCAGGAGTGGCCCCTCACCTGTCACCAGCCAGCCGGGCTCCTCGACAGCTCTGTGAGCCCCCTACCTGCGTGAGCTGTGCCTGCGGCCCCGGCCCTGCTCCGCTGCAGAGAGAACCCAGGGAGAGGAACACCAGGACAGGTGGCCCATTATATAACATCCTGCAAAACATTGCTGCCTGGGAACTCAGTTTCTTCTTTTAGAAAAAGGAAAAAGGAGCCTCTTTCCACCACAGCCATGTAAGTAAGTCTCTGGGGGCTGCAGTCTAGGGCAACGCGCATCACTAAATCGCAGGACCTCCCCTTAGGCTGCCCCTAAGACCCACGGCACTGAGGACCTCCACGCCGCCTGGAGGGTGGGGTCACTTAAAGCAAAGGAGATGTATGTCCCCACAAGCCCAGCGGCACGCAGCCTTCCTTCTAGCCGGCTTGGAGGGCAGCCCCAGGTCGGGGGAGGGAGCGTGAGTCTGGCTTGGAGGCCCCGAAGCCCCTGCAGTTCACAGAGTCCGGGAAGCAGCTGTCAGCAGGCCCTGCTTGGCCACAGCTCTGAGAAAGCGGAGCTCTCTCTCTAGGAGTCTCGCTGCCCACCCTGCAGGGTGGGGGGCTGAGGGCGGATCTCGTGTCTCCCCTGGAACGTGACCACACTCTGCTGTGGCCTCTGCAAGCATAGCTCAGAGGAGGCTCTCAGAATGTCCGGCCAGTCAGGGGTGGCGCTGACGTGCCCATTGGCGCCTCTCATGGGTGAGGTTTCCTCTTGGGAGGCATACAGGCACGGAAGGGAGCAGGGCTGTGCCAGTGGGTGGAGGCGGGCAGACATGTGCCCTCCGGGGCGGCTGGAGCCTAAGCCCTCCAAGGAGACCCTGGACACTGTGCAGAGGCTCTCTGGAGGCACCGAGCGGCGCATGGCACCCCTCCCTGGGCTGCCCCTGGAGTTTATTCCCTTCCTGCTCATTTGGAAAAAGTGCGCAGGCGGAGGGCAGGTCTCCTCAGAAGTCCGCTGGAGCCTGAGGGAACTGGGTGCGTTTGCTACACTCCCACCCCATCCCACCTCACCCCGGACCTGCCCCAAACCGGACCCCACCCCGCCAAGTCCTGCCTGCCCCTCCAACGGACAGCTCTCCTGATAGTCCCACCTGCCCGCATCCCTCAGGTAGCCATGTCTGGGAGTCCACGGCTCCAGGGAGTGACCTGGGGCAGGTGCCCCTGCCGTTGGGTGTCTGGAGATGAGGCAGGAAAGATCAGAGGCCAGCTCAGACCAGGGAGGGAGAAAAGAAGCAGAATGGCCCAGCCAAGCCAAAGTGGGGCCAGCATATGGGCAGGAGGCTGGCGCCCTAACCTAACCGTGGGGCCAGGGCTGGACTCCTGCAGGGGGGCCTTGGCCTGGTGACAGCTCTTTGCAGGGGCCCTGAGTGCCTGCACAGGGCCCACCATGCCTCTCAACTGTGGGTGGGGACTCGACTGCCAGCATGCACATGGAGTCCCTGAAGGGACCAGGGGAGAGGACCACAGGCCTCAGTGTGCCGAAGCCAGATACAGAGAGCAGGGCAAATGCTGGAGAGAGAAGCCCCTGGGGCAGGAGGGTGCAGCCAGAGCTCAGGTGCCTGCCCCTGCCCCTTACCTGTGAGCCTGCACCCACGTCCATAGGGCTCAGAGGCAGTGGTGGTCTGCAGCCGCCCTCTGGGGGCAGCATATGCAAGAACAGCCCTTAAATCTGCACCAGCACCAGGGAGCCCAGGGAGGCTGGTCTGCACTGCCTTCTCCAGATGGCCCCAGATACCAGTGAACAGCCTGTACGGCCAAGGGGCCACTGTGCTCAAAAGGCTAGCTCATGTCACGTCTTCCCCTGCCCCTGTCGGAATGCAGACCCTCCAGGGCCTCCCACACTCCCTCTGAGGAAGGAGGACCTGTGATGTGTGTTCCCTCAGCTTTGAGGACACATGTTTTCTTCTGTCCTTGGAGAAGCACAGAAGCAGGAGAATGCAGGACGGCATCGCGTCTCCCCCCTGGCCAGCGTGTTCTGGGGACCCAAGAAATGCCCCTGGCCTCTGAAGCCTCCCCCAGCCAGGCAGCTGGTCCAAACTCACCTCCGTCTGCATCTGGGCACTTCTTATGTTCTTCCAAAGGGCCGAGCTGAGCACACACATGCTGCAAGTTCGAAGCAGCAGGACGGAGCAACGCCTCTATATCAACACCATCAGCACCCAGCTGGCCCCTGGCTAAGACAGGCGGCCGAAGACCCTGACGCCACGCAGTGGGCCCCCTGTATTTCAAGTTTGGCCAAGCAGCAGTGTGCTGGCACTGAAAACATCGCCACAGGGTTTTGCATCACAGCAGGGGAGTTTTCTGAGTGGGAGGATATGAGCTGTTCCAGTAGTTTCCTAGGGAAGATCACAGGTTCTTTAAAGCGTGGGAACCACTGGATCACTGCTGTGAGTTGACCAAAGACCATAAAACTGACCTACCCCCACCCCAAAGCTGCACAGCTCCAAAGAACAGGAAGCTTTCAAGACCAGCCTTCTTCGCGCCTCATGGACCCACCCACATGTGGCCCGTCCTGCTCCAGGGCCAGCAAAAGCCTTCTGTAGGCTGCCCCCAGCTCCATCCACCCAGACACCCAAGCAGAACATGGCCCAGGATAGCACCCACGCCTTGTAGCCGAGGTTCTGAGGTTCTGGTCAAACTGATGAATGTGGCGGGATGGTGGCTTTCAAACTGCTCGGCAGCCCAAGTGCGTGTGACAACGTTGAGAAGTTATTTCAGCTTGACTGCCTCAAGGGGAACATCCTCAAAGACAAGAGGAGGCAGGGAGAGGGGCCTACGTCCTGCAGGCAGATGTTGAGTCCACGTTGGGGGGCTCAGGGCACCAAATCGTGGCCTGGGGAAAGATCACTGGGACGTGGAGTGTGAACAAGGAGGGTGGAGCCCCCACGGGGCCCCCATTCACCTGGGAACCCCAGGACGCCTTTTCCCCACTCACTGGGAAAACAGGGATCCTGTTTATGTTGCAGGTCACTGTCAGGACAAGAAACCACTTGGAGGCTGTCAGAGGGCAGCTTCTCAGCCAAGAGCTGCTGGCTTCCCTGGCCCTCCCTCAGGGACCCTGGTCCAGGTTTCATGGCCTCCAGCATCTCAGAGCCCTTATCCTTTGCCCTGCTACCCTTCAGAGAAAGACGTCTTCCTTTTCCTGGCCCAGGTGCACTGACATTGGGTCAGATTCCCACATTTTAACCGACTACAATACTAACACGCCATTCAGTTTTGAAGCTGCGCTGGCCTAGCACACACGTCCGGCCGGCCCCACCTGCCCATGGGAATCGCTGCGGCCCGTGACAGGACCAGGGCTTTCCTCCTCTGCAGTTCGTGTGACCGCACGGGGCCTGGGATACCTGGACACAGGGAAGAGGCCTGATGGACTTGCCTGTCTGAGTGCACAGCCGGTAGGAGTTACCACCACCCTTCCTGGGAAATCACCTGAATCTTGCGACTCTCACGGTCTGTGCTCGTGTGTAACTCAGGAGGCAGTGAGCCTAAGACCTCTGAGGGCCCAACCCCCTTCCGTGGGAGATGTGCTGACTCCTCCCAGCGGTCTTCCTAACGGGGACAAGTGACCAGCACACTTGGGCTTCTGTTACTAGGTGTCTTGCTTCCACACTGGACGGCACACAGGGTGCACTGACAGATCCTGTCCCACCCCATGTCCATCCTCTTCAATGGGCACACAAATCCAGAAAGAGATGGAAAAAGCAGACAGCCTGCTTGATTGTTTGCTCTTAAACACAATGCATTGTGCCAGGACAAAACAGCAAGAAATCCAAAACCAATTTCTGTTTAGCTCTGCATTAGGTGATGACATTATGGAGCAACATTTCCCACTACATTTCAGTCAGGCAGACACTGAGATCGGTCTGCATGTCCTGAGCACTTAGCACCTGAGCGATGGGTGGGGAGGGGACACCGGAGCCTGCATTCACAGTGCCCTGTCCTGCCTGCTCAGACCTTGCGCTCCCTGCTGCCAGATGCTGAGGGGCAGGCCCTTCTCCACGTTCTTTCCGTGGAGGAAGAACTTCCCTCTTTCCCCACAGACGAGTGCTAGAGGCTGTCCTAGGAAGGGTCTTGCATCCTTGGGCCCACTGGAAATTTCTGCGGATCTTGGAGATGGAGGCCTGGGGAGGGTGCTCGGTCTTGGAGCATCTCGAGAGAGCCCCTCAGCCACTCTGTGCCCCCTGCTGGCCTCTGCCAAACCACTGAAGCACTATATTCATCCTGATGTGCACCAGCGCCGCAATGTCTTCCGACTTGACAAGACACAAAATTTAGGTGCTGGGAGAGACACTTCAATTTCAGGCTTAAAGATTACTTTGGGTCCCCCAGGACTCAGAAGCAATTTAGAGCTGATACCCTGAACAAGAGAAAGGTTAGAAGATTAAGACCAACTGCTGTTTGGATAAATGGTTGGTAATTGCCCATACCCGCAATTATGCACTGGCACATAATTCCTTTTCCACTACCTTTCTCTTCTCCTGAGTCCCGTCAGGGTTTATCCGGAAGGAGCCCACCTTGGTCTTCTTCTGCCGAGCCTTGGTGATGTCGTGCTCCACCTCATCCATCAGGGCCCTGCAGGCTGAGCAAGGCACAGAGAGCCGTTACCTCCGGAAGGGGCAGGTGAGGCTCCCTCTGAGCGGGTCTCCAGCCGGCAGGGCCGCAGGTCCACATTCCCCAGGACGGGCGCCGTCTGGTCCTCTGCTGCTTGTTCACAAGCAGAAACGGGCAGAGTCTCAAGGACAGCCAGAGGGAGACTAGTTTTCTTTGTATACTCTTTTGTACAATGTTTTGTACACACATTTTACTTTTTCATTTAGAATGCGCTTTTTAAAAGAACCCTCACTCTGAGTCTATCAGAGATCCCGACCCCTACTGGGTCGCATTAACTGCACCCAAGGAGCCTCTGCATTATGGAAAAGGTATGTGCAAAACTGTGCCCTGCTGCCAAGATCACATTTGTGCTGGATTTAAAATCTTGGGGAGTGCCCAAACCTCACGGTCTGGGCTGCATGGCCCAGCTGGCCCCTCTGTCACTGGGCGGGCTGCCCAGCTGAACTTCCACCAATAGGAATAAACAAAGGGACGCTCCCACATTTCCCATTTGCTCAACAGGAAGCTGGTTTTGGACTTGCTGTTTTTGCCCAGACTGTGGTTGGGGGACGTTGGAGGAACCGACTTTCAGAGCGACCCCGTGAAGCAGAGCCTCCATGGGGACCAGGCGCTTGGTGTTGAAGGAGGCACAGACTAGCGTCTCACTCAAGCACTGCCCTTGCAGCTCTTGCTTAGGACAGCATAACCTCTAAGAGCCCCAAACGGAAACTCCGGCACCGTTGACCCCAGCCTGGTTTTAGTGCTGTCTCTTGGCTGTACCTCAGAGCTGGGGGACTGAGGGCTTGGGCTCGGCTTGAATTGATGACAAAGGCCAGCTGTCGTCCTGGTGATGGCCAACACTCCCCACTCCCTCCTGCCTACAGGCCTGAACTAAGCTGAGCTCCCATGGTCATGCATCCTACACTCCTCCCAGCCTGTGAGAGCCACCCCCCTGGGTCCCACCTGACAGCTGTGAGCTCAAGACCCAGCAACTGTCTCCAGGTTCCACTCCCAGGGTACCAAATGCACGTCGTACAACTCGGAGCCCCAGGCTGCCTTTCCAGACTGAGAGCTCAGGCCTGGGAGGGCAAGCCCACTGCCGTCCCCACCCCTTCCTGGCCAGGTGACTCTCAATCCACCCGAGCAGTTGCTGGTTATGGCTACATAGTAGGGACAGTAAGTCAGCGAGAGGACCCAGTCTTCCTGGTTACCTGGGCCTCCAGAGGAACAGCCCGTGTTGTGTGCTGTTTAGGATCTCAAATCCATGTTTTGCAAGCTTGTTTTGGACAAAGTTCTTTGTGGTTTGAACCTGTGTTGAGTAACTTGTGTTGATGAAATTGCTTTGATGTAAGGGTGGACGTGTTTACACACAGGAGGCCACATCGGTGTGACATTACCAAAATTGTGCTATTGAGTATTTTCCGTGCGCACACTTGGCGGAGTGACTATCACGTGACCACATTTAAACTTTAAACACCAAGAATCTGGGAGGACACATGGAGGACATTTGGTCTGGGCAAGGCTACTCTGCTGATCTAAATAGCTCTCTGAAGACCCTGGGCACTTGCCCCTGCCATGGCCAGGCCGCTCCTGGCCGCCAGCAGCAGTAAACCATGCAGCGGTCTCCAGAGGAGCAGGTGTCTGCGTCTGTCCGTGGCTGGGCTGCTCCTTGAGGGCAGTGGCATGGGCCATGTGATGGCGCCCGGAGCAGTAACCCTCGGAGCAGCCCACCTTGCCTGCCCACACCCGTGCGGCCACCTGCCGGCTTCGCGCGCAGGAGCAAGGGGCTGACCCAGCAGCTGACACCCAGCTTTCTGCTGGAAGGACTGACTCTGCTGAAAACCAGCTGGCAGGAGGGGCTCAGCAACCCAATCTGGACTTTCTTTCACACCCTGTGCCAGGAACAATAGCATAATTAACATGTTGTTGGTTTAATGTATGTTATTTCTTCCTTGGCTTATTATGGGACCTTATCCTATGTGCTTTTGGCTTGTGAAATATCATTATCATAAATGATAATTCCTGCAGTGAGCCTGTGTTAAATAAATTATTGGCAAAGACCACCCTGGGCTCTGAGCATAATTTCCCTTAACAAAGCAGTGTGAAGGAGCCTGTCTCTGCAAAGCCACCCCCAGCAGGAGGTGGAAGGTTTGTCCGTTGTCTGAGGCATCGGGCAACCACTGGCCGCTCACCCAGAACTCTCTGCTGAGCAGAGGCCTGCCTGCTACCTCCCTCGGCCATCTCCCTCCATTCCCAGTGACGGAGCGTGTAGCTGCACGCTTGGCCATGGGGAACGCACAAACTCTTTCCATCTTCCTGATGGTAGGCATGGCCACATAACCTGGCTCTAGAACTATGCATTCCAGAACCTTCCTAGAAGGAGCAAGCACCTGCCCTTGGCCCCTGTGTCTCCCCCAACCACTGCCCCCACCGCCACCACCACTGTTGGAGCCAGGACTGAGCTGGGCTCTGGCCCCCCGGGACCAGGGCATGCTGAGGTAGAGCAGGTGAGTACTGCAGGGGCTTGGGCCCCCGGGGGCGGGGGGCAGATCTCCTGCAGACCTCGACGGCCATTGCCAGCCCCTGTGAGGCCGCTCAGCCACTGCCATCTCCCGCTTCTGCTCTCCCAGATGAATGAGCCCCTGGGCCCCAGGGCAGGAGCCAGGAAACCCCACCCCAGACCAGCTCTCTCCACGGGGATCCCGACCAGCTTCAGGCACAGGCCGAGGTGGCTGGGGGCACGCTGGGAGCACATTCACCCAGGGGCACCCCTCCGAGGCACACAGCAGGCCTGGCAAGGAGGCCTGGGAGGAAGGAGGAGGTGGGGGGCCCGCTGTGTTCCGAGGGCTCTTGAGCAGGAGGAGGGATGTGGTTTTCTGGAACGTCCTCACATCTTTTGCTCCCTGCTCTCCCAGCAGGAGGACATGGGAACCCATCCCCTGGGAGCAGAGAAGGGGTGCTCAGTGTGGAGGAGGGTGGTGCTCTGGCCAGGAGGCCGCTTCTGAGGAAGGGAGGCCCATGGCCCGAGAGGGGATTGGCTGGCAGGAGGGGCCCTGCAGAGCAGGTCTGGTCCGGCGGTGGGTCTGTCCTGGCACACCTCCTGCCCATCCTCTGCAGCTGCGAGCTTGGCACGCCACGCTGCCTCCTCCCGGCAACTGCAGGCAGTGCCACCAGAACAGGTGCGGCCTGCCGTCCCTGCGCTGGCTTCAGAGCCTGCTCACCTGGGGTGCCCTTGGCTGTCTGGAGCCCCTGAGGCTGGACCTGGCATGGGCCCTCAGTGCTGCCTCATGCCCTGATCCCTTTGACTGGACTTCAGGAGCACCATCACAGACCATGTAAGGGAGGGCTCATGAGGATGCTCCCAGAGTGCCTGAGTTGATGGCCATGTCACCGGCTGTCCCTAAGCACCCTTGGGGGTCCGGATGGCAGAGGAGGGGCCTCAGGACCAAGCCCAGGGGACGGGCAAGGTCCAAGCTTGGGGTCAAGCAGAGGGTTTCAGGGTGAGAAGTGAGCCCTACCCGCGTGGAAGGCGGCTTCCAGGGCAGGGGGGGTAGGGGAGACAGGCCCTCCAAGTCTGCATTCTGACCTCCCCACAGACAGACGGCTCAATGAGAAAAGATCATTTTAAATTTCTGCCCCAGGTCACAGAACAAGTTAACAGAGTCACATCAGCGACCTGGGCCTCCAGATTTCCAGTCCGGCGTTAATTTAAATGTTAATCTGAAATCGTCACTTAAGTCACTGGAGTTTCGAGTTTATTAGCACAGGAAACAGAAGTGAGCCTCACAGGGGGCTGGTGGGTCACGTTGCCTGCCAGAGGGCGAGCCCCCTCCCGGCTGGGCCTCCAACCCCTTCCTCTGTCTGCCACCTCCCCTCTCCACCCTGGCTTCCTCTCTCGCTGAGACTGGGAAACCGGGAGGAGGCGCGTGCCCATCTCAGCAGACTGGGGACCACCGGGGGCCTGGGTGTCGGAGCCGTCTCCAGGGGCTCACGAGGGCAGGTGTGTGCACGTCTCGTCCCAGCTCTGCAGCTACCAGCAGCACACAGGTAGCCTGAAGCTGCGTGGTGAACACGGGTATTTACACAGGGCGACTGGGCACCAAGCCCCCCCCCGCCCCCACCCCCACCCAAGCATTTGTGCCCTCGAGGCTAACGAATCAGCCAGTGTTTGAGCACCTGCTGTCTTCAGGGGTATAAGCAAGGTACAAGGAAGTCCCCAGAGGGATAAGTCACAGCCCAGGCCCTCAAAGGAGCCCACACCGGACAGGGGGTCGGCGAAAATGGACGCAGATGGGAACGGGTGCCAGGCAGAGGCACCTGCTGATACCTCACCAGGTGGGGAGGGTCTTGCCTTTGGGCCAGCGGTTGAGTGAGGAACCCTGAGCCAAGCAGAGCCATGGACAGTAGCCCGCAGCCGTGGAGAGGCCACGACGCAGACCGGCATCCCAGCCTGGAGGTCCTCGGTCAGCGTCTGGGTGGGGCCCGGCTCTGCACGTGTCCTGGATGATGGCCGAGGGCACTCAAAGGCCCCCAGGCTTCCCTCCCCCCAGACGCCTGCCTCCTGCTCAGTGGGGCCCAGCTCCTTTGGGGAAGGCAAAGCCCAGATTCCCACGGTGGGGACAATGTCCTGCAGAAGAGTAACATCGCCTGTTGCCCCACCCTGTTGAGAACAGTCATTCTCCTGCAGGTGGAATGGCCAGTGCTGGAGTCTTTCTTGAAGTTCTGACCACTAGGAATCCACAGTGTTGCGGGCAGGGAGCAGTGCTGAGAGGGGAGGGAGGAAAAGAGCTGAGACCCAGGACAAGCCACACCTGTGCTGGACCCAAAGCCTGGAGCCTGGCGTGGGTCCCAGTCAGGACTGCGGGTGCAGGGGCAGCCTGGACCTGTGAGTGCCAGCCAGGTGGGCACGGAAGTGCCTGGGCTTTGGAAGCTGTCTGGCGTCCCAGCCCCCCAGGGTGCCTGGCTTCTTTCCTTCCTGCCTCCCTCCAACCTTCCCTCACCATTATGGCAGAATCGTGTCCCCAAAAGCCTATGTCCATATCCTAACCCTGATCCCTGTGAATGTGACCTCAGCTGGACATAGGGTCTTCGCAGGTGATCATGTTAAGACCAGGATCCTCATCCAGTAGGATGGGTGTCCTTATAAGAAGAGGAGAGACCCAGAGACAGATCCCCATGGACGGAAGGCATTGTGAGGACACAGAGAGAGCAGGTGACGGTGGAGACAGAGCCTGGAGTAAGGCGTCTGCAAGCCAAAGAGCCGCGGCCCCGGCAGAGGCCGGAAGAAGGACCCTCCCCGGCAGCTCCAGAGGAAATGAGGACTGGCTGATCCCTGACCTCAACAGCTGTGAGGGAATACATTCTTGTGGCTTTAGCCACCTGCCTTTAGAACGAGGAAGCTCATAGCCTCACCTCACCTGGTGCCCACACCGTACCAGGTAACAGAGACACAGCAACGCATACAGTGCCCTCAGGGGTTTACATTCGGCTGGGAAAATGGCATGAACAGGCTGAGAGCATCAGAGACGGGAGAGAGACAGTCCCAGGAAACACGAGGTTTGGGCTCCAGGGAAGCCCACGAGGAGCTACACTGAGCTCCGTAACTCCAGCTCCGAGGACACACAGGGGTTGGCCAGGCTGCGACGGGGAGGGACCCACCGCTAAGAGGAGGGATGGGAGGCAGTGAGCCAGAGGAAGAGTATTTGAGCAACGGAAAGATATTATTTAGCAAGAGTACTCCTATCATTTTTTCTAATTCAATTTTATATTGCAATTATTTTCTCTTATGTGATTTGCTTCATAATGGTGACTAGTTTTTAAACTGTTCCATTATATCCCGCAAATAGATGTACCTTAATTTCCTTAACTTTTCTATCTGTGCCTATTAGGTTGTTTCAAATGCTTAAAAGAAGTATATGTTAGCCTCACAAATCATCCTCAACTGCAAAATATCTGCCTTTTCCAGTTAGCCTGGGGCAGTATTGTGTGTTCGATCATTCCACAAACGTTTGGGTGTAAGTCTCGTCTAGGCACCACCCTGGGTGCAGGAGGGCCATGGTGGGGGTGGGTGCCGACTGGCCCGAAAGGACCCCTTCCCATGCTCTGAGTGCCTGTGTGACAGAAGAGGTCACAAAACATGAGCACGGCCTCTTGCTTTCCTCCCGTTCCCCACCCTGAGTCTGGGCTGGCCCATGGCCCACGTGACCCATGGACTGTAGGTGCTGTATGCATTCCAAAGCCGGGCCTCGGGGGCCTTGCACTTTCCCCTTTGCCCTTCTGGAACGTGTTGGCCCTTGTGGGGAGCCCAGGTGGTGTGACTGGGTGATGACAGGCCCTATGGGAATTGGGACCAGGCAAGAGCCCCCCAGGGCCCCAGACTGGAGGGAATTTCCCAGACCCTTCAGCCCAAGCGAGCTGCTGCAGGAGGGCCTCGCACAGGTCAGCACAGGTGAGCCCAGCAGCGGGCCACTGGGCCACCAGGCCACCAGGCCTGGGAGAGCAAGTGGCTCACATTCAGGCCTCTGAGGCGGGATGGGTTGCACGGGTTGGCGGGCTGGCCCTTTCAGAGCAGAGCGAAGGTTTCCCTGAGAAAGGCCTGGGGCATCTGCCTCAGAGAATCCACCACTGCCTCAGAGTAGACATCTTCCAGGCAAACAGAGGCAAACAGCATGTGCAGAACACCCAGGAGAAAGGTGAAATGTGAGTCTGGAAGAGAAAAAGCAACAGCCATTCTCCTGAGGAGTGTGGGCAGGGCATAGCCTGTGCGAAGCCTGCCAGGGCAGGGCCGGACCAGGCAGAGGTGGAAGTGTGGCTTTACTCTAAGCCACGTAGAGCCACTGCAGCAGTTTGAATAAGGTGGGACTTGAGATTTGCATTTTTCAAAAATCATTTAGCCTGCAGTTAGGACAAGAGACAAGAGGGCACCAGGTGTGCACAGGCATGCTAGCTGACAGGCTACCGCGACCGTCCTGGCGACAGGTGACTGCGGCTTGGGTAACAGTAATGGTGAAGGAGAGGCAAGGAAGTCATAAATTCAAGAGCTCTTTGGACACTAAAATCAATAGGATTGGCGACAATTAGATGCACAGGTGGGGCAGACCCTGCTGGTTGCTTCCCAACCACCATTCAGTTCCTCTTCCTTCTCCTGTATTAATAAAACACCACTCATGTCAGTTATTGGCAGGTATCCATTCGTGTCAGCTTCTGGCTTTTTCCCAGTTCAAGCCACCCGCAGTAATTCCACACACGTTGCCAGTTATTGGTTTGGATTGTAATTCTGGCCAATGACACCTGGGGAGAGGGCTTTCCTCTCTTTTACAAAACAGAAACATGCAGGAACATTCCAACGCCTCCCTCTTGCCTGCGTACAGCATCGCCTGCCGGGGACAGCTGGAAACGTGGCCATCCTGGGGAGGAGCCAGCCTAAGCTTGAGACCAGCGAGCTGAGCAGGTGCGGAGGCCGCCACGGGCTGCCCTACCTCCTGACTTCTCACATGGGATCTAATCCATTTTGTCCTTACCGCTGGAGCCATTTTGAGTTACGGACGGTGTCACTTGCTTCCTGAGCTAGGGGAAGGCTCCTGGGCTGCTGTAGCAGGGCACCGCAGACAGGTGGCTTAAACAACAGAGACTTACTGTCCCGTGGTCCGGAGGCTGGAGGCCCAAGGTCAGGATGCCGGCAGGGCTGTCTCCTTGGCGGCCTCTTCTTGGCATCTGTGTGGCCGTCTGCTCCCTCTGTGCTCACAGGGTCTCTCCTCTGTGCACACACAGGTCTGTGTCTAAATTTCCTCTTCTTATAAGGAGACCAGTCACATGGGATTGTGAGCTAATGAGGATACTTCATGGGTCGTTGATTATAACCCTAATCCTCATTCTAACCCTAAAGAGCTCATTTCACTTAATTAACCTTTTCTAGGACCTTATCTCCAGCGATTACCTTCAGAGGTACCAGGGAGTTAGGACTTCAGCATACGAATTCGGGGGGAACGCAGTTTGGCAATAAGGTGAAAGTTGACGTGCACATATGGGGATGCCCACAGCCTGTTGCCTAAGTCAGCCCCGCAGAGACACCCCGGCTCTCCTTTAACTTCTTTGCAGCCCCTGGACTTCCTGCGGGCTTGTGAGATGTCCCCAATCTTCAGCTTCCACTCCAACACCTAGTTACAGACGAGTGTTTCCTCCCCTGTCCACTTGTATTTGTGAGGAAAATGTGCACAGGCCCCCTGCAGACTCCCTCCTGCTCTCTTCTGCCCTGGCCCGGGCTGGCCGCTGGCCTGGAAGGAAAATGGCTCTGTTTGGCTTAGACCAATAGCCATGTGTTCTCTGGGGCTGGGAAGGGCACGACCTGTCCTGAAGGGCGACGCCCAGGGTTTGTTAGCAAGGACGTGCCCCGCTCGCAGCCCCGGCCAGGCCTGGCCTCGCCTCCACATCTCAGCTGCCAGCGCAGGGCCGTGTTCAGCAGGGCAGCAGGTGGGCAGGGGCGCTGGAAGGGGGGCCCACCAGCTGGAGCCGAGACAAAGCCCCACCCGCAGGCTCTTTAACGCTATTGGCCGTCCGTCTCCCCGCCACCACATCGCCACGGCAACCCAGCCACGTGAGCGGTGCCCCATCGAGTTTTAACCCAAATTATATTTTCCAGGCCTAGAATCTGAGGCACTGTGAGGAGAACTCATTCTAACGACTTTGGGTGCCCTGGTGTGGGGTGAAGATGAGACACTGGGACAGGCAAGGGAGACCTTGTGAATAGTATTTTTCATGGCAGGGACAAACCCTGGTGACTCAGAACCCAAAGACAGGCATTTTCTTTCTGCATTCTTTTAAGAAAAAGAAGCAATACCAAGATTTGTCGGTGGTAGTGTTTGTTTTCCGGGGACTATTCCCGCTCCACCCTGACTCTGTTTACCTCGTCTCAGCCAGTCATCCTTCACGTGCAGGATAACGGCCTTTAGCTGTCACGGGAACAGATCGTGATGCGGTTCACTCCGGGAGAACTATGGGTGGGCGCACAGCTGGTAGATCTCTGCTACTAACACAGAGAGAGGGTCCCCGGCTGGCCTTCAGCTAACCAGGAAACCAATCAACCAAAATGCCATTTCAATCTCACTGATGTTCTCTTTCTTTCATTCAGGTAATTCTCACTTGAGTGCTACGTGCCCTGAGTACTAAATTTCTCTGCAAAAAAGCATAAAACAGGCTCTCTGTCACTTACCTATTTTCCCAAGGCACAAGGCAGAGCTATTTGAGTGGGTCCCTTTAACTTAACCCATCTGTGATGTGACTGAAGACCACTACCTCTAGGACTGCCCATGCGGGAGCCGGACAGACATGCCGGGGATAGCAGCTTTCATCTGAGGAAGCCAGGGAGCATTTTGTCAGCGGATGGGCAGCGCCATTACATGGCTCTTAGGAAGCTGGCATTTCCAGAGCAGCAACACAAACTGCCCTCAGCAGGCACAGGCTCATTGTCCTCTGTGGACACAGACAGGCCTGCAGAGGGCTACAGGGGAGGCCCGCAAGCCCCTGCGGCCCAGGCCCTGGGTTGGGAGCCACGCTGACTCTCTATCAAGCAAGGACTGTACACTTTAAGGTGCAGACATGCAGGCAAGGCCCAGAGCGATGGGATCTGGGGCCTTTTCAGAGGAACCACTCACATCCCAGATAGCTCTTGCTGGAATATTTGCCAAAGGTGTCGGAATCTGTGCACCATGGTCACAGAGGCTGGCCGAAAAATGTATGTCTGTTCAAAAAGCCACATGACAAGCCAGCTCTCAAGAAAGCCTGAAGATTCCCACAACTGATGTCAAAAAAGGGGTCCACTCAGGGCAGAGGGAAGGTGGCAGGAGAGAGGTGGATGGTCAGAAGCAGTGGGGACAAAGGGGCCACCGGGCCAGGCGTTTGGGCTCAACTCCCCCAACCAGCCCCTCGTGGGACATTCCCCTCGGACTGAGAGCTTCACGGGACACCTCCACCAGCAGCCGTTTCTGGAAACAAAAGGTGTGCAGGTGTGTTTTCTTACTCAGGATAAGCAACCATTGTGTTTTTAAGCATAGATTCAAACCTGAGGAAAAAAATACTTTAAAAGCAGGGAGAAGACCCATTGAATCGCCATGGCTCGTGCTTTGTGTATGGTTTCTACTTTTAAATCGAGCGCAGAGGGCTCTGGGGAAAACTCACACATCAGTGCCACCACCATTAATGTCGCTCTTTGAGTGCCCGTGAGGACGATTCTCAGAACACAGAACTCGCCGTTGCCTTAATTTAGGCGCGTGGAAGCCGCCTATACACCAGCATACTGTTCTACTCAGAGGGGGTGTGAGCAAGGGGCGCAAGGTGAGGGGCCGCCCTGAGGGATGGGCGGGAGGAAGAGGATGGTCCTCACTTGGCAAAGCCCTGTTTTAACTCTGGGAAAAAGATAAGCCTGGGGTCAGGGAGATGCGTCGAGCAGCGACTGGGTTACTGTCCCCATTCTTCCAACCTGCTGTCCCCTCCCACACCCCACTCCGTGCCCTTTGCTACATAACCTTGCAGCTCCTCCCAGCCCTTCCCTTGACGGTGGGCTCAGCTGCCTGCCTCGGCCACGGGCTAAGGCATAAGCGACAATCTGTCAGCTCTGAGCTTGGGCCTGCCGAGGCGTCCCGTGTCTCCACCTGCACTCTTGTGCCAAAACCCTTTCCAGAGAAGAAATGTCCCAACAGCCCATTGGTCAGAGGAGGAGGAATCACATCCTACCTGTCAGAGCTGTCTGTGGAGCCCCAGTGCCGGGCAAGCTCGGGAGAAGAATGCCACCGAGGTGCCCCTGTGGCTGTTTCTTAGGCACCATCAGTGGACTGACACGGGTTAGAAAAAAGGGTGTGCGAATGGGGAATGAGGAGCGGGACATTAAGGCCGTACAAGGGAATTGGTTAGACAGTCATCTCGTCCTCCCAGATATTTCACTGGTCACATTTAGGAAACACTCTCTTTTTGTTACGTATGTCCAAATAACTAAGGATGGAGAACTGAGAGGCTGGGAGTGGATGCTCGATGCTGGTATGTTCCGCTTTCTTTCAGATCTGGTGGCCTCGACCACACAGGGAAGATGGGCATGCAGAAGGACCCGAAAACGCTGCTGTTCCCTTTACACAAACGAGGGCGGTCTGTGTCGGTGGGCTCAGCCTTGCCGTGCTGCCGCGTTGGCATCCGGGGCCGGGCTTGCGCCTGGTGTGCCTGTGGTTCCGGCACGTGGCGGGCAGCGCTCTCCGGCTGCATGGCTCTGGCTGGCACCAAGCGGCACCTTGACCAGCAAGCTGTGAGCTGGTGTCGCCCGTGTTCAAGCACCTAAGTCCTGGCCAGGACCCGCCTGAGCTCCTGAGCACGTTGTGCCGTGACAGCCTGCACTGTTCTCCGTGCTGCCATGGGCCGAGCCCAAGTGAGCACGAAGCTCCAAAGGTCTGGGGTTCATTTGTCACCACAGACATGTGAATTCACCTGCCATGTGGAAAAAAAGGATGAGACCCATGATTCTGAGAATAAAACCAAAATGACACGAAGGCTCATACACCCCTGGGCTTACTGCCTGGCTGAAGGGATCCTCAGGGGAAGAAGACCCCCCAGCCCAGAACCAGGGCTCCACCAGGCCCATTTGGGGAAACAGAAACTCTAAGGGGCCCAAGAAGTCGTGTGTTAGGGCTTCTGGGCAGGTGACCCACAGAAGTCCAGACATGCAGAACACGGGTGTCTGTGACCCCAGGTCCTGGGACACAGCCTGACAGGGCCGCAGGGGCGGGGCCAGTGCTCTGGCAGCCACCTGTGCTCTGTGAGCGCTCTGCTGTGCCCACCTCGAGATCCTTACTGACCTGTGAACAGGCCTGAATCTCCGTTTCCCACCGGGCCTCAAATAAGAGCCAGCCAGTCCCCTCAGAAGGACTAAGTGACCAACAGCTGACTGCCAATCAGAACAGGGGTCAAAGCAGAAGGCCACCCCCAGGCCAAGCCAGGTTGGAACCCCGGCTCAGGAAAGAGCCCTGTGAACAAAATGAAAGCTCCTGTGGCCGGGATTCTCCCCTGGCCTGGTCGGCTTGCTCATGACACACGTGTGGGCAATACATTGTTACTGACTCTACAAAAAGAGCTCCGCCCAGTGCTCTGGGCTGCACGGCTGCAGAAGAGCAGAGGCTGGAGTGGTGGCAGCACCGAGGACAGAGACTGAGACGGCTGCGGGGCCAGAGAGGCCCAGAGGCAGAGAGCGGCTTGCTGTGTGCAGACTCTCTGAGTGGACGGGATTCTAGTGACTGACCTGCCCATGGGAATCAAGTTGGATATAAACCCTTTCAGCCCAAGAACTTTCCATTGTCATTTTTCAATCTCACCAAATCAAGAGTGGCCTTGCCTGGGGCTGAAACCCACTGGCGAGGCAGGCCCAAGGCCAGGTGAGGCAGCGGCCAAGCTCGGGACTCCCGACAGCAGGCGGACCAGATGCCCCAAGGGAGTGGGGGCCCCCACAGCCCAGGACAGCCCCCCAGAGCACCCTCAGCGTGCTGGCACCTCCGAGTCCTCACGCCCTCCCTGTGAACAGGCAGTGTCACCCCTTGTCCTATGGAGGACCACCTGAAATCTCCACACTGTAGAGAAGCCGGGCAGGAAGGGGCAGGGACAGCGGAAAGATGACATCCAGCTGCCTGCGCGCGGACCAGACAGCAGTGGGGGCAGTTCCAGGCAGTGCCCGTTTTCAGGCGGGAGGAAGGCAGGGCCCGTAGACAGGGACACCTGCATCCGGGCAGCTCTGCATCACAGCAGCCATGAGGTGTGTTTCTCAGTGGAAGGCCGAGGATGGTGAGGTCTCCAGTCCCGTCAGGGTGTGTGGCCATGTCACCAGGTTGCTCTTCTCTCAGAGGGTTGCCTACGAGTCGCCCCCTTCAGGAAGGTAATTGGACCCAGCAGGCCTTACCATCACCTAATTCTGGATGAACTTGTTAAAGTGTTTTCAGTGCGATGAAAACATTGGATCAATTCCTGGCAGTGATCTTCGTCATTAAATCGATAGCCGGTGTGCTCCATCAGGCTGATGGCTGACACGTGCCCAGAAGTCGGCTAACAATGCAGTCTCCACAAAGAGATGCGCGGGGCAGGGGGAGACAGCGACCTGCTCAGTCTTCAACCAAGGGAGAAGAGGACAGGAGAGGCGGCTGTCTCCAGGTGCAGTGTCCTGACACCAGGGCGAGGATGGAGGTGGGTCATTAAGGGTGGAATTTGCGGGGATCACTTGAGCGGCTGGGCGAGGCCAGGTCTTCACTGTGTCTGCAGCGCTCACACCCAGTAGGATTCTCACCATTTACTCCACCTTCTTCTCCCCACATGAGACACACACACCCAGAAAGGGCGGGTGAGAGGGAACCCTCTAACAGGGCTCACTTGGAGCCCAGGGGGAGCCAGGCAGCTCCAGCAGCAGCTGACCCACCCACCAAGAGGTGAGGGTTTGGGGAATGCTAAACTGGGTCCAGCTGTGCATTTTTCAGGTTTCTAAGTGGGCGTGAATTAGTAAGAGAAAGGAGAGTGCTCCAGGCTGTGCCAGGCCTGTTTTGGTGTCCGTCCTGAGCCTCCTTGCGCCATTTCCCTCATCGAAGCCCAGCATGCCTGCCCAGAGCCCGCCGCCCGCTCCTCTGTAAGGGGTCCCACGCCCTGGTGCGCATCACAACGTTCCTGCTCCTGTGGAGCTTTGGCTCCGGTGGGCTGATGAGAACTCACCGTTAAAGGCATGGAGACATCACACTGCAGCCTTTGTGCAGAAAGAAGCAGGTTTTGAGATAGGAAGTCATTAGGGAAATCTCTCTTAGAGAAGGTAATTGTGGAAGCATATTTATGTTACAGAAGGTACTGCTTAGTATTGGTAACAAAAAGACCCCAGATGGGATGGCTTAGATAAGGTGAAGCATGTTCCAGAGGGTCCGAGTTCAGAGGTGACACGTCCAGGGCTGGCAGGTGGCTTCACCTTGGACACGAGGCTTCCCGTTGTGGTCCAGGGAGGCTCCCCAGCAGGGCGGGCAAAGGAATGGGAAGGAAGACAAGGAGCCCGGAATGTGGCAGACATCATCGCCGCTCACATACCCCGTGGGCAGCCAGTGGCACAGAGGCTGGGAAGTGTAGCCTTCATCAGAGGGGGGCATGTGCCCTGGGAAACCCGGACTGGGGTGGGTATTCAGGCACCAAAAGGACAAGGTAACCTGCAATCTGCAGCCTCTCAAAAGCCTGATTATGATCTAAAGGATGAGCTTGGGACAGCCATGAGAAGAACATTCCAGAAGAGGATCAGAGCAAAAGCCCTGTGGCAGGTAGGGCCCTGAGCTGGGCGACAGTGGGCAGAGGCTCAGGCGTGTTAGCACCGAGCTGGGCCGGGCCCTGGCCAGAGGTGTGGGAGGTGAGGCCAATGGCCTGAAGGCTCCCCAAGCCATAACAAGGCCTTTGATTTTCTTGGGTTTTTACTCTGAGAGCATCAGCGAGCCACCGAAGCCTTCAAGAACGGGACCGCAATAAATAAAAGGCCACCCTGGCTGTGTGTGGAGAACAGGTGGGAGGTAGCAGGGCGGGAAGTGGGAGCCAGTTAGGGGCTGCCTGCTGGGTGGTGTGGCAATGGCCACAGATGCTCTTGGAGTGGGCCAGCCGGGACCCGGGACCAGGGGACGCGCAGATCCTGGGAGCGAAGCCTGGGCTCGCCTTATCCGGCCGCCCAGTGGAAGGTGAGGCCGTTCAGCGAGTCGGGAGGAAGCAGCAGATGGTTGAGATGGTCTCAGACTTGTAGGTAGGCTCGTGGTGGGCATTTGTACACATTGCTCTGAACTCAAGGGAAAGGCAGGGTGGTGGGGGGGAACACTGGAACGGGTGGCATGTAAGTGACAGTGCTGGGAACTGGCTACGATGACCGAAACTGAGCGAGGTGGTGGATTCACCTAATGAAAGATGACATCCTGGGCGCAGGTTGGAGTGGAGCGGGCTCTTTCTTTTCCGGGCAGGGGACTCACCCACAGACAGGCCTCCGGAGGATGGTAAGACCTCGGGCTTTCTGCTGCCTCTTCCTGCTTCAGCGCAGCAGGGAAGAAAGGGGCCTCCCTTGGGAGGGAGGGAATTAAGATTAAGGATCTTAAGTTCTTGCTACCCCAAGTGGGGCTCAGCCCTTGCTGGTGACAGAGAAAGGATGGGGACATGTGGTACCAACAGCCTAAGAGACAGTGGCTCCTCACCAGGCCAGCTCAGCACCTACCAGGCTGGGGCTGGGCTGTATTGCCCCAGGCTGCCCCAGAGACAGGCCCTCAGCACCCTATGCCCCACGCCTCGTGGGGCCAGCTGGGTGACTTTGTCTTTTATTCCAAGTGGCCAGGCAACCAGGGCTGCAGCTTGGGTCAGGCTACCCAAGCTCCTGCACCATGGCCTGACACTCTGGGGTTGAGCACCACAGCCAAAAATTAAGTACCAGCTATTTAAAACACACACTTGTTTTTAAAAAAGTGTCTTGTATGGGAGAATATATTTGTAAATGACATATCTGACAAGGCGTTAACATCCAAAATATATAAAGAACTCACACGCCTCAACACCCAAAAAGCAAATAACCTGATTAAAAAATGAGCGGAGGATATAAACAGACACTTCTCCAAAGAAGAAATTCAGATGGGCAACAGGCACATGAAAAGATGCTCCACATTGCTAATTATCAGGGAAATGCAAATTAAAACCACAATAAGATAGCACCTCACACCAGTTAGGATGACCAACATAGAAAAGACTAGGAACAACAAATGCTGGCGAGGATGCAGAGAAAGGGGAACCCTCCTACACTACTGGTAGGAATGTAAGCTAGTTCAACCATTGTGGAAAGCAATATGGAGGTTCCTCAAAAAACTAAAAATAGAAATACCATTTGACCCAGGAATTCCACTCCTAGGAATCTACCCAAAGAAAACAACTTCTCAGATTCAAAAAGACATATGCCCTATGTTTATCGCAGCACTATTTACAATAGCCAAGAAATGGAAGCAACCTAAGTGTCCATCAGTAGATGAATGGATAAAGAAGAGGTGGTACATATACACAATGGAATATTATACAGCCATAAGAAGAAAACAAATACTACCATTTGCAACAACATGGATGGAGCTAGAGGGTATTATGCTCAGTGAAATAAGCCAAGCCGAAAAAGACAAGTATCAAATGATTTCACTCATATGTGGAGTATAAGAACAAAGAAAAAAACTGAAGGAACAAAACAGCAGCAGACTCACAGAACCCAAGAATGGACTAATAGTTACCAAAGGGAAAGGGACTGGGGAGGATGGGTGGGAAGGGAGGGACAAGGGGGAAAAAGGAGCATTACGATTAGCAGATGTAATGTTAGGGGGGGGGAGGGGCTGTACAACTCAGAGAAGACAAGTAGTGATTCTATAGCATCTCACTACACTGATGGACAGTGACTGTAATGGGGTTGGTGGGGGGACCTGATGAAGGGGGTAGTTTAATCACCATAATATTGCACATTGTAATTGTAGATTAATGATACCAAAATAAACTTAAAAAAGACATATGCACCCCTTGTTTATTGCAGCACTTTTACAATAGCCAAGATCTGGAAGCAACCTAAGTGTCCATCAGTAGATGAATGGATAAAGAAGAGTGGTACATATACACAATGGAATATTATTCAGCCATAAGAAGAAACAAATCCTACCATTTGCAACAACATGGATGGAGCTAGAGAGTATTATGCTCAGTGAAATAAGCCAAGCCGAAAAGACAAGTATCAAATGATTTCACTCATATGTGGAGTATAAGAACAAAGAAAAAAACTGAAGGAACAAAACAGCAGCAGACTCACAGAACCCAAGAACGGACTAATAGTTACCAAAGGGAAAGGGACTGGGGAGGATGGGTGGGAAGGGAGGGATAAGGGGGAAAAAGGGGCATTACGATGAGCACATGTAATGTTAGGAGGGCATGGGGAGGGCTGTACAACCCAGAGAAGACAAGTAGTGACTCCATAGCATCTCACTATGCTGATGGACAGTGACTGTAATGGGGTTGGTGGGGGGGACCTGATAAAGGGGGTAGTTTAATAACCATAATATTGCACATGTAATTGTAGATTAATGATACCAAAATAAACTATAAAAAAAAGAGTGTATATCGATGATACCTTGATTAAAAAAAAAAGCGTGTCTCACACTGTTTTATTGCAGCAAAATTGCATCAGCCAGTTTTGCAGCGAAGGCCCACAGGCTTCACTGCTGCTCTATGGGGCTGCCTGGTAAAAGAAGGAGTCAGGGCTCCAGGACAGCTTCTGCTTCCTGCGGCTGAGGCACGGTGCGGGTGATCATCTAACCAGGGGCCTTGTCCTAGTCAGGGGACCGCCAGGGGCTCACCTGTGGAGTGTGACTAATTCCGGAGCACTTCCAGGTGGGCAAAGGAGAGCCAGCTCTGGCGGAGCAGGGGCAGGGTAGTTACCGGAAGTCCCCAGGAGACCTGGCCGCAAGGGCCCTGGAGGAGCAGTTGCAGAGCGGGCAGGGCTGGGCTCTGCTGCCCAGCTGAGGGCCCAGGGTGGCTGCCGGGCTTGGCCATGTGGAAGCCAGGGTGGGGGCGTGGGCTCTCCCCTGGACTCAGTCGTTTTCATGTCCCCATTTGCCTTGACATTGTCAGTGTCTTCGCGCACCTTGTTTTTCCTACCGCTTCTCCCCACAACAATTCATAATTTCTATCTCCACAGCACCCAGACGCACTCCCAGGTGTGTTTCTTGGCGGCTGGCATCATTCAGAGATGCGAGGTGACACAGTTCCAGAGCGCAGGCCACAACAGAGCTAGGCTGTGTGGGCCAGATCCCCGCCCGGCCCAGTACTAGCTGAATGGCCCGACCTGGGGCAACACTTAGGTTCTGCTTTGGTTTCGTCATCTGTCGAACGTGGATAATAACTGAGTCCTCCCAAAACAAAGGAGTGGGGTTGGACAGCAGGGAAGTGAGCAAAGAGGATGCATAAATGTGGGCAGCTGGGGTTCCGTCCTGAGAACCCCAGACACTGTACAGAGCAGGGCTGGGCAAGTTTCAGCCCACACACCCAATTTGGCCCACCACCTGATTTTATAAATTAAGTTTCTTGGAACACAGACATTTGTTTGCATGTTCTCCATGTTCCAGGCGTCAGGTGAGGCCGAAGAGGCCAGCAGGGTTAAACAGGTCGGAGGCCCCACCACCTCCCAGGGCTGTGACAGGGTGAGTGGGGCAGTCCAGCCTGAACGCTTCCGCAGTGCGCCAGAAAGCTGGGCACAAAAGTTAGGATGTCAGATGTCAGAACCTGCCAAGAACAGCCTAATGCCGCAGAAGGGTCTCAGAGGTGGGGTCACAACCTGTATATTCCAGGAGAGGAGCCACATTCAGGACAGTCATTCCCCAAAGAGCCTCTCTTGCGTGAAAAGGGACAATGGTTAGTGGAAAAGTGGCAAAGAATGTTTATTTCATGCATTTTTATTGCCGATATTGCTCCTAGCATGAGGGTGGCAGGTGGCTTCCTTCCCTGGGTGGGGCAGGTTTCTGTACTCTCGTTTGCAAGGCAAAATCAGGAGGTGGCCACGGGGTGCAGAGCAGCCCCCTCACTTCAGCAGTTAGTGTTCAGGGCCGTTTGCGTGAGAGAGTGGGAGTCAGCCAAATGGAAGGGGTCACCCTCTCCCAGTGTTCCCCAGATGGGTTTGCTGCAAAGGGAAGGAAACCCGAAGAGGCTTAAAAAGAGGAAAATGGAATGAGAGTGAGCAAAGGGAAAGAGATGAGATGGTGAGAGAAGGGTTTCACCTGCAGGGCTGGATGGGTAAAGCTGTGCCCACCGAGGCCGTCACCGCACCTGGTGCTCAGTCTCTTTCCAGCTCCCCCTCTCCAGTTCCCACAGCGACACCCACGCCTTGAGACCAACTTCCTGACTCCCCACCCTAAACTTCTACGGGCTTTCACTCTTGCACCCGCCGGCCGTGCCCCAAGCCCTGCCCCTTAGAACTCAACAAGAAAGGGTTATTTTTAAAATGTATCTAATATTGTATACATTTTCTAAAGCACTTTTGTATCCTATGTATAGTTTTGAGACAGAGCATACATAAGCAGAAGCTTTACTCCATCCTTCCCAGCCCCCCGGGGCTTTTCTACTCCCGGAGCACACCCCCTGCAGGCCACACCCCTCCGCCGTAGGCCCTGGACCAACCCAGCGGCCCACTCTATCTGCCGTCCGTTCTGTGCTTCTGTTGAAGAGACAGATCTATTGCCAAAAAGAATTTTGAAAAACATAGCTCTAGACCTCTCTTTTTGTCAGAACTTGCTCATTCTGTGTCTTTTCCCCTCGGCGCCCAGCTCTGCCCTAGACCATCTGACAAGCTATCTTTGTTTCTCTTCAAGAAGTAAAGTGTCCCCCAGGCTGGGTGACATGGCTGCATTTCAGCAGGAAATTTCTGGAGAAGATGCTTTAGAAAAATGAGATCAGGCACTGGGTCGCGATGAAGGAAGACATATTTGGGATCAGAGGGAACTTTTGCTCCATATTAAATCACCCCACCGTGGGGGTCCCTGCTGACCGCGCTTGTGGGGTGGGGTGGGACCCACTCTGAGGCTGTGTGGGAAAGGCCCCGCGGACAGCAAGATGCTGGGTGCTCTGAGCTGCGCACACCTCCTCCACATTGCTTCCAGCCCTCCCTCCTCAGCCCACCGCCGAAGGCCCGTCTCCACCCTGGGCTCACAGGCCGTGCGGGCTCCGGCACCTTGTTCCCTCACAGTGAGACAGGGACCACAGGTGTGGTCAGAGTGGGTGAGGGCCTCTGGAAAACGGAAGGCAGGAGATTTACAGTCAGAGTGATGTAACAATGTGCAAAGAAGTCCCTATCAAAACTCTCTGTTAAGCATTATGCAAAGTCAAGATCACACTAGTTCTCTAGGGTAAAGATACCAGACTAGGAATAAAGACATCTTCAGCGAGATCAGTTAAAGCTCAAAAGGCCAGGAGCAACTTGGCCTGGAATGTCTGAGTGTTCTGCAAACAAAGAAGGGTATCTCAGCATAAGCCATGACCTCACTGTATCTCAACTATAAACAGCCCTAGCAAACAGACAACAACCCAGCCCACCTTGCGGGCAGGGCAGGTGGTACAAGTCTGCACCCCTAGCCCTTGCCACATTCCTGAAAATCCTCAACTGACTATAAATCCCCCAGACAACACAACAACACGGGCTCTCTGGTCCCTTCCTGGCGTCAGCCAGGAGCTCTGTCCTTTTGCTTTATCTCTAAATAAAAGCCTCTACTTTGCTCTCCTACCTTGGGTGTTTGCTAAGTTCATTCTTCAGCTCCGTGAACAAGAACCCCGCATCAACAGTGTACCTGCCGGGTTCCCTCCACTGTCTGGGCCAGTCTGGTGAGGCCAGCACAGGTCAGAGAAGTGGCCTCTACCAGGTCAGAGCTCAGACAGGCCAGTGGCCTCATCCACCCGGAGGCCCCAGGGCCATGTGATGGGGCCACAGGACGCAAAGAGGCAAACTAAAGCTAGACAACCCTGGGAGTGCAGAGCTGTGGGAAGCTGCAGGCCGCTGGGCCAGTGCTGGGAGCCTCTTCCATACAAGCACCTAGTTCCCAGCACAGCCAGCAGGCATCGCCCTTCCGCACTCAGCCCCTGCTCCTCACCGGATCACCGGGCCTCACCTACCATGCCCAGGACTGTGGGTGATGGCGAGAAGGCTCCTTCTGCCTTCTGTCCTCCAAACAACTGAAAGACCAAGACCACCTGTGGATTCTTCCTTCCAGAGGGCAAACTGGCAGCCAGAAACACCTGGGGGTGAATTTACTCAAACCGATGGTAACTAATGGGTGCTCAGTAACTAGAAGTCCTGTGAGAGATGCCACCGCAGAGCTCCAGGCAGTCCTGCCAGCCTGCCTGAGACAGCATGCCCAAGCTCACCCCAAAAACGAGGCTCTGGGAGGAGAAATGACTGCCCCCCAGCCAGGGTGGGCAGGGGTTCTCAGCTACCTCGGCCCAGAGCTGGGCTGGGACGAGCAGAGCCCTGGGGGCTTTTCCTCCCGGTGCCCAGGACAGGAAGGGGCGGTCCAGCGGCTGCCCCATGGGGCGGAGTAGGGGGTGCCGGGCCCAACTCACCTCCGCAGAGCACGCTGGGGTCTTGGGTGCTCTGGGTGGGTGTCAGCCATGCCATCAGAGCCAGCAGGACAGCAGGCAGCAGCCAGGGCCCCATGCCGGCAGCCAGCCTCTCCCATGCCATCTGACCGCCAGGCCCACAGGGAGGACAGCCGCAGCCCTGCTGCCTGGAGACCAGCACCACCCTCTGCGCTGCACCTGTGCCTTCATCCAAGTGTGCGGCTGCCTGGGCCCCGCCCCACCGCTGCCTCCAGCCCCACCCTTAACCCTGTCCTCTCTCCTGGGCCAGTCCCCACCCCCAACCCTGTGCCCAATCCAGTCCCCACCCCTGTCCCAATCCCCACCCCATTCCTGTCCCCAACCCTGTCCCCACTCCAGTCCCCACCCCTGCCCCTGTCCCCAGTCCCCATCTCCATCCCAGGTCCCCAGCCTCCATCCCTTCCCTGGCCCATCCCCTGTCCTCTGCATCAGCTGCTCAGTTTCTGGTAAGGCAGCCTGTGTGAGCTGAGCTGCTCTGGTGCACAGACCCCCCAGGGCAGGTCCTCACCCTGCAGGGAACAGTGTGTGGCCACACTGGTCATCTGACCCCTGCACAACTCATCCTTAATGCTGCTACCACAAGCTGAGGGCATGTCCTCCTGGGGTTCCGAGAAGCCCCAGGTGCTGGTCACCGCCCTGAAGACCTCCTTCTCAGGCTCCCACGGGGACACCTGCCCTTTCTGCTCCCCAGACCCACCCTATCCTCCCACCTCACTCTCCACTGCCCCCTGTCCTCTTGCATTAGGCCTGTCCCTTCTTCTCTTTCCCCCACTCTCCCCATTATTACCAGAGGTAAATTTTATCAGAGTGACCCTTCTGTAGGGCAGGGCAAACCTCAAATCACCAAACATCTGCTCTGCTTTTCTTCCTGTGAGTTTCCCTCCTCCCGTCTGAAGCCCCAGGCCCCTGACCCATTCTTCAGCTCAGGATGGCATAGACCCCCTCACTTTCCCTCTCTGTCTCTGAACCCCTTGTGTATGTGGGGTGCCCATATGTACAAAATTAAATTTGATTTCTGTTGTTAATATGTCTCACATCAATTTAATTCTTAGACCAGCAAGAAGAACCTGTGAAGGATAGAGGAAAGTTGTTCCCACCAGCCCGCAGCAGTGTCAGGTTAGCAGGGCTCAAAGAACGGAGCTTTGGTTTTCATAAATAATAGCCTAGTATGTCATTACACTAGTAGTTATATATCACATAAACTCACCTTTCACTCACACAGTGTTCCATTCCACAGATAGGAAACTGAGCCTAAAAGTGATGTGGACATTTGTTCAGCAGCACTGGTTTGCATGCTTAGTGCCATGGCTTTATTTTCACGAGGGCAGCAGTGTGCCTAGCTGACAGATTCCTAGACTAAGTTCTGGCCAGTGAGAAGGAAGCAGAAGGACTTGGGTGGGACTTCTGAGAAGCTCATTAAAAGTGGGAAGACGGTTACAAGTGGGTCCTTCTAACTGTCCTTTGGTCTTCTTGCTTCCTCCCTGGAATGCATATCTGATGGCTGGAACTCCTGCAGGCATCCTAGACCCTGAAGCAGCCTTGAGGCTGGAAGGCGGAGAGCAGATGCAGAGCAAGAACCCAGTAGTATGGATTCTGAGGCCTTCACGGAGCTTTCACCCCAGCCTGTAACTAATGCCTTTGGCCTTCTTTTAAAATAAGAAGAAATTCATTTCCACTGGGTTTAAGCCACTGCTATTGTTAGTTCATGTTACTAGAAGCTGAATGAAATTCCTAACTAGAAAAGCAGAGAGGTGGTTATTTCCCCCTCCTGCCAGATATCTCCTTAGTCCACAGGACAGAAGTGGCAGCCCCAGGAATCCCAGCCTTGTCCCAGCTGACTGCAAGGGGGAACACCCAATTCCAGGGGAACTGGGCAGTAAGCTGGGCTGCACTGGTGGACCTGTTGGGACTGAGACCCATGGGCCTCCCTGAGGACCCAGTAGGAAGAGAGGGACATGGAGCATGGGGAAGGACCCTAGAGAGAGCAAAGGAGCCAGAGAGGGTAAGGGAGAACCTTCTAGGTCCCGTGCAACCTGGCTACCCTTCCTCAGCTGTGGGAGTCTCTGGATCCCTAACGAACAACTAGTTTTCTTATATCTACAGGCCCACCGTTCATCTGCTACACAGCCTAGAGCCCGGGACGTCGTCCTGAGCACCCACCTCTCCTCAAGGCTCATGTCCCATTCATTAACAGGCCCTTGATCTTGTACCCTACACACGTAGTTCTGCATGGGCCTGCTCCTCTCTGTCTCCACCACCGCGTGCTGCCCTGCGCACCACACAGCTCCAGAGTCCTGGCTGGTGGGCTGCACCCCTCAGACCAACCCTCTGTACCTCATATGCCGCCAGAGGGAGCTTTTCACAAACAGGCCTTAGGATGTGGTGAGGAAGGTGGCATTGCCAATAAAGGGGCTATTCAATACATGGTCTTGGAAGACTCCTTACACCTGAGAAAACTCTGGATGGGTTAAGAAATAAAACCATAAAAATACTAGAATGAGCTTTGGAAGAATATTTTTATGTAATTACAGAATGGGACAGGGCTTTCTAAGTATTACTCCCCAAAAAATCTATAAAATAAGAGAGAGAGCACTCCCATAATAACTTAAAAAATAAAATCAATAGAGCACAGAGGATTTTTTTTATTAAGGTATTATTGATATACACTCTATGAAGGTTTCACATGAAAAAATAATGTGCTTACTACATTTACTCATATTATCAAGTCCCCACCCATACCCCAATTCAGTCACTGTCCATCAGTGTAGTAAGATGCCACAGATTCACTGTTTGCCTTCTCTGTGCTACATTGTTTTTACCGTGATCTCCCACACCATGTGTACTAAACATACTACTCCACAATCCCCTTCTCCCTCCCTCCCCACCGGCCTTCCCACACCCCTCCCCTTTGGTAACCACTAGTTCCTTTTTTGGAGTCTGTGAGTCTGCTACTATTTTGTTCCTTCAGTTTTTCTTCGTTGTCATACTCCACAAATGAGGGAAATCATTTGGCACTTGTCTTTCTCTGCCTGGCTTATTTCACTGACCATAATACCCTCCAGCTCCATCCATATTGTTGCAAATGGTAGTATTTGTTTCTTTCTTATGGCTGAATAGTATTCCATTGTGTATATGTACCGCCTCTTCTTTATCCTTTCATCTACTGATGGGCACAGGCTGTTTCCATATCTTGGCTATTGTAAAAAGTGCTGCAATAAACATAGGTATGCGTATGTCTTTTTGAATCTGAGAAGTTGTATTCTCTGGGTAAATTCCAAGGAGTGGGATTGCTGGGTCAAATGGTATTTCTATTTTTAGTTTTTTGAGGAACCTCCATATTGCTTTCCACAGTGGTTGAACTAGCTTACATTCCCACCAGCAGTGTACGAGGGTTCCCCTTTCTCTGTATCCTCGCCAGCATTTGTTGTTTTTAGTCTTTTCCATGCTGGCCATCCTAACTGGTGTGAGGTGATATCTCATTGTGGTTTTAATTTGCATTTCCCTGATGATTAGTGATGTGGAGCATCTTTTCATGTGTCTGTTGGCCATCTGAATTTCTTCTTTGGAGAACTGTCTCTTCATATCCTCTGCCCATTTTTTAATTGAGTTGTTTGCTTTTTGGGTGTTGAGGCATGTAAGTTCCTTATATATTTTGGATGTTAACCCCTTGTCGGGTATGTCGTTTACAAATATATTCTCCCATACTGTAGGACGCCTTTTTGTTCTGTTGATGGTGTCCTTTGCCGTACAGAAACTTTTTAGTTTGATGTAGTCCCATGAGTTCATTTTTGCTTTTGTTTCCCTTGCTCGAGGAGATGCGTTCAGGAAGAAGTTGTTCATGCTTATTATATTCAGGAGATTTTTGCTTATGTTGTCTTCTAAGAGTTTTATGGTTTCATGACTTACATTCAGGTCCTTGATCCATTTCGAGTTTACTTTTGTGTATGGGGTTAAACAATAATCCAGTTTCATTCTCTTGCATATAGCTGTCCAATTTTGCCAACACCAGCTGTTGAAGAGGCTGTCATTTCCCCACTGTGTGTCCATGGCTCCTTTATCATATATTAATTGACCATATATGGTGAGCATTTTTAGGGCAGTGGAAATAGTCTGTATGTTACCATGGTGGGTACACATCTGCATACATCTGTCCAAACCCACAGAAAGTACAACACCGGGAGTGACCCTAATATCAGCTGTGGACTTTGGGTGATTTTAATGGGTCAGTGTAGGCTCGTCAATTGTAGCACATGCATCAAAGTACAAAAGTAACGGATGTAGGATGTTAGCAATGGGGGAGGCGCTGCCTGTGGAGGCAATATATGCGAAGCCTGTAATTCTGCTCAATGTTGCTGTGAGCCTATAACTGCTCTAAAAAGTAAAGTCTATTCAAAACAAAACAAAATAAAGAAAATCTAACAGCCTAATTGAAAAGTAAGTAAGGATTTGAGCAAAAAGACCAGCACAATCAAAAAGTTGGTAACCCAGCAAAGTCTGTAATGTTCTGATGAAACACAGTGGGAGTGAAAATGGGTGTATCTCAACTGAGGGCGATCTGGTGTGATCCAAATGGTCACTGAAATGACAAACACACAGATGGGGTGAACCAAAGTTCCCACTTCTAGGGCTTTGTGCCTCATACACACTTGCCCAGGTGCAAAGTGATTCGTGGGCAAAGTCATTCACAGCAGAGAGCATCCCTGTAACGGCCCGACTGGAAGCAATCTACCCATCAGTGGTGAACTGGTTACAGTGGGGTGCAATGGACAGCTCTGTCGGGAAAAAGAGGGAATTTCCTTCTGTACTGCTGTGGGAGAGCCCCCAAAATATATTTGTAGTTTAAAATAAATGTTCCAAATAGTGTGTAGCTAATCAAGGGGAGAATTTGTCACCCCAAAATATGCTTCCCTGGCATAAAGATTATTTTCGGCTGATTATCTTTCAGAAGCTGCAGATTTAGGAAAAGCTCCCCCTACCCCTCAACTGACGAAATCAATGTGGAAAGGGGCTGTGCCTGGACAACAGCTCTTTCCACCAAAGAAACCTGTCTGCGGAACAGGACAGCCTCTGTTTCCCGAGTATCTCCTCTGCCTTCCTGAGCAAGGCCTGCTCCCCTTTGTGTGCCCGACCCCTACCGCTCCTTAGCTCAGGACAGCATGTACATTTCAATTCCCCGGCTGCCCTTTGGGTCTCATGTTTATGGGGCTCCTATGCGTACGGAATGTGGTTTTGACCCGTTAGTTTGTCTCATCTCTATTCAATGTCAGATCCACCACAGAACCTAGAAGAGGGAAACACTTCCTCCCTTGGCCTTGGAGTGGTGCCTTTGGGGTTGGCTTTCTTCCACTTCTGTAGTCATTAAGCAAACCCCAGGAAGTGATCAGGCCTCGTGCATGCTAAGAATCCCTCTCAGGAAAGACTGCTTTCTCTACAGCATCCTCTCGTACGTGGGCATCACAGGTACGCAAGGAGCAGGTGCGGCTGCTTTTCAAAAGTTCACAGTACACCACGTCCATGAAAAACCTATGTTAGAACCTGTTTTCACTTACCGAAAGAAAACCAAAGATGTCTTTCACTTTTACAGAAAAAGGTGAACAGCGGAAAGGGCGCTCAGCATTCGCTTTGCAGCGCGTAGGCAAGCAGCGAGGTGGCTCCGCGCGCTCCTCCCCCGGAACCAGGCTTTGCAGCGCAGCGTCCCGCCCCCGGGGCTGGGAGCGGGGTCTGTGAGCATCTGTGCCCGTTCTCCCTTTCTTCCATGCATCCCCTAGCAAGCTGGTTCCCCAAGGTTCCAGAAAAGCCTAAGAGGATTTTTGAGGTCTGGGAGTGCGCAAAATGTCTTCCATTTAAATTAATGGTAGTTGCTTTACACCACTGCCCATTACAAAAGATTTCATAGGGATGCTCAACTTTGGGGTAGTGGGAGGAAACCGTACCGATGGGGGTCCTTCATAAAAGCACGGCGGCCTGACTCGAACTTTGAAAAAGTGAGAGATACCCGTGTACTCCTGTTACACTGCGACTCTACCGGAGCTGTTAGTGCCGCCCTGCAGACCCTGCAGATGCACCAGGCTGCGTGGAAGAGGACACCTCGTGCTGCCCTGTAGGTGTCCCTGTAATGAGTAGACACAGGCCTCGTGGGCGTCGTGTCTGGTGGAAGTAAAACATTGTGCTACCCCCCGGCTGTATCGGACTGCTGGGAAGAGCCCGCGTGGAGTTACCCTGCATGTGCCGCAGCCGGGAAGAGGCCGCACAGAGGGAGGGTCGGAATTTTCCAAGGTACAGTGTGTGCTGCCCCCGAGGGCCTGCTCCCAGCGGTGCGGGGGTGGGGGGATGGCCGGAAGAGCCCGCAGCTGCCCTGCGCCCCTCCTCACTGCCCCCGAGGCCCCGTGGGCCTGAGATCCTGAGTCTGAACCAGCGTCTGTGCCCAGGACCTTCTCCATTTAAAGTCAGTATATTCCGTTTAACTGGATACCATCAACTTGTATTAACACAGCATTTCACATTTAAAGGTTTTTTGTGGCAAGGTAGTGTTGGGAGGCGACCCTAGAGGAGTAGAATAAGAGAAAAAGCCAACAGCCTCTCCCCTCTGAGGTTAAAGGCCCGTCCCGTTCACTGAGGTAGGTGTTTGTCTTTCACTGAATGTTTTTTTCTCATTTTCTTAGACTGGGAACCTCTTGGGCAAGGTGGTGGGACGCTCCTGCCCCAAGCATGACCAACGATAACCTCTTCCTTTAGAAACAGCGTGTGCGTCATGGCCCGTGTATCAGAACAGATGGGAACATCTGAGAGGGAGGTGAGCCCAGGCCTCCTCCCTCCGGGGGTTCCTTCCTGGTACAGACCAGAAGGGGCGTCCTCGGGCAAGGCGGGTGCCAAGCCGAGAGGGGGCTCGGGTTCGCCCCTGTGCACCCGCGCGTGCTCAAGCTTTGCTTCTAAAAAGCCCCGTCCTTTGTTCCTGCAGGACCCACAGGGCCAGGGCTGCGGCTAACTGGAGGGCAGCACAGGAGCACACCCTCTCCCCGGGATGCAGGGACAGGCGGGCTGGGAAAGGCGTTTCCTAAACCGCCGCAAAGAAGCTCTAGAAAGAGAAAGGAGGAGCTGAGACTCAGAATCTCTGCCATCCTCCTCCTTTGCACGCCTTCTTTCTTAAGTGCATGGGCCTGAGAAGCTGGGTGAAGCCAGTGTTTCCTGGGAGAAAGTGCGCTGGCGTGGAGCCTCTCGGGACCTGGGCCTGAGAGCAGCGGGCCCCCCACCCCACTGTGGGGACAGCCTGGGGTGCAGGCGTCCCTGGGGACAGCGCCCTGGGTGGAGCGAGTGGGGCGGGAGCAAAGGCGCTGATGTAGAGCTCCGCCCCCTCCCCAAGCGCTGCAGAAGGCACACAGTGGGCGCCACCTGGCTCAGTTAAGGAGAGTTTAATAAGGAGGGCAGTCCCAGGGGCCCTGGCCAGCCCTCAGCCCATCAGGACAGCTGGAGCTTGGCGAGGACAGCTGGAAGGCTTCACTTCAGGACCATGACCTTCAGTGCTGGCGCACCAGCCACGGCGCCCCAGGAGTGGGTGGGGCACAAACAGCCCTGTGGGCCCCCTGGCCTTGAGTGCGTGGAGCCCAGGACACTGCCCACAGGGGTGGGGGGGGCTCCGGGCTCAGGGGCCTTGGAGAGGGGTGTAGGGGTCGGCCCCAAGGCCAAACCCTTCTGGCCACTCTCAGCCACCATTCTCTGAATGTCCCTCGTGCCCTCTTTCCCCCACGTCCTGTCCTGTCCCACCTCTGGATCCTGCAGCTTCCGCTGCATGGCATCCCGTCCATCTACAAGGTGCTCCACACTGAAGATACCAACCTGGTATATATCCAAAGTCCTCCAGCAGCGCCCACATGTCCCTGAGGAGTCGCCTGGGCTTTGGATCAAGTCCTCCCTGAAGACCCACCTACCTCATTTGTCATCTTGTCTAGGTGCCTCACTTTCAGTCCCCAAGTGCATCATGCTTCTCAGACCCTATCCCCTCTGCACAGGCCCTGGGAGAGGCTGGGCCTCCCTTTCCAGACCATTCCTCATTCATCCAACTGCTCCTGGTCTTTTGAGATGTGATTCAATTGTCACCTCCTCCAGGAAGCCCTCTCTGAGCACTAGCCTGTCCCTGATCAGAGGCTGAGTCCAGCTTTGATACCACCAGGCAGCATTCAGTGACTCCATTAGGGCCCCTGCCCCATGCTGATCTGTCTGCTGTGCCCTCCTAGAGGGGACCCTGGGGCTGCACCTCTCTGCTCCCAGCCAGGCACTGAACTCTGGTAGGAAAGCTTCTGAACGCATATCCGGCAGATTGACCTGAGCAGTTCTCAAGGTCTGCAGGACCTGAGCTTTCCAGCAATGAGGGGAAATATTCAAAGAACTCCAAGACCCTTCCCAGGTCTTGCATCAGTTGGTCTTGAATTAAAAGCCAAAGAAAACAATGTGGCATATCAGTCTCTTTTGAACACAATGTTAGCCGCCCTCGTCATCTGCCACATGTGTGTTACGTATCCAGCGTCCGTGAGCTTGGGACGCGGCTCCGACCCACCGAGGAGCCGCTGGCACCCCCAGCTCTCATCAGCTTCCCCGCAGCAGGCAGCACCTCAGCCTCGGCTATGATCTCAGCTGGAACCGGAGTTTGGAGCCATATGTGCTCCGCAGCCTGAGGCACCGCAGGGCTGTGTTTAACGGGCTCACACCAGGGAAATAATGTGCGAACACAGCATAAACAATATTGTATTTGCATTTTGCATGTTTTCCCTGTTTCCTTTGGAAGTAATCAAAGTGGTCTGTGTTGGGATTGTCCTTGCAGAAACACATCCTGCCCCACGCGCCATGAGCACCTGGGGAAGGAACCCTGTGCCATGTGGCAGGCGGTCAGGTCTGCCAGAGGCCACTGCAGGCTCTTGTCTTCTCCCGGTTGATGATTTGACTTCTCAGGCTGCACCCAGGGGTGGGTGTGCGTTCATCTTGAGTTATTACTAGAGGGGGATATTACACATGCCCCTGATGTCCATCAAAGCAGCATATGTAGAGGATTTAAAAAGCCAAAGGCTCCTGCAACACAGAGCCCCACCTGCTGCCTGCCCACCCGCACTGACCCCAGGGCAGTGTCCCCACCTCAGCAAACTGCTTCCTGTGCTTTTGAGCTCCTTGCCTCTGAACAAACAGCATGTACCGCTCTTTCTTGACATGTTGCAATTTTGACATTCTCCTGTCTTGCTATTCTGAGGGTAAGGGACTAGCCCTGCAGCACCCCCACGGCCTAAGGCTGCCTCCTGGTTCTTCCAGGTCCCATTTCTCAGGTTTATGGCATTTTTTGTTACCTTATGACCACGGAGCTCCTGGCAGCCAGGCCGCAGTGAGCTGCATCTCCTTTCCTTTCTTGTATTATTTTTTTGCATCTTGTTAAATGTTGACGTGTCTTCCCATTTGTCTGTACCCATTTGTCTCATACCCAGATTTTCTGACAGAAGCCGGAGTTCCTTTCCACTCCTAAATCCACACTCCCACCCCCAGCCCTGGGGAATCTATAGGGGTGCAGGGTGGCAGGGGGCAGGCTTCCCAGGGGATCATGGGGGTCCTGCACTCTGAGGTCCCTTCTTTCAGAAACTCCCATTGGTTGTATGCCCGCTGCTCAATGATCTTCTCATTTTCTTATCTTTATTCACGTATTTTCTAATGTCTGTCTTCTTTTTATTTCTGGAAAATAACTTTATCTTGTAATCCACTGACATTTAAAATTCTGCCACCGTGCCTATTACTTACACAGCACCAGCTCCTGCTCATGACATGACATGTGCGTACACCGGGGCACGGTGTGCCATGGACACTGCTGCTGCTGGCACTGTCTCCCCGTACTGTCCCTGCTGACTGTTGTTCAGGTCTGTTTGTTTTTCTCTTCTGTGGGCCCCTGCCTTCCATGGGGGGGTGTCGCTTGGCTATTAGGAGAACACTGGCTATCTGTTCCTGTTTACACCAAAAGGCTGATGGGAAGTTGGAGTGTCCAGTGGGGCTTGTTCCCGGAGGGGCCCAAGTGTCAGACTTTTCTCCTGGGCCCATCAGTCCCCAGACTAAACCTCCTGCCTATGGTCGGGTGCAGATGCTTGCTGTGCTGTCGGCATCCTAGGGTATGGCAGAAGACACTGAAGATGGGGTGGGGGCATGAGTCTCATCTTTTGGGGTGCAGTCTTTCCCTCAATGCTGAGCTGATGGCCCCTCTGGGGGGTCCAAGGCCCTAGGTCTTGGTCTCCTCTGATTCAGTGACTGCAGGGAGCAAACCTCCTGTGGTCTGTTGGGTGAGGGGGCAGCACCTGGCTGAGTGGGGGTTGGACCGAGACTCTGGAACCACCTCTATGCACTGGCCCTCCAGGCCTCCGTGTCTGGGGCAAGCCGGCTACCAGCTGCTGCTCTCTGTAGTCACCATTCCTTCCTCCTCCTCCTCCTCCTCCTCTCTGTATCTTTATGTGTTTGTGTCTTTTCCTGTTGTCATCCTGGTGGGATTTGGAGTAGAATCAGAAATAAATCCTGTTCAATTCCCTCTGCTTACCAGAAGTCCGACACAATTAGTCAACCCCATGCACACAGTTTGCCTAGTGAGGGGACACAAGGTCCCCCCAAAGAGAAAAGGGAAGGGGAGATGCAGGAGACGGGGCCTGGGGGACCAGGTTGTGATGCTTCAGGACATGAGCCGGAGCAGCCAGTGTATCATCCAGATCCCAAAGACACCACGAGGGTGGCAACCGGGAGACCAGCCTGGCCCGCAGGCCTCCAGCAATGTCGCATCAGGCCTCTCCACGGAGAGGCGACCTGCTCCTTGCAAGCCCCATGTTGCCGTGGGCTCCATCCAGCCTCTGCTGCTCTGGGCCTGGCACAGCCTCAGCATCCCCCGAAGCCCCCTGGGCCCTCGCCGCTCTGGACCCTGGCTTCCTGCCTTGGGAAAGCCTTGGGAAGCTGCCTGGGCTGGATGGCCTCTGAGCTACTTTCCTAGTCCCCTGGCAGTCTGTGGCCAGCCGAAGGAGGCTGCCACCAGGCAGAGCAAGCCTGTGAGAATTTGCTTCTGTCAGTAGCCCATCTGGGCCCAAACAGACACAAAGTCATCATTCTTGTGGTTTAATTTTTTTTATAGAATTTGAGAACTGGCAAATATCTCAGGGTCATGCACTCTAAATACTTGATTTTTATATATGAGAAACCAGAAGGCCACTTCAGCCCTGTAACAGGCCAAAGAAGCGGTCAGTGGTGAGAGCCCGGATGTGCCCACAGACCACAGCCAGACCCACACGAAAACAGAGCTCAGGCCACACCCTGGGAGCCAGGCGGCTGCAGGAGGAGGACCTCCCTGTGAGCAGCCGTCTCAGGAACCCCTGTGACAATCAGCCCTAGATGGCCGGACCTTGATCAATAACTGCCACTGGCCCTAATTTCTGCCCCTATTTCCTACTTGGGACCAACTGGGGAGAGCCAAATATGCCCCCCTAAGAGATACCCCCTTCTAGTCAGCTGCCCCAGTTCCCCCCGCTTCAGCCTCCTCAGAGCACCCCCTCCCCACCATGAGGCTGTCCCGCCCCTCCGCCTGCCTCTGAGAACCTGCCAGGCACAAGTGGTGATGGCCGGCAGCCCTGCTGGACCAAGCCCTGGTCAGCAGCCTCTGCTGGCTCTCACTGGAGGCCTTCATTTCCTTCCACGGCAGTGGAGCAGAGCTGAGCAGCTCTTTCGACAGTTTCCAGGCCTGGAAGAAGCCAGAGGTGCTTCTCCTGGTCCAGAGCAAAAATGGGTGCTTTTTCCCAATTAAATCATGGCTGCTTGTTGCCAGCTACAGGAGGGCCACAGGCCTCCCAGAGCTGCTGGAAACCTGCCCAGCACTTGGGCTTTTCTTTGGTAAGATTCATTCTAAGCTCCAAACAGTCAGTTTCTAACTAAACCTTTTGAGAATTATTTCAAACCTGGCACTTCCTGGCTGCGGGTAAGCCACATCAACCCGTGTTTATAGTGGAGGTCATAACCCTCCTTTGTCATTTGCACACATTTTACTTTGCAGTTCTCTAAAGCCAGAGGCCTATTCCTTCCCCACTCCCTAGATTTTGTGGGTGTTGCCAAGTTCCTAGTGGAGGCTCTGATGTCTGGACCATGTTTTTGTGCCATGGCTGGGTGCCCTCAGGTGTGAGCTTTAATTTATCAGGGAGGCCCTTACCCTGTATGAATATTCTTTCAACAATTAACAGTGCATTCGTGTATTATGTCAGATTGACTTAGAAACCTGGCACATCATTTTTAGCAAAGCTCACTAAATTTATAATGCATTCCATTGGAAAAAAGTTTGAAAACATGACATTTTTTACAATATGAAAACAAGTATTTCAGTGAACAAACTCAGAGGGAAACGTACAAAATCCCAACATCTAATAAGAAAAAAGTGTTAATTTTGCAGGAAACAAATTACCACTGATCTGTGAGAGAGTTCCCATGATTGGGGATTTGCCACTTCATTATTTACACTCCATTGATCTTAACAATGAGAAGTAAAAGACCCAACTATTTTTATTATGACCAATTGTTTGGCCCCCATAAATGATCTTTCCTAGCACATTTATTGCCCTTACCCTGGGGAAGCTGAGAGCATGTGTGTGCTTTTCTCCAGCTGTACAGGATTCTCCACCTGTGAGTCTGAGCACGTGGCCTCCCCCATGAACTTGCGGCTCTAAACTGGTAAGCGGCGTGTGCCCCTTCTGTACAGTGTTAGAATGACTGTGAGCACAGATGTCTGCAAGCAGCTCTGTAGATTCAAAGCACATCATTGGTTCCCAGGGCCATTGGTCTGGGACAGAAGGTGGATTCACTGTTGGGAGTCTTTGCGGAATATGGAAGCTTGGGCCTCCCTCACCCCCCAGGAGGGGGTGAGCCAGACAATTTGAGTAAAGAGTTCTTCAGAAATATTCAGACTCACTTCCCATCAGCAATGGACAGGCTTGCTGGCTGTTTCTCTTCAGACCCCTGAAACAAGTCACATGGCACGCCTTTGTATAAGAAGTCTTAAAACAAGCTAAATCTGTGATGTCTGGTTAAACTTAACATCTGGGATGGCCTCAGAAGGGGGAGGAGGGAGCCGAGGGGTGAAAGCAGTGGGCAGCTGGATTTGCCTGGCCCCATTTCCTCAGCTCCCGGCCATTTGTGCTGAGCCGCCGGCCCCTTCCTCCTTCCCTGCCCGTCAGTGGGCCCCGCCCCCACCCTGTCACTCACACAATCAGCCCACTTCCTTGATTGTGGGGGAGGCTGGACCCTCCGGGCAACCTGCGTCTGGATCCCAAATCACTTAGAACCTAGGACGAGCATTTAGTTACAAGAAATGTACTATATACTATAAAACAGTGGCTGCAAAAGGGTAATGAAGGAAAACAGTCAAGAATTCAGACTTAATATTTAAAACCACAGATTTCTGACTGCTGAACATGCATTCTTGGAACTGAGAAACACGGGAAATCCCGAGAGGGTCTTTCCTGTGGGATTCCCACATCCACTACTGCTGTTAAAGTGAAAGTGATTTTGTTTGTTTCAAAGTGCTTTAATCAGATGTTGGAGAGGCTTTACTGCCTGAAGATGAAAGGTATGTTTGTCAGAGTAATTTTTCATAGTTCTGCTCTTTTTATTCATCTAGATCAATAACCTAACCAGGCGCCCAGGAAAATGACTGCATTTTGTATCTGTGGGAGCTTCACAAAGCAAGGGAGAGGCAAAGCTCTCCCGAAATTATTCAGACACATTTTGCAGGTAGAAATATGTACATCCCTCATTTACCTTCAAATACCTGAAATGATGCTTCTGAAGGGATCACAGCTTTTCCTTTTGTTTATGATGTCACAACATCTCCTCTCCGGAAGGCAAGAGGTGCTCTTTTAACTGCATGAAGCGGACCGGATCCCTGAGATGGACTTGTCTGTCACAAATGCTCCTTTATTGCAAAACTATCCCTTCAAGCTATCTGCTTCACCTTAGTCTCTCTGTCCTATCCACTTAGCCGTATCACACAACATCCCAGAAACAGGGCGCCTAGTCTGGGGCTTCTTCAGAACCACAAATGCGAGCCCAGGAATGCCCATCACACTGAGCAGCTGGGGCATATCTTGGCCGAACACCCCAGGTCTGGAGTCCTGCCGACAGACCGGGCGGCTGGGTCCTAGGAGAAGGGCTCGTGTGGTCTGAAAACACATAAACTTGGCAACATGCCGTGGTAAGTTGACTCTTTGGTTCCTAAAGCTCATTTCCGTTTTATTTCAACACCCATTTGATGGACTGGGAGCTCTTAATGAGAATAGCAGCCCTAGATGAAATAAACCATTAAGTTGAGAACCTGGCTGTCCAAACAGGCGTATCTTTCTAAATTGCAAATTATTAGCTGGTTCACAGACGTTGGCCGTGACAAGCATATTGCATTGTTTAAGTGGCCTAAATGGGTTTGTTCTGCTCCCACAGATCAGCCCTAATGCTCTCCCAGCAGGAAATTTACTGTGAAAAAAATTCATTCTACCTGGATGGGAAAAGAAAAATGCACATCTTTCACTAAACACTGAAATGCAAATATCTAATGAGTCATATTTTAGCTAGACAGTGTCCCTACAGCCCTACTGCCTCACTACGAGATTCATGCAAAATTTGTGTGTGAGAATAAAAGAAAACACAGTACTAGTAAGAGTTTGCATTTCAGACCGTTTTGATTCTAGTGTTGGTGCACTGGAAACGAACGATATAAGAAAAATGTCACCTCGGTTATTTTAAATGATCAAAAAGAGCTGACATTTAAAAGAAATATGATGTATATTTTTCCAAAATGAAAAATTCCTTTGAAATGGAATCATTCAAATTCTGATTTTAATCATACACCTCACGAATTTGGAGTTTGGAAATTTTGTTCAACTAAAGCAGAGTATCTCACACAGCATGATCTGAACTCGCCTCCGCACCCCCGATCCCCACCGTCTGCCCTCCGAACAAAATCAAACAGCACGCATGACATTCACTTCAAGAGGACCTCTTAGGAGTTCAAATTCCTTGGCGTTCTCTAACCCATTATGATAATGTGGCCATTTCTGCCACATCAGTAAGATCTCTAGAGGTCCCCCTCCTCATAATAGTCAACGTCTTTATCAGGGTGGTTGCAATGTTTAGAAACAAGATTAGAGAATCAAACTGTGGATCAGGCTGGTTTTGGAGCATTTACAGATCTTCATCAACTTGCAACGGGGTTACATCCTGATAAACGCCTTGTAAGTGGAGATGCGCTGGTGCCCCTCGCCTGCCGCACGCCACAGCTCAGCCAAGCCCACCTGCACCGTGCTCAGGACACTTACATTAGTCTACGTCGGACAGAATCACCTAACACAAAGTCTGTTTTATAGTAGAGTGCCAGACGTCTCATGTGAGTCTCCGGAGACTGTGCTGAAGGTGAGAAACAGAATGGCCGTCATGGCACCGGCTGGGCAATGTCGTGCTCACGTGGCTGCCCAGCCTCACGCGGGGGTTTTTGTCCGCATGTGGATAGTCAGCGGAAAGATGCACATTCGAAGGTCCAAGTATGGTTCCTCCTAAACGTGTATCGCTTCAGCCCCATCATGAAGTGGAAAAATCTTAGAACCATCAGAAGTTGGGGTCCGCCTGTAGTCAACTGTTAATGCACTTACCAGGCTTTGTATCTTTAACACATATGTTTATAAAAAGGATTACACATTACCCAGACATGTGAAACAGGCTTAAATCCTCAAACAGGTCTGTTCACTCGTGGCTGCCAGCCGCCCGTGGGTGCCACCCCCATGGCTCACCCCTGACAGCCGTCAAGTGGGACATCTGGGTGGGTGTAGGTGACTACCGTGAGGTAGTTAGGACGTCTAAGAAAGCCAAATTATGCTCCCTCTTCATTGTTTTCTTCCTAAACGTATTTGACAAACCATCTTTTATTAACATTTGTGCTCTCTGAGACCATTCTTTGGTACATCACTACTTCAGCACAGGGTATCAATCATGGATTAGGAAGGACATGATCCCACATAGAGAATATTTGTATCTTAATTGTCTCAAAAGCTTGGCATGGTAATTGAAAATTCAAAGGTCAAAATTTCTATTTTGTTTTTCTTATTTTTCAAGAAATCAAGAGGCCAACAACAGTAAGATTGATAGAAATACATTTTCTCTGTCTCTTCTGCACATTATACTAAGCAAGAAAAGATGTCAGGTTGACAGGACTTTCTGATGTTTTCTAAGGGTGAATATGCCTTAGTATACCTACTAATAGAGACACTACCTTGTGGGTAGAGGACTAACAGACAAATCATAAAAAAGGTTATTACAAAGAACACTGCACATTGGAAGACATGTTTAACCTCAAAAGCCATCAAATATGAATGAAAGCCCAGAGACATCACAATTCACCAAATTATCACATGCAAAAAAATGTATTAATCACAAATACTGTATGAGAAAGGATAAACTAGTCCAAACTTTCTGGATGGGGGTGATGTAGCCAGGGACCTCAGGGGCACTAAAAATGTTCATAGCCATTAGTGACCCTCTTAGGAATCTAATCCAGGAAAAAAATCTCAAATCCAAATATATATGGATGAAGTTGTTATTCCATATAATAGAAAAACAGAAGATACATTCTAAATATTGCCAACAGACTAGTTAACTAAATTATAAAATAATCGTGATTATGAGACAGGGACTATGGGCTTAGTTAGACAGAGTAGGGTGTGGACCTCCGGAAAAAACAAAACAAGGTGATCCATTGTGGAATCTGCTTTGGCCTGCTGGGGGGCCCAGCTTGTTTTTCTGACTTTATCCAGGTGCTGCTTTCTTCCTCCAGCCCTAAACAAATGATTTGCAACCTGGGCAATGTAGCAAGCAAGCCCAAAACAACATAGTAAAAACAGGAAGGATGCCATCTTGAAAATAAGATTGCATCTTAAAACCCAGTTAGTTAAAAAGTTTCTTAACAAACAGATAATAACTCAGCCAACCTTGGGAACAAAGCACACAGTCCTGAGTGATATGCTCCCAGACAGGAAGCTGCTCTCCTGGGAAGAAATCAGAACAGTAAAATTCTTGCAAATAACCAGGAAGACTATTAAGAAACTTAGTGTTTCTTCAAAGGTAAACATTTGGGAACCACTTAGCAGGTGTACATCCCTAGCCCTTTGTCTCTCAACTGCCTATGAAACCCTAGACAACGCACCACCCCGGGGCTCTCTTGTCCCCTCCTGGCCTGAGCCAGGAGCTCTGTCCTCTCGCTTTATCTCTAAATAAAAGCCTCTGCCTTGCTCTCCTACCTTGAGTGTTTGCAAAGTTCATTCAACTCCGCGAACAGGAACACCAGCATCAATTACATATATGTAGTCGGTAAAATAATGCCTACATGTACTTTCAGAGCTAAGCATCTGAAGGGATATGCGCAAGTTGTCTCTGAGTAGTATTATTAAGGAGATTATTTTCATTTTTTTGTTTACCTATAGTTTCTAGTTCTATGTATACACTAAACATGTTTGTTTCAGAAATAAGGAAAACTCTTAAAAGAGACTTCATTTAAGGAACATTTTCTAAGAGTATATAAGCAAGCACTTATAAGAACATAGTAAGTGGACAAGGAAGATCTAAATCTTACAATATGAGCTAAACTATGTAAATTAATATATATAAAGGAAGAAAATACACTGATAAATTGAAAGTGGTAATAGCTTATGGCTGGGTTATAGGTAATTTTTTCTGTTCTTTATTTCAGGCTTTCTACAATGAGCATGCATTACTTTCAGTATCAGAAAAAATAATTTTTAATGAAAAAAATAATCTTGACCCATAATTTGTACCATAATAAAAATTAACTCAAAATGGATCCAAGATTTAAATGTAAAACCTAAAATCATAAAACATCTAGAAGGAAATTTTTGTGACTTTGGGTTAATAAAGATTACACAGGACACCAAAACCACAACTCATTAAAGAAAAAGTTGAGAAATCAGACTTTCATAGGAATTAAAAACTTCCGCACTTTGAAGGATACTAATGAATACGAAAAGACAAAGACACTGGGAGAAAATATTTTCAAACCACACATGTAATAAAAACTGGCATCCATCATATACAAAGAGTTCTCAAAACTTGATACCAAGAAACAATGACCCAACTTAAAGATAGGCAAAAGGCCTGAAAGAAGATATATGGGTGGCAAATAAGCACATAAAAAGATGCTTAACGAAAGGGGAACCCTCCTACACTGCTGGTGGGAATGCATATTAGTTCAACCATTGTGGAAAGCAATATGGAGGTTCCTCAAAAAACTCAAAATAGAAATACCATTTGACCCAGGAATTCCACTCCTAGGAATTTACCCTAAGAATGCAGCAGCCCAGTTTGAAAAGACAGATGCACCCCTATGTTTATTGCAGCACTATTTACAATAGCCAAGAAATGGAGGCAACCTAAGTGTCCATCAGTAGATGAATGGATAAAGAAGATGTGGTACATATACACAATGGAATATTATTCAGCCATAAGAAGAAAACAAATCCTACCATTTGCAACAACATGGATGGAGCTAGAGGGTATTATGCTCAGTGAAATAAGCCAAGCCGAAAAAGACAAGTACAAATGATTTCACTCATATGTGGAGTATAAGAACTAAGAAAAAAACTGAAGGAACAAAACAGCAGCAGACTCACAGAACCCAAGAATGGACTAACAGTTACCAAAGGGAAAGGGACTGGGGAGGATAGGTGGGAAGGGAGGGACAAGGGGGAAAAAGGGGCATTACAATTAGCAGACATAATGTTGGGAGGGGGGCATGGGGAAGGCTGTACAACACAGAGAAGACAAGTAGTGATTCTATAGCATCTCACTACACTGATGGACAGTGACTGTAATGGGGTATGTGGGGGG